>JAMZAV010000019.1:0-600000 GCA_024449915.1 Sweltsa coloradensis
GAACTAATAAGGAGGATATTATTAGACTCAGGATTATTGCATTAAGCCCCGACCCTACTCAGTAAGGTCAAGTTCCCACGCTCCCTCTCAAGCCTCATCCATGGCCCCAACTACCCCGTCCGTCTCTCTCAACAAGACGTCTTAAACCCGTTGAGTGGTGGCAGCTCCTCTTCACCCCCCTAACTCCAGTCTTGTTACCACCCCCCAGCAATAGGATATTAAATAGGCCTACACAAAGCCTAGAGTTAGACCTCATTTAAAGCAATCCCTAGGCCTAGCCTAGCTAGGCCTGGCATGCATGGTTAAGATCATACAGCTGGCTGGCTAGGCCTAGGTTAGACAAGCAGCTGCTTACCTTCACAAATTGATCACTGGAACAAGTAGCCATTCTTCGACCGTAAAAATCATAAGCAACATCGTGAATGAGATCTTTATGTTCGGCGTTTATACTGTGGACTTCAAACATAATTACTTATTACAGTGACACATTCGATTGAAGTACAAAATAACACTTATTTTATTTTCTTCCGGGCCGAAAAGTATTTTGCGAACTGGCGGCGAAACAGCCGATGGAGGAGGCCTGCTTGACGCAGTCGCACTCGCACTTGGTCGTCTCAACAAGATGGAAACCTAAACATACAAAATATCTAAAATAAAAAATAAGTAGTAAAACCGGTAAAAATAACACATTTTGTAAATTTAAATTGTATTTGTAACTAATATTATACTTAAATTAACACTAGGCCTACCAAAGCCAAAGACAAAATTCGGCCAAAACAAGAAATTAACATCTCAACATCTCAACTATTTGCTGTGATTTTGGTACGCTTGGATGGATGACGGATTGGCGCTTGGCGGCGTGCTTGTGTTTTGGGCAGTTTTGGGCTTGGAAGTTTTGGGCATCTTTGGTTGTGGGTGCCGTTCGCTTTTGGCAGGATAAACTTGAAAAAGCTACTAGGGTACCTAGGCCTAGGGCTAGTCTAGCCGTACTTCGAAATATGAGGTTCGTATATCCTACAAGGCTAGGGGCCCTATAAAATTTATTTTCATATTCATCCAACAAAAAAGCTAGGGCCTCCGCCTAGGCCTAGGCCTAGCCCTACACAAAGGTTAGGCCTAGGCTAGGGCCTACTAGGCATTTAGGCCTATTTAACGTCTATCCTATTCAGTTAAACAATTGATTTACAAAGGAGGACAACTAAATAAATCTAATTACATAGCCTAGATGCAGACACAACAATGAACTAGGCCTACAGTTTAGTAGTTTGCTAAATATTTGAAATAGTAACATTACAACATTACAATAAGCCTAGGCTAGGCTAGCCTAGGCTTACCCCCTAGGTCTGGGCTAGGGGGCTTCCTGGTAGGCCTAGCCCTAGGCTTGTTCGGACTTGGGACCGGCCAATTTTTTATATTAGGGGAAACGTAGGTTAGAGGGAGTGGGGGGGGGGGGCGCGAAGCGCGTATATTTTACAATATAAGGTCATTATTATTATTATTAGCCTAATTATTAAAACATACGCGCTTCGCCCCCCCCCCACTCCCCCTAACCTACTTTTTCCATCCGAAGACAGCTGGCCGGTCCCAACCGAACAAGTAGACCTAGGCCTACCGGGAAGCCCCAGGCCCGCCTAGGCCTAGAGGGCCTATGCTAGACGTATTGTACACCCAAAGGTAGGGCCTAGGCCTTTGGGTTTATAATGTCGACAATAAACCCAAAGCTAGGGTTAGGCGCAGGGTGCGAATTGTTGGTTTGGCTGAGGTGGGGATGGCCAAGTATAGTATTGGTATTGGTATTGGTATTTTCTTCTGCTAATGACTAGTAGTCGGTGGCAGGTTTTATTCCTTCATCCTTCCTTCAGCTTCTTCCTTCCTTCATATTATAGTTATCCTTCTTGACTAGTAGGCCTAGTTACCCTTCCTTAGATTTGAACTTAGTTTCAATTGTATCTTGAAGATTAATCTTGTAGATCATTTTGATCCTCCTCTGTGATATCTCCCATTTCAGGGTTTCCCAGATTAATAGTCTTTAGTTTGCTCATGAATCCTTTTTTATTTTTTGCTCCTACCTCACTTGGCAGCTCATTCCAATCTACCGTAGTCCTTCCCATGAATGTATACTTCCCCACATCAGTTTTCCAGTTTCCCCTTTCCAATTTCCAATCATGATCTCCCCTTGCCAAGTAGTTAGCTCCCCTCGTAAAACTGTTCAGTTCACCCCATCCTTCATGATTTCTGATGACTCGATACATTTTACCTAATCCATCATTTTTTCTCCTTTCCTCCAAGTTTTCCCATCCCAGCTCCTTAACCATTCCAGTTACACTTTCATAATTCCTTAATAGCCTTCCGTTAACCATTTCCTCTGTCCATCCCTTCCCTTTTTGCATAATCCTCCTTGCAGCTCTCCTCTGCACTGCTTCTATTCCTACTATCTCCCCCTTCCTGTAGGGGTCCCATTCCCAAGCTGACCCAGCATATTCCACCACAGGTCTAACCAAGGTTTTATAGGCATGCCCTTTAAGTTCCCTACTAGCTCCCTTTAGCTTTCTCATAATAAAGTTTAAGCACCTAAATCATTTCTTAGATACCGTGTTGACCTGCTCCTCCCATTTTTAAGATGTTTATGGAGCCACACTCCTAGGTACTTAATTTTATCCACCCTCTCGAGATTTTTACCCATCAGTGAATATCCTTCCCCAATTTCCATTGCTTCCCTTTTCCTCGAGAACCTAATCCATTTACATTTTCCGTGATTTAGGCTCATCGAGTTCTCTTCTACCCATATGTCTAGTATAGCCAAATCATCCTTTAGACTTTTCACATCATCTTTGTTCTTTGTAACCCTGTAGGCCTATATCATTTATATTTATTATTTCTATATTACCTATCTGTGTGGGCTGACAGGGGTCTGGGAAATTTTTGGGGGTATTATTGCCCTCGAGATGGCCTTAGCAGCGATCTGAGGGGGAAAAAATGGTGGTATTATTGCCCTCGAGATGGCATTAGAAGCGATCTGAGGTTATTTTGTAAGGAATATTGTATAAATTGACGCATTATTTATTAACATTACGAGATAAAGTCATTTTATATGAGATGAGATGGATATCCAGAGGTGGGGATTTAGCCATCCCTGGCGGGGATACCTTTCAGTAAAACCGAGCCAGGGATGAAATTACCAGAGGGGGGAAATCCCCCTCATCCCCCCGTCAATTCGCACCCTGGTTCTCAAGGCGGATATCAAAATTGTCCTTGCCGTAGTGTAGGTAGGCTAGGCCTAGGCCTAGGGTAGCCCTATTTTATTAACATTGCCTAGCCCTAGGGGGTGTATTGGGACCATTGTTGTTTGCCATCTATATTAACGACATTGCGGAACAGAATGGGGTTCGCCGATGATTGCGTTTTTGATGATTGATTATTATCAAGCACACATCAAATAATAATATAAATAATGCAAATTTGGGAATGGGATCATTTTAGTTATGATGGAGAGACTTTAAGTACAAAACCTAATACCGGTAAATTAATTCTGCTTTTAGGTCTCGGAGATGTGTCCCATCTATAGGCCTATCAACACCTGATACCGAAACACCTGTTGTGGAGAAATCATTGGGTGTAATCAATGCGGCTCGAACAGCCAACAACAGTTTAAAATGGGGTGTTGTAAATGCACTTCTTTTCTTAATTGTGTCCTATGATATTCTATACGCTTGTCCATGGTACACTACAACGGTGTATTACTTTGAATGGCTATTAGCTGTGTTATTGCTAGTGAACACACTGTTCCATTTATTCCGATATTTTAATAATGCATTTTTCACTGAGCCACTATTTTTAACACAAAAACAAAAAAAATTGCTAGGTTTTAAAGATTCAGATACATGTATCAAGGATTTCATTTCACCAGTGAAAGAAAATGACGGCAGCCCCTGTTTTACTCATTCAACTCCGTTAAACATGTCTGCTTTGAGCTGGCGTTCAGGTTCATTAATTTCGTCACAAAATGAGAGTAGTCTGAGTCCTAATTATACAATGTCATCTCCATCATGGGTGTATCATCATGGCTCTCCGGATACACCAATCTCTTCAAATTTGAAAGGGGTAGGAAAGCAAACTCCAGTGAGATCATTAAACACATCTGTCATCTCAAATGTTTCATCCAATGGATTAATAGAAGACGAAAAGTCCTTGTCTCAATATCTAAAGGACTTTGAAGCACACGAAAAAACAGCAGCGGTCAGTATGAGTGTAGAGCAACCATCAAATCTTCTCAGTTCATTCTGGAGCCATCCAGCAAGCAAATCAACAAATGAATCGTCTCCTCTTCTGCGTCGATGTACATATCAAATGGCACCGCCGACTCCATGTAAGTGGAAGACCTCACCTTACCGAACTAGCAAATTGGTTACAACAACAGTATAACAATCATAATTGAGACAATCACTGCCAGTGCTTCTATCAATAATACAACTCCAACTCTGTGACTTTGAATATGTCTAAGAGATTTATCAGGTCTCCCTAGCTACTTCTTTTATCGGCTTCCGGTGCAAAGCTTTTACCGACGTTGCTCATGAATATTATTGGCTCGTCAGGTCTCCGCATTGCGCCACTGTCTTGGTGGTTTGCGAAGTTGACCGACTGCAGCAAAACGCCCTATTGGCAGTGCATTGAAGTCTTGATACTGTATAATATGATTGTTAACTGTAATACAACCAGACAGTAGCCTACTTAACACATCTTCAATAAATCCAATCTCCATAGAAGTGGTCCAGTCATCAAATCTTTCCCTAGCTACTACTTACTTACAGTCGACCTTCTCTCCCCAATTTCCTTATTGGAGTAGGCCCTATATATGCTACCGGGAGCTACCCTACTTCTTATTAAATAATAAATACCCACCATACCCTAAATACTTTTGCAACTTTAAGTAAGTAGGCTAGGCCTATGTGATGTGCCATGATAATAATATGACTAGGCTACAGTACCTATATGTTTATAAATTATAAGTTTTAAATATAGCTTCCGGCAGTTCTTGTGGAAAGAGCTGAAAGCAGTTCACAAACGAAATAGGTAGATTTATATTTTGTGTACAGTAACAAATTTGCAATTTGCAATAGCCTATCTAGGCCTAGGCCTAATAATATGTAGGCTAGGCCCTACACTTAAAATAATTGTATTTAATTTTGTTATGTAGGGTACCGGGTACCTGTAGGCCCTACCTAAAAAGTAAGATAGGCCTATGTAGTTTCCATTGGCCTACGTCCCATAGGGCTACTTTGAATGTACGTTTTACAATAGGGAACTAGCCTTGAATTCAAATAGGGAATATTCCACTTACTATTTTATAGTTTATTTTAATTCTTTTATATGTCTTAATAGTCAATGCACTTTTTTTATAAAAAAAAATGTAATTTGTGTAATTTTAAACAAGAAGTAAATTGGACCCCCAGTTTGCGCGCCAAAAATGAGCGTGCACCATCTTTGGACGGTACTACGTAATAACTGTGTTGAGTCAAGGCCAATTAGAAACTAAATGTACGTATATTTGTACATATTTACATACAGACGGCGGTGCTCGCCCATCCGCTCAACAACAAACACAACTCCACAGCCACTTAAACGATGTACATTTTCACCGAATTTTGTTTTTGTTTTTTCGTATGAGACAGGAGATTTCGCGAGATCATTGTGATAAAGAATTACGGGCATTTTGTCTTGAATTTTTGCACAGCCTTGGACTATCATGCTATTCTTTATCTACAATAGGCTTTAATTAGTGATCAAAGTAAGGTTTTTGTGCGGGATGTGTGTCAGAACACGGAAGTGCAGGTTAGGGTTGGCAAGCTAAGCCAAGGGCTTGTCAAGTGAGTAATTTTAGTATTCACATACCAAGGCATATATCCTACAGGAACGATTGGCCTAGACTGTTGTATTATAAATAATTTTCTACGCCTAGGCCTAGACCTAGGACTGTTTCAGTTTTGTTTTTTGATTGCAATGTCAACTTTTCTCGTTTTCTGGCTAGGCGTTAAATTGTAAAATGTCCGCCATCTGTTTACATTACTGTAGGCACTGCTTTGTTTAAAACGCCGCCGTCTCGATGTATGTATGTATGTGTATCCAGACGGCGTTGGATCAACACAGTTCTGACGTCACAGTCGTTTTTGCCGCTTTAAAAAACTGCTGCTTTTAAAACGGCTATAAATCACTGGATTATTATTTCACGGAAAAACAAAGTACATATTTGTAATCGGGACGAAATACTTCTTCTAAAAAATCTATTCGTACAGTATTTGGCGGAAGTGGAATAGTCCCTAAATTTACATTTGACATTTTTTATTCTTTATAGAACACAGTTTAATTACTCATAGGCCTAATTGAAAGAAAAAAAGGAAAGAAAAACTGGTGGTAACTAGGCTATGGGTATACAAAGTTATAGGGTTTTGAATTCTCACGCCAACGCTCGCTGTATGGCCGTGAGGTGAACTAGCCGTACGTAGTTAGCAGCATGCTCTTTGCGGTCGCTGGTATTTATCAAGATATTTAAATACAACAACAACAGCTCGACTCAACCGTCGTACGCGGCAGCGGAGCCTAGCGGAAATCCAGTGGTCCTTGGACTACTAGACCCTAGACTAGAAAGCGATTTATTTATCTATGGCGGGAAAGAGTTTGTAGGGTTATGGTCTGGCGTACACAGGCATACACATAGCCTATAGGCCTATTTATACTAAACAGTAAACAATTAATGTGTAACACGGTGGTGGTCTAGGAGGGAGTGATGATTGATTGATGTTAGAGCATGTTGTTTTTTAACCAGAGGAAAAAGTTTTTTTGATAAAATATAGGATCTTTTTTAATAGTACGATTAAAGTTAAAGTTATCTAGGGCCCAGTGTTATTACCATAGTGTAATTAGATATTGTAAATATCTTACATAACAGTGTTTCTTATCACTATACGACATACTTTTAACAGTTGCAGACTAACCGAGATGAAATTAAATTAAAATTATAATAAATAATATACAAATACCAATGCTAGTAGACAGTAATCAAAGCATGCATTTTTGCATTGCATCATAGAGTTACACTTAGGTTACCACTTCATCACAGTTTGCTATGGGACACAGTTAATATTCTCCCTGCCTTAAAACTTAATTTTTCTGCAGCACAGGTATTGAGTGGTCCAGGCACCGGTTCAGCAGATGATGGTTTAACATCATCTCTCTATCAGAGCCAAGAGGTGTGGCGTCGAGTTGGAGTAAATCCTTCTTTTCTTACTCAGTGGACCTCTAACCTACGTATGGTGAGTCAAAAGGATTCTCGCTAGACTGCACCTTCATGTAGGAACCTCAAGGAATAACTTGAGGAGATTCAGTAGGTGGATTGAAGGAGTAAAAACTGGATGAAAGCCTATACGTGTAGTACCTTGCCTAAAGGTTACCTTAAAGGAGTGTTGCTTGTTCAATCTTTGCGTGGGCAATTTTTTTTTTTTTTTTTATGGGACTGTTAACAATATCTGTCAATCACACATTGCAGAGTGAGCCCTCACCATGCAGCCAGCACAGTTTAGTGAGTTTACACATAGTACTCTTAAGTATAATGGCTGTTTGTTCGTTAGCCTGCTGCATTTTACCTTTTAGGCCCTAACCAACTTTATGTTTATAATATATTGCTATTGGTGTGAGATAGGATCCAACAGCTTACCTTCAAAAAGTAATGGTGGCTGCTGAATTTCTTGATACTAGAAGAAGAAATTCAAGAAATTCAGCAGCCACCATCACTTTTTGAAGGTAAGCTATTTGATCCTGTCTCACCAATATACTTCAGCCGATTGGCATCAGCTATCAACATAACCTTTATTTTTATAGGTAATAGTTTTATATTTTTGTATTTACCTCTGATGCATACATGTGGGCTAGCCTAGTCTAAGATAGTTTTGTAGGTTACACTTGTGGATTTTTTTTTTAGATTGATGTAGTTTCAAGATTGTAGTGTAGGTATTACACCATAATGTGTGTTATTAAATATAGGCATATAGGGGTATCTCCTTTAAATTTAATTAGGTAGGCCTAATAATTATTTGTTGGATGAGCGTAGCGAGCGAAGCGAAGATTCCATTTCACTACACTGGAGAAAAAAATCCGGAATGTTTTTCTTTCTTTCTTTTTTTTCTGTTTGTATTATTGTGTGTTTGTTAACACGATTCCGGCTAAACCAATACTCCAATTGCCATGAAATTTTATGGAGGCCTTCGAAATCTCTGAACTTAGAACTGCCACGTTTTGAGCACAATCGAAAAATTATTTCTCATGAAAATCGCAATTTTACGATTTTTTTTCGATTTTTAAAAAAATTCTTCGACTTATAACACCTACATGCTTAATCCGATTTAAATTATTTTGAATTAAGATATTCTTGTGAAATTTAAGCTCAATCAAAAAATCATTTCTTATGAAAATCGAAATTTTACAGTTTTTTTCTTTTTTTAAACAATTCTTTGACTTATAACACCTACATGCTTTATCCTATTGTAATGATTTTTTCACAGAACCTAAATTTTATGAATGTATATTTTCGTGTAAAATTTGAGCGCAATCCAATAATTATTTCTTATAAAAATCGCAATTTTACGATTTTTTTCTTATTTTAAAATTACGATTGTTAAAAAAAATAAAAAAATAAAGTAAATTTTTAATTTAATTTAATTTAATTTTAAAAAAATCTTCGACTTAGTAATAATTTTTTCACAGAACAACAGAAAATCCGCATAACACATGGCAGCTCAATGCACCAATTACGCTCATCCAACAACGCGGCGGGACTTAAGCGTTTTCCTAGTTATTAACTTATTACTTGTTGTTACGCAGTAGGCCTATGCCTGTTGGTTGATAACCAAGGCCTATTCTGTTTATACATTTCAGTGGATCTCTCAAACTGTGTTCGAGCGTCTGTCAAAAGAGATTGCAAATGTTGATGAATCATTGCTTCGTCAAGGTTTAGCAGACATCCGTATTGGAGCTGTGGGTTTGGAACGTTTGAAAAAAACGGCTCAGATTGCTCAAGTTGCACACAATATACCCACTCTTTCTTGTGTCATTCAATTCCTCGATTTTACACCGCACCAAGAATACCTTGTCGCTAGAATCAAAGGTATGTAAAGAAACGCAATTGGCTATAAGGTACCCTACTAGATTATTGACTTCCATTATACTGCTCTTTTCTGCATGCAAATGCAACTCTTGTTTTGTTTTTCAGGTCTTGCCAAGGGTGGATGCATGAGTGAGTTCCGGTGGAATAGCGGGGGTTGTTATCAAGGCAAAGATTGGGAAGAAAACCTCCCCACTGATTCTGCTGTAAGTATCTTAATTAGGGCTGGGCAAAAAATCGATATTTCGATATGATATCGATAATTGGAAAAAATTTCAATATCGATATTTGATTTCATATCGAAATATCGAAATTTACACAAAAAATGCTAAATTTCAAAATTTTGGTGGAGGTGCCGGGTAGGTAGTCTAAATTAAATTACCCTGACTGGTGCATTTGCTGGAGGTGCCGGGTCATAAAACGCGATTGTGAGATCGTAAACAGGTCTATGGTGACACCTAATCAAACCTATTTGGCCAAAATTATGAAAAATAACACTCTAAAATATATATATATATATATATTTTTAAACAAATAATTACATTTTTTTATTTTTTTTTTTTATTTACTACAATTCAGAAATTAAAAAAGTCCGCCCCAACCGGGAATCGAACCACGGATCTCCCACATTCCAGGCAGGCGTCTTAACCACTAGACCAGCGTTTCCCAAACTTAAAATATGGCGACCCGGTTTAATCATGCTCCTACTATTAACGACCCGGCTTAATTAACGCATGTTTTAACAGTCTTTTTTAGAAAGAATAGAATAATTGAAATGCGTGCTACAACAATGTATAATTATTATTATTATAGTTTGTGTAATGAGAAAATTATACAGATTTAAATTCGTTTTACATGTTATGGTAAATAAACAAAAACAAGCTTACCATGACAGTCAATCAGCCAGGTTTAGTGGGATGGGTGGGCTTGATGATTCTCAGTCAGCTCGTTCCAATTAGGATCTGCAGTCGAGAGTGCAACTCTCCTAACACTGGAACTAGTTTGGAGACGGTTCCTATCTTTTGTCTTGAGTTTTGTGAGAGTTGAAAATCCCAATTCGCACAGGTAGGTCGTGGAAAACGGTAGTAAAAAACAAAACTGCCCTAGCACTAATGTTCGGAAACTCGACCGCACATTTAAGCCAAAATGCCCATAAGGACAAACTATCGAACTCTCTTTTCAGTGACAAGTTGTTTTGCAAACCTATCATCTCTTCCTCTTCCTTATCACTCAAACCAGCTATTGAAATGTTACTTACACTTGTCAGTAGTTAGGGGCTATGCACCCATAGCATACTCTCAATGGTTTGGAAGTGCTCCACAGTAAAATATTGTTCTAGTTTTGTTTTCAAGTTTTGCAGATGATTTTTAATTGTTTGCAGAACTATTTCCTGCATATCCAAATCCAATCTATTGGATTCTTCTATTTCAACCATTCTTTCGTTGAAAATTGGGAACATACTGAATTTAGGTGTCCACGCGCATTAGCCACAGCGAAACTGTTTTTATAAAAGTTCCTATCTTCTCTGTAAGAATAAACACATTGTTGTTTTTGCCTTGCAATTTTAAATTGAGTTCATTCAAATGTGTAAACATATCTGCTAAATATGCGAATTTCAAAACCCACTCGTCGATTTAAAAAATGCTGCATATTCTGGCTTCTTGTTATTACAAAATTGTTTAATTTCTTCTTTGAGCTCGAAAACTCGCGAGAGAATTTTCCCCCTCGATAGCCACCTTACTTCCGTGTGCAGGTGCTTGTGAGAGGAGATCTTTAAACTTTCTGACAAAGAACTTCAAAGCAGATAACACATTGCGGTTTTGAATTTTCATGTTTTTTTTCATGTCAATTTTCAGTCTGTAAAACCAAATTTTAAATAATCTATTGATTATTGAAGAATACAAGCCTCCTTCATATTGGTTGTTCGTTCGACCACTGTAGATTTAATCCTTGGTATTTATTGAGCCTGTCTGTACGTGACTGACACAATAGTTCTTCTTTCTACAATTTAGATGTGGAACCAATCTTTGGTGGGACTTGCTGTTTTGTACTAAAAGATAAACCCCATGCACATGGCAGCATTATACCGCGACCCGGCATCGAACACATGGCGACCCGGGGACCGGGTCGCGACCCGTAGTTTGGGTAACGCTGCACTAGACCATCGGGACGGGTACATTTTAATCTCTGAATTGTAGTTGCATTATACATCTGAATGGATGGAACAGTACTGCAACGAATATCTGCTGCCTTTGAACTGACCACCAAACATTAATTATAATGTCATTACCTTTACGCAGGTATGAGCGAGGGTTTATTTCTCAATTTGGTTGATCGGGAAACACTCCCGTGGGTGTAATTGTCTTTATTTACTACAATTCAGAAATTTAAAAAAGTCCGCCCCAACCGGGAATCGAACCACGGAGATCCGTGGTTCGATAACTTTTGTAATTTCTGAATTGTAGTAAATAAAAACAATTGCACCCACGGGAGTGTTTCCCGATCAACCAAATCGAGAAATAAACCCTCGCTCATACCTGCGTAAAGGTAATGACATTATAATTAGAGATACGTATTTTTAGCGTTTTAGGTTTTTGATGCTAAATCGGTGAACAAATATTTGGTATAATGCTACAAAATGCTAATTTTACTAAAAATAATGTTTTTCCATACCCTTAGAGAACTAGTTTGGCAATGTATTCTAACATTTGTTGTGGCTATATTGAATTGAAATGTTCCTATAATTCATCATTAACCATTAGAAGTGCAAGAAACACACCTCATATAGGGTTTTAGTGGAAAGGAAAAAATAGATGCTACAAAATGCTAATTTTGAAAAATTAATGCTAAATAATCAAAATTTTAAATGCTAAAAAAACGTATCTCTAATTATAATTAATGTTTGGTGGTCAGTTCAAAGGCAGCAGATATCGTTGCAGTACTGTTCCATCCATTCAGATGTATAATGCAACTACAATTCAGAGATTTAAATGTACCCGTCCTGATGGTCTAGTGGTTAAGACGTCCACCTGGAATGTGGGAGATCCGTGGTTCGATTCCCGGTTGGGGCGGACTTTTTTAATTTCTGAATTGTAGTAAATAAAAACAATTACACCCACGGGAGTGTTTCCCGATTAACCAAATCGAGAAATAAACCCTCGCTCATACCTGCGTAAAGGTAATGACATTATAATTAATGTTTGGTGGTCAGTTCAAAGGCAGCAGATATTCGTTGCAGTACTGTTCCATCCATTCAGATGTATAATGCAACTACAATTCAGAGATTAAAATGTACCCGTCCTGATGGTCTAGTGGTTAAGACGTCCACCTGGAATGTGGGAGATCCGTGGTTCGATTCCCGGTTGGGGCGGACTTTTTTAATTTCTGAATTGTAGTAAATAAAAACAATTACACCCACGGGAGTGTTTCCCGATCAACCAAATCGAGAAATAAATAATTACATTTTGATATATCGATATCATATCAAAATTTTTCGTGTGATATCGATAATTGAATATGTCATAGCCCAGCCCTAATCTTTATGCACAATTTTTATTTAATAATTATGTTATTTATGTAGGCCTATTTATGTATAAAGGTGGTGGTGGTGGTGGGAGACACTCTTCTTAACTTGGATATCACCAAATATTGTTTTAAGACAAGAGATCTTATTTTCTTTTACATTATTCTTTATTCATTATGTGTTTTCTAGTTACCCAGTACATAGAGATAAGACTCTTGTTCCCTTCGATCCATGCCATTTGGCATTTTGTCCCGTTGAACCTTGATATCTAGGTGCCCGTTAGGGCGCCGCAGCCAAGCCGTGGTGCGCTACACACTCGGGCACCTTATACAGCAAGCAGAGTTGGGGTGATTTTGAGGTGTCACCCAGCCATCATGAAACGTGATGTGAACTTTAAAACTATCAAAATCAAGAGGATTTAGGTACCTGACAACATGCCAAATTTGGTTGGTGTTACGAACATTCCTTCTTGGTGAAAAAATGACTTGAAACATGCTCAAAATCACTTTTAAGGATTTAGGTGCCCGTTAGGGTGCCGCAGCCAAGCCGCGGTGCGCTACACACTCGGGCACCTTTTTCAGCAAGCATAGTTAGGGTGATTTCGAGGTGTCACCCAGCTGTCACGAAACGTGATGTGAACATTAACAACTATCAAAATCAAGGGGATTTGGGTACCTGACAACACAATTGCCAAATTTGGTTGGTGTACGAACATTCCTTCTTGGAGAAAAAATGACTTGAAACATGCTCAAAATCACTTTCAGGATGTTAGCTACTGCTACTGCAAGTCCACCTCGCAAACATCAGCTAGTAAGAGCGGAGTATCTTACTTATCGAAACTAGAGGCGAGCTTTGGGAATCGTCGTTATAAGTCAAAGAATTGTTTCAAAAAAGAAAAAAAACGTAAAATTTTGATTTTCATGAGAAATAATTTTTCGATTATGCTCAAATTTTACACGAATATTTTAATTCATAAAATTAAGGTTTTGTGAAAAAATCATCACAATCGCATGAAGCATGTAGGTAGGTGATACAAGTCTAAGAAATTTTTTAAAAATTGAAAAAAGTCGTAAAGTTGCGTTTTTTATGAGAAAAAATTTCCCGATTGCGCTCAAAAACGTGGCAGTTCTAAGTTCAGAGATTTCGAAGGCCTCCATAAAATTTCATCGCAATTGGAGTATCGGCTTAGCCGGAATCGTGTTAACAGACACACAAAAATACAAAAAAAAAGAAAGAAAAAAAAACATTCCGGATTTTTTTCTCCAGTGTAGTGAAATGGAATCTTCGCTTCGCTCGCTGCGCTCATCCAATTATGTTTTATTATTATTGGTTTTTGGTGTTTACCATGTTATTTAAGAATTTACTTATTTATTATTTTATTTATAGTAGAGGAGCAAGAGGTATGATTCTATTTCCCGTGCATCTTTCGTGGAAGAGTTTTGCGGTAAGTTGTATTCTATTAGGTAGTAGGATACAAGTTTTTTGCACTTTCCTTGCAGGCCATCCTATGCTGCAGAGAGCGTCGGGGGCGTCGCGACGCCCTTACACGTTTTTTAAGAGGGATGATTTTTTATTTTCGTGTGACTTTTGTGATAGAGTGTTGCGGTAAACTATATTTTATTAAGTAAGAGCATACAAATGTTTTGCACCTATTTTGCAGGTCCTGGTATGCTTGAAAGGGCGTCGGGAGCGTCGCGACGCCCTATAACGCTTTTTTTAAGAGAAATTATTTTTTATCTCATGTGCCTTTCGTGATAGAGTATTGCGGTAAACTGTATTCTATTAAGTAATGACAAACAAGGTATTTTAACCAACCTTGCAGGTCCTGGCACGCTTCAGAGGGCGTCGGGGGCGTCGCAACGCCATAAACGGTTTTCTTAAAAGAGGGATGAATTTTTATCTCGTGTACCTTTCGTGCTAGAGTATTGCGGTGAATTGTATTCTATTAAGAAATAGCATACAAGTTTTTAGCACCTACCTTGCAGGTCTTGGCACGCTACAGAGGGCGTCGGGGGCGTCACGACGCCCTATAACGCTTTTTTAAAGAGGGATTATTTTTTTATCGCATGTGTTTTTTGTGATACAGTATTGCGGTGAATTGTATTCTTTAAGTAATAGCATACAAGTTTTTAGAACCTACCTTGCAGGTCCTGGTAGGCTTCAGAGGGCGTCGGGGGCGTCGCGACGCCCTTTAACGTTGATAAAGATGCTTGATTTTTTATCACGTGTGCCTTTCGTGATAGAGTATTGTGGTAAACTGTATTCAATTAAGTAATATCATTCAAGTTTTTTGCACCTACCTTGCAGGTCCTGGTACGATTCAGAGGGCGTCGGGGGCGTCGCGACGACCTATAGGCCTAACGTTTTTTAGGGTGATGTTTTTTTATCTCGTGTACCTTTCGAGATAGAGTTTTGCGGTAAAACTATATTCTATTAAATAATAGCAATCAAGTTTTTTGAACCTACTTTGCAGGTCCTGGAAACGCTTCAGAGGGCATCGGGGGCGTCGCGACGCCCGAAAACGTTAATTATGAGGGATAATTCTTTATCTCGTGTCCCTTTCGTGATAGAGTATTGCGGTAAACTGTATTCAATTAAGTATTACCATTCAAGTCTTATGAACCTACCTTGCAGGTCTGGTAGGCTTCAGAGGGCGTCGGGGGCGTCGCGACGACCTATTACTGTTTTTTTTTAAAGAGAGATAATTTTTTATCTCGTGTTCCTTTCGTGATAGAGTATTGCGATAAACGGTCTCGTATGCTTTTACTTAAAAGAATACAGTTTACCGCAATACTCTTATCACGAAAGGTACGCGTAATAAAAAATCAAGCATCTTTATCATCGTTAAATGGCGTCGCGACGCCCCCGACGCCCTCGGAAGCCTACCAGGACCTGCAAGGTAGGTGCAAAAAACTTGTATGATATTACTTAATATAATACAGTTTACCGCAATACTCTATCACGAAAGGGACACGAGATAAAGAATCATCCCTCATAAATAACGTTTTCGGGCGTCGCGACGCCCCCAACGCCCTCTGAAGCGTACCAAGACCTGCAAAGTAGGTTAAAAAAACTTGATTGCTATTATTTAATAGAATATAGTTCACCGCAAAACTCTATCACGAAAGTTACACGAGATAAAAAAACATCACCCTAAAAAACGTTATAGGTCGTCGCGACGCCCCCGACGCCCTCTGAATCGTACCAGGACCTGCAAGGTAGGTGCAAAAAACTTGAATAATATTACTTAATTGAATACAGTTTACCACAATACTCTATCACGAAAGGCACACGTGATAAAAAATCAAGCATCTTTATCAACGTTAAAGGGCGTCGCGACGCCCCCGACGCCCTCTGAAGCCTACCAGGACCTGCAAGGTAGGTTCTAAAAACTTGTATGCTATTACTTAAAAGAATACAATTCACCGCAATACTGTATCACAAAAAACACATGCGATAAAAAATAATCCCTCTTTAAAAAAGCGTTATAGGGCGTCGTGACGCCTCCGACGCCCTCTGTAGCGTGCCAAGACCTGCAATTAGGTGCTAAAAACTTGTATGCTATTTCTTAATAGAATACAATTCACCGCAATACTCTAGCACGAAAGGTACACGAGATAAAAATTCATCCCTCTTTTAAGAAAACCGTTTTATGGCGTTGCGACGCCCCCGACGCCCTCTGAAGCGTGCCAGGACCTGCAAGGTTGGTGAAAATACCTTGTATGTCATTACTTAATAGAATACAGTTTACCGCAATACTCTATCACGAAAGGCACATGAGATAAAAAATAATTTCTCTTAAAAAAGCGGTTTATAGGGCGTCGCGACGCTCCCGACGCCCTTTCAAGCATACCAGGACTTGCAAAATAGGTGCAAAACATTTGTATGCTCTTACTTAATAAAATATAGTTTACCGCAACACACTATCACAAAAGGCACACGAGATATAAAATCATCCCTCTTAAAAAACGTGTAAGGGCGTCGCGACGCCCCCGACGCTCTCTGCAGCATAGGATGGCCTGCAAGGAAAGTGCAAACAACTTGTATCCTACTACCTAATAGAATACAACTTACCGCAAAACTCTTCCACGAAAGATGCACGAGATACCTGTTGCCCCCCTACTATTATTACATATTTAGGTTTTATTAAATAAAACCATTTTCACGGGTCAGCTTTAAATCGCAATAAATCTAGCTGATTTTGTTAGCAGTTCTCAGTAAACTCGTACTGGACGTCTGTTTAAAATTTCAGCGCAATCTGTTCAGCGATTCGGCTGATTTTCGATGTACAGACAGACAGACCCACAGACTCACGGAATAGCCGATTTTCTTAAATATTTTCCTCAGTCGCTTCGCTCCTTCGTCTAATAAAATACATGCCTACAATGCTAAACACAACTTGTACGAAGTTCGAGGTAGGATTACAAGGTCTAATGAATTTCTGTTAGCAGACTTTTGGATTTAGCTCGTGGAGATTCAGTAGACCTAAGTGGCCTCCACAATATAAAATATAAATTAGAAAATTACCATAAACTCGATTAGAGGCCACCTTTGAGTAATGGCCGCACCCCTATCTTGACCACTAAACTTTAAACTGTATGTTAATAGATGTACCAACACTACTGTGGCACGCACCATTGGTCCATTACATGTGCGTGCAGGGGTTGAAATTAACACTCGCCAGAGGCTATAGAAACTTTGCTCGGGCTAGTAAAAAACTCGTTCCATTAGCCCGACAGACGAGTACTTTTTCCAGAGTTCCCAATTGCTGTTCAAAAAATCTTTACATATTTCACAACACAACGATAAGTTACGAGTTTCCAGTACTGGTAGTTGTGCGCTACTACCTAGTATGGAAAATCGTTTAATATTTTTAAAAACTTATTTAAAAAATTAATTACAGAGTAATTGAGCAATAGATAAGATGCAAAAATCGGGCCTATAAGGACTATTCAATAAATTATGGTTACAATTTTTTTCCGGTCACTCCCTAGTCCCCCACACGTCAAACCCGGTGAATATTGTGACTTAAAGCATTCACGTATGATCAATTTCACTAGGAAAACTCAAAAGTCCCGCCGCGTTGATGGATGAGCTTTTAAAAGTTTTTAGTTTGCGTGGGATATCTTTACTTTTGCAAGTGCTTTGTTTTGCTTCCTATGCATTGTAGATGATTGTTGTCAAGTTTCTATTGTTAGGCCTACCTGTCAATTGGTATTATTTACTGTAAAAAACTTATATTAAAAGCTTTATTTCTATGGATTCTGGCTAACTTTTTCAACTTTTTCTTTCAAAAGGTACTACATCACCAGAACCTTTATGTCCATGTATAATATGAACGTTGTAACCCCACCCGTTTGGTCAGAATTGGCCCAAATGGCACGAAAATATTGCACCAAAAATCAAAAAACTTATATTAAAAGCTTTATTTCTATAGATTCTGGCTAACCTTTTCAACTTTTTCTTTCAGAAAGCAATACATCACCATTACCTTAATGTCCATGTGAAATATGAACGTTGTAGCCCCACCCGTTTGGTCAGAATCGGCCCAAATGTCACGAAAATATCGCACTAAAAATCGAAAAAAAAATCGTAAAAGTACGATATTCATGAGAAATATTTCTTCGATTGTACCCAAAAACGTAGCAAGTCTAAGTTCAGAGATTTCGAAGGTCCCCTCCAATTTTCATCAAGATCGGATATGCCGTTTGCTCGGTAGAGAGCAAACAGACGGGGAAAAAAACAAAAACACCCGAGCTAAATTTTTTGGGGGGTCGGTGAAATTGAAGTCTTCGCTTCGCTCATCCAATCAATATAAGAGTATAACCTATTTTATTACGGGCTAGTACAAATGCTCTCGGGCTAGGAGACCAAATAGCTCAAAGGGCTAGTGGCTAAAAAGTTAATTTCGACCCCTGGCCCTGTGTGCGCATGCCTCTGGGCGAAGTTCGAAGAATGTACCTATTAGAATTACAGTAATTAATTATATTATTACTGTATTAAAATAAATACCTAAGTACTACTGTAGGCCTAGGTATGATTTAAATACGGTAACAGTAATTCCTTTGATTTGAACTTTTACTTTTAGAAACCATTCCTTTTAAATTGAGTGATTACCACATAGGCTACAAATAATGTTTGCCAACTTTAAACTTGAAACTTTGTTTTGATTTCAGATTGTGTTACACCTGCTAGCCACTTATCTGGATTCTCAACTCCCTCCATTGTCCCAAAACCCAGAAGGTCGACCATTCTCGAGCCAGCATCTTTTGAAGACTCCCGATAAACCTACAAAGGGTCCAAATACACTCGTCATTTATCAATCTCAAATAAACCCTCCCCATTTTGTCCTTGTAGTGCGAGAGGACGTACTAGAAGTTGCCAAAGGTCGGTCCAACTTGTTCCAAACTATTCTGCTTTTTTTGCATCAAGTGAAAACAAGAGAATCAGGAATGCTGGGTCGAGTTAATCTTGGACCGTCTGGTATTAATATGCTGTGGATTATTGACGAGTAAATTAAAGACCCTTTTTCTTGTAAGCCAGTGGTGCCACTCTATGGTATAGGTAGGGGCTAGGCCTATTTAATTATTTTTTATGCACAAGACTTTAGGTTTTATGTACCGCCCGTTACAACTCAAATAAGCTGCATCCCCAGTCTCAGAGGGATGAAACACGTTGTGGATTAAGTGGCAACTTTAAATTAGCTACGTTACCGTAATCAAAAACTACTATTATCAACATATTATGAATAGAACAGAATAGGTTTATTAGCCTCCAGTCTAACAAATTAAGCAGGTATACTACAGGATATAGGGTAGGCCTACATTGACCAACCTAGACTGTCGGGCAGGATGAGTTTTTATTTTCTATTCTTTCCCAACCTGGTAAGTGAATAATTTTTAATAAAAAAATAAGCATGATAATATGGAAATTTAAATGCATTTGTTACAGTCGGTAGGGTGATTAAGCGAGCGAAGCGAGCGTTTCCATTTGACTCTGCCGGAAAAAATAGTCACTGTTTTTTTTTGTTTGTTTGTGTGTCTCGCCATAACCTTCGAACGGAGGTTCGGATCGAGTTGAAATTTGGACCATCCGCAAGCTTCGATCGGATTGAATGCCATTAGTTTTGTCACTTTTGTGGCAAAATCGTTCAAAAAGTTACAAAGTTACATTAAAGTTAATCGAAAGTTTTTTTTTCAAACTAAACGGCGACAAAATCTGAGGTGGGCAAATCATTTAGAATGTCCGTCCGGTCATGAATATGTTAATTTTATTTTGATCCGATAAGTAGTGTAGATGGAAATTACATTTTAACAAAAGTAACGTTACCATGGCAACGAAAAGTTGCACGAGGTTTCTGGCCACTATACACTGCCACCTAGAAGTAATCAAAATATTTCAATTTTCAATTTAAATTCAATTTATTTTGGACAACAACAAATAACAATAGTTACAGTTTTCAACAGTTTTCACCGTGTAGTCCATTTTAGTTTTACACAAGTATTAAACTTAATGAAGTTTACAAAATAGTATAGGCCATGTTATAATACTATACATACAGTACAAACATCTACTAATAATAAAATACCATCATGTCCATGTCACTAACAAATAATTATCTTTCATCACATAGTCTCTCATTAAGCGAGCGTTTCCATTTGACTCTGCCGGAAAAATTTGTCACTCGTTTTGTTTGTTTGTTTGTTTGTTTGTTTTTTTGTATGTCTCGCCATAACGTTTGAACGAAGGCTCGGATCGATTTGAAATTTTGACCATCCGCAAGCTTTGTTCTCGATTGAATGCCATTAGTTTTGTGGCAAAATCGTTTAAAAAGTTAAAAAGTTACAATAAAGTTAATCAAAAGTTTTTTTTTCAAACTTAACGGCGACAAAATCTGAGGTGGCCAAATCATTTAGAATGTCCGTCCGGTCACGAATATGTTAATTTTAGTTTGATCCGATAAGTAGTCTAGATGGAAATTACATTATAACAAAAGTAACGTTGCCATGGCAACGAAAAGACGCGCGAAGTTTCTAATGCACTGCCACCTAGAAGTAATTAAAATACTTTCGAGGAAGAGTGTATTATTTGTCACCAAAGAGTTTAAATAGTTTTCCCAAGGAGTCAAGGTCCTCTAGATGGCGGTGGATTTTATCCACAAAGTAAAGGTTTACACACGGGTTTACCCAAATACCTTGGCAATAATAAATAATATTGGAAACATGGCCCTGTGGACAGCGAACGTCGCAAATTTAAAAATTTAAAAAATGTGCAATGTGGGTCTAGCTATAGCACGTGCTCGCTTATCAACGCGTCCAACTGAGCGTTTCCTAGTATTAGGTAATACATAGGCCTACTGCCAAAAGCCAATGATCCAGTGCAAGTTTAAAATATTACATTATTACTTAAGTTATTAGGTAACTTGGATGAAAAGAAATGAATAAGAAGAACATTAATTTCCAAATTTCAAATGTTAAAAAGATAAACAATCAATAAGTCAATAACACAAAGATTAAGTGAAAATACTATCGAGGAAGCAGTGTATTATTTGTTACCAAAGAGTTAAAATAGTTTTCCAAGGAAATGATGTCAAGGTCCTCTAGATGGCGGTTCATTTTATCCACAAAGTAAAGGTTTACCCACGGGTTTACCCAAATACCTTGGCAATAATATAAATAATATTGGAAACATGGCCCCGTGGACAGCGAACGTCGCAAATTTTAAAATTGAAATAAATTTGCAATTTGGGTGTAGCTATAGCACGTGCTCTCTTATCAACGCGTCCAACTGAGCGTTTCCTAGTAACAATAAGCCCACCTGGCCACATAATTATGTAAGTACCACTCTCTCCCAAGACAAAATCTATGGCTACAATACTAGTATTTTGCTTTAACACAAAGATTGATGGGAAAGTTCCTAGGCCTACTAAGAAGCTTTTAAAAATATGTATACTTCCCTTCTTATTTGTTTGTGTGTAGGTCTACTTTATCTGTGTGATACAAACTTATGTGCTTACACTTCTAGCCAGGTGTTTTTGATTTAAATTAAAAGTGCACTTTTACTGGTAGGCCTACAGTACTTCATGTGGAGCTTAGAACACAATAGCAATACACAGTTGGAAGTGTCTTTATGTAAAAAAAATAAAGATTTTCTGAAAATGCACATGGAGTCAAAAATCACTCGCCAACTTGACAATTTTTCAAACATTGATATTGTTAGGGCCTATAGAAATTTTAAAATACCAAATTTAAATAAAAAAGTTATGTTGATAGAAATGCCAATTAGCTGGAGTATTGAGTTTTGGGATAGGTCAATTCGCGGTTAAAACCTAACCAGGTAGCAGCACGGTCGTATGCCAGCATGGCCGTCCGAAGGCAGATAAAAACACGGGCTGCATAGGGAGCAAGTGTGTTTTTCATGCTTTAAAGCATAATATTTCATTGTAAGCGTCAGTTCTAGAAGTATTTCCACTTTCCAGTAGTTGGGTACGATGGGGTAGGACAATCACTATATTTTGTAACCCTCAGCTGCAAAATAACTAGCAAAATAAGGAATTTTATCTCGTAATTTGGAGACGTGTATTTTCAGTAATTTTAACTTGAAGGCAATGCCGTGAATTTCTTATGATTATTGGCCTTTACTTAGGCCTATATGATAATATGTAATATAATATTATATCACAAATTATTTATTCTCTCCCCCTTCCCCTCGCCCATGCCCCCCGGAAGTAATTTTTTGCGGGTTCCTCGCGAATAAATTTTCAAATTCTCGATTTTTTATTAAATTTGTGTTTCGTCACGCCATTGAAACCTCATAAAACATTGTCTCACATTTACAAAGCCCCCCCCCCCCCCCCATGCGGCTAAAAATTTAAAGTAAGTTATATGGATGGCACCGGCTTGCACTAAACTTTATATATATGCCTTCTATTCTTAATACGCATAGTTAACTAATATTACGCCTATTTAAGTCCTAGAATTGTTTTGTTGTTTTGGTTGAGATTATGAATAATGAGCCCATAAATAATTAAGTCTACGCATAATTATTTACTGTTCACGGCAGCAGTTGGTACAAATCTCTTGGCATATAAGAATAAAAAATCAAGTTAGGATAGTTTACATTCAATGCGCTACCGGTACACAAATTTTAAAACTATAATAACATGAACTTATATTATAAATAATAAATAATAATTACAAAAATGCCATATTATATCTTTTCCAATTATCAATTATACCATTAATGAGACTTGCATAATATATACTATGGTTCACAGTATCTTTGGGTTTAGAATATTGAACCCAAAGACGGTATAGCTCTTTAGCCCGTTTTGGCCCTATACCGCCTACAGCACATCATTGAAATAAATTAGGCCTAATTACCATTATGGTTTATCGTTTATCGGTTGGTGGTATCCATGAAACTGATAAAAGTTGTGAAAAATGTGTCTCAAGGTATAGGAATAGAACTCCCACCTAACTTACAGTATTGCACGGAATAATATACACATTCAGACTTTTTGTTTCATTACGCATCACAAAAATGTGTATTACTAATTTTATGACCTTTCTTGCTTGCTAAATAATAAACATGATCGAGTAAATTCATTCTGGAGTTGACCGTGACGCTACAATATTGCATTGGTTTAACATTGAATGCCGCCATGCAGCCGCCCGGTATCTGCCTTGGAGCAGTTCTCCACTTGACCGCCAGATGTCAGCCACTTTGCTTTTAAACGCGAATAGCCTTCCTCTGAGGTGTAATGAATGCTGCCAAATTTGATAGGTGAAATATCATGACATTTCTTCCTTCTCAGTGATCATAATTCATAACTCATCATAAGACATTGTGCTGAATCGTCCCGTGTTTTGTGTGATTTTTAAATATTATTTTTTTTTAATCCCACCCTACTTCTAGGTCTAGCACCTACCTACACCACACATAATTTTATTTCACATGGTGATAGTACATGTGAATGTATGATTTTGTTGTTGTTCACCAGATAACCCCTTAACTTTGGGGTGCAAAAATTAGGTACATTACTTAGTAATTCAGTACACAGGCCTAGGCCCATAGTTTTTTGTCTACAGTTCCACGGAAATGTTGTTAGCATTACAAATAAGTACCAGTGATGTATTCAACTGTTTTGGGACACATCTAGTAGTACTTTTACTATTTATCTTGTCAGTTGTCGCACATGAAACACATGCCAGTAAAATGTATTATATTGCAAGGTTGCTGTTATTATTGTTTTTTTTTAGGTACTTTCAGTACGTACGTTGTAATGGTGCAAAATAATTAAAGAATGAATGTAATTTGGTTACAGTATTCTGGTTCATCAACGATGTATTTTATTTTTAGATTTACCGGTCTTGTACCGAGTCAAACAATCTTGGCATCACGTTGCATTTTTGCTATGTACACATAGAGTAATAAATGTTCCTTTTCTGAGTGCGTGTTCACTATATGCACTAGGCATTCACATTTAACATTTTGTTTAGTTATGTAATGTGTGTTTAGGTAGGTTGAGATACAAATTTAATTAGGCCGAGTAGAGAGTATAAACTTGATCTATGAGTAGGTAAATACTAGGGCTAATGCATGAAAGTTAACATTTTCTTCTTCAATTGACCCGTATTTATTACTCAATTAGTCTAGGCCATCTTTGAGTATTGACTGCACATATATTTTAACCACTCAAAAGTAGGCCTATGTTAGGTATAAATACTTTTGACTTTTGACAAAATATGGCTTCACATAATTGCCACACAATACTTTTTGGACTTAATATAATTGTTAATATAACTGCGGTTTATATTTGGATAATACATTGTTATTTGCCACAATGATTGGGTTGGGTCAAAGTTGATTTATAACATTCCTGTTCTAGGGAAATGTCATTCAGTTAATAATTCTATTGTTAAAACTATGTAAGCCTATTTAAATTGAAAATTAATCTTGATGGACACAATTTGGATGTGATGCAAAACTGTAAGAATCTTAATTTTATGACTTTTATTGACACATCTTGTAGTCACCATTAAGTCAGAACTGATCAAATCATTGGTGACTAATAATTTAAGAACAATAGCCATACAATACTAACTTAATATTTAATACAATTCAGAAGTTACAAAATCCATCCCTATATTGATCTGGACCATAATGCAACTACAATTCAGAAGTTAAATAGTTACCGTCTCAGTGGTCTGGTTGGCTAAGGCCTGGTATGTAGGTTAGGTTAGGTACCTGGTATGTGAGAGACTTGGGTTCGAACCCCGATCGGGATGAATTTTTTAACTTCTAAATAGGTAATTGTATTAAATGTTAACAATTCCACCTACGAGAATGTTTCCCGACTAACCAAATCGAGAAATAATACTAACTTACTTCTGCATGGTAAATACAATCGTGCATAGAATCTATTTTTGGTGCCACTTTGATATTTAGACAATATCATTCAGTAACTTGAATGAGAAAATGTAACCATGTGATCCCATTTTTGTACAGTTTATGTAAACATGCTCCTTCATTATTTGTACAATCATGTTCATGAAATGAATAAAAAATTGTCATTTACATTAGAATGTGTTTAGTTTAGTGGATAAATTCATTTGATTCCTCCCCATCAATGTATGACATAAAACAATACATGGAAATTGTATTTGAATCATCAACTACAGGAGTAGCTCAGCTAGTAACTCAAAGGCCCGGGCGCAAGGTTCTCTAATGGTCCCCTGTAGTTGCGTGTGCTACACGGGGTCTGGGGCGACGCCCCAGCCGTCGGAGGCTGAATTGTTTTTGGACCTTTTTTTGCTCAAGATAGCCTGTAGAGCGATTTGAGACAAGAACCGTCCCAACAACTATTTTTGGAATACCGGGACAGATCACACAAAACGGGACAATCTTGTTTAAACTGAGACTTCTGGTTACCCAATGACCCTATGTTTATAACGATGCATACAATGCAAACAACAATAATTAAGTGCCATCTTTGTCATATCGACAAATTAATTTCCAATGTAAATAAAGACATTTTATATTTAAAAATTATTTTTTATAATATTGTCTAACACATTTAGGACACCCTACATATAGTGGATATTCAGTCTCATTTGTAATTAATATCCCTATAACTGGACACATTGTTATTCGGGGCCTCAGGGGGCCCCTTGAGGCACCGGGCCCGGGCGCGGTCGAGCCCCTTCGCGCCATGGTTGCTACGCCCCTGAACTACAGTAGCCTGTGGTCCGTCTTTTGTTTTCTAGAAAGCATTTTTATTTTTTCAATATGTTTCCTAACTTACATATTTTGAAGGCAGGCCACCATTTTTTCCTAATGTGTTATACTTATAGTTATAGGTTGAAGAAGGGAGTTTGAAAAATGAACACTTTTTACATGCAAAGGTGATGATCATCAATTTGTATGATAATTGATAACTTTTACGCTTCTTTAAAAGCCCAGAATATTGCTTTTTGGTCCATTTGTGACATCTCTTTAATAATTGCTACTGATCGATCCATGGCTTCATTACCTCCCAACTTCACAGCACGTTTTAAATACTCATCTGATGGAATCACCTCATCTCTTTCATCTTCCTTCAACTTTTCCATCTCTTGCAACTCTTCGCGAGTCGCTAGCAGCAGATGGAGGAACATGGTTGATATGATGTAACCGTACAACGCTCTCCGCTCAAAATCTTTTTGCAGTGTTTCAAGGTTTAGTAGCTGTTTCCAGTAATCTCTAGAACAGTCGCTCATCTCAACCAAACTATTAAGCAGGGTGTCCTGATAAGATGCCAATAACTCTGGCAGGTGTTGCTTACGTTGGTCATCAGTGGTGTTCATATGGATGAAGAAAATGATGTCAATAGAAGGGTTGGAGTATCTGACAGTCTGAAAATCGAGCAACTTGACATGACTTGGCTTATTGTTCTCGTGTCGGAACATCATGTTGTTCCTGTAGAAATCTCCATGACACAACACTCCTAGCGACTCGTCTGGAACTACAAGGTTCTCCAAGACGGCCACTGGTTTTTCAAACGCTCCTTGCAGGCGTTCCAAGAACTCTTCCTTTGCAGTTCGGAACTGAATCATCTCTGTATTATCGCTTCTTTGTATGTAATTAATAGTTTCTAATGAGGTGTATTTCAGATATACATTAGACCGTCTCCGATAGAAATCATTATAACGAGACTCTTTTAAGGATTTGACAATGTCCGCAAAGTCTTCTGGACATTTACGTTTCATAGCGTAAGATAGAGCGTGGAATCTAGCAAGACCATTTAATGCAACTTTACAATGTTCGTAGTCCAAAACTTGGCTAGAACCAGCAAGAGCGTAACCTTGAACCTTTAAGTCCTCCAGGACGATCATAGAAGACTCGCCGTCATGATTTCCATAGTAGCACTTTGGAAATAAAGAACTTACAAGACTATCTTCCGTTAGACTAGAGCTTTTGATCATCAGAGGAATCACTTGTTGATACATTATGTCTTCGTTGTGGAACTGGTTGTCGGAACCATGATATCTACGAACATGTGCATTGTCTGGCATTACTTTTACTATTACAGACGTAGTCTTGTTGGTTGATTGGTTTATCAGGTCTGCGTTGTAAAGATTTGAAGAAAAGTTTTCCTTAATGTCTGCTAATTTCATTGGTCGTATAACACATTCTAGGTGTTCACAATTAGTTCTAAATTCTTGAATTTCTTGCATCAATTTGTTCTTAATCATCTCTAACAGGCTCATCACTGAAGCTAGGTGTCTAGTAATCTGAAACAAGAGCATGCTATTGGCCTATATTTGTGTAAATGCAGACATCCAGACAGTGATAGTATGATAAATGTGATTTACAACTAACATGGCATACATTTCCATGCTAGGAAGCAAATCTGGAACCATTATGTTGTAGTACCGGTACATTATAATATAACCACCATTCTTCAAAAGCTACACAATAATATGTTTGTTTTTGTTGTTGACAAGAGAGTCTACAACTAATGTTATATGTGTATACCAGTATTGAAAAAGTTATTTTCCCCAAAAATATTATACAACTAATGAGTTGGAGGAACTTTAAAAACATTCAAATCAAATTGTCTATGGAATTATGAAGATTCATTATTTTGATTATGTGCAAAAACTAAACATAAGTCTCAAAAATTCAATTCCAAAAACAAACTTCAAATTTGTAGTTTTTATTTTATCAGTTTGGAATCCAAAATCATAATTTTTTCAGTACAATTTAAATATTCAAATAAAATCGCGAGCGTATGTAGAATAAAATAAAAGCAAAATTTTGGGTTTCCCTATTTTCCCCTTTAACCATTTACAGATGATGTAGTCAACCGGGACTAAGCTGGCTACAAATTCAAAAGTATACCAAGAAAATATTAAATAAGGAGTGATTTTGTGGCAGGACACACTATTAGGCTCTGACATAATCATTGACGAATATAAGATTTTGGTTTCAAATCTTACCCAGAATGTCCATGAACTTACTAACTAGGAAAACGCTCAAGTCCCGCCGCGTTGATGGATGAGCTTTTTTAAAGTTTTTAGTCTGCGTGGGATATCTTTACTTTTGCGAGTGCTTTGTTGCTTTGTTTTGCTTCCCACGCATTGTAGGTGATTGTTGTCAAGTTTCTATTGTTACTTGTCAATTTGTTATTATTTACCGTTAAAAACTTATATTAAAAGCTTTATTTCTATGGATTCTGGGTAACTTTGTCAACTTTTTCTTTCAAAAGGTACTTTATCACCATAACCTTAATGTCCATGTATAATATGAACGTTGTAGCCCCACCCGTTTGGTCAGAATTGGCCCAAATGGCACGAAAATATCGCATACAAATCAAAAAAACTTATATTAAAAGCTTTATTTCTATGAATTCCGGCTAACTTTTCAACTTTTTCTTTCAAAAGGTACTACATCACCATAACCTTAATGTCCATGTATAATATGAACGTTGTAACCCCACCCGTTTGGTCAGAATCGGCCCAAATGTCACGAAAATATCGCACTAAAAATCGAAAAAAATCGTAAAAGTACGATATTCATGAGAAATATTTCTTCGATTGTACCCAAAAACAATACACCTCTAAGTTCAGAGATTTCGAAGGTCCCCTCAAATTTTCATCAAGATCGGATATGCCGTTTGCCTGGTAGAGAGTTAACAAACAGACAGAAAAACAAACAAACAAAAAAAAAAAAAACAAAAAAACAAAAAAAAAAACACCCGAGCTAAATTTTTTGGGGGTCAGTGAAATTGAAGTCTTCGCTTCGCTCATCCAATAAACAAACAATACATTATTTGCATTGGTTGGAATTAATTATGTTACAGCTATGGGTGGCATATAATGTAAATCAATCCAGAATTTAAGAAAATCCATCTCAGCGGGGTACTGAACCCCAATATTTTTATTTAATATTGAGAAATAGCATGACAATTACAAAATAAATGTGTACGCTGTAGTGTACACATGAATCCCACACATAACAAAAACTTGTAAAAATACAGCCAAACCTTACACACTCAAAAGAAATGAGATCTAAAAAAAGGGCCAAGCTCATCTACCCTTCCACATTTGCGCATTCTTAATTCATAAATGTACAGTGTCCCGTAACAACACCCTTGAAAAGCTTGGCAAAATAGAATTTGCAACTATTAATTTAAACGTAATAGTTCATCCAAATTCTTTTTTTCTAATTAATTTTAACGTAATGGTCATGCAAATTCTATTTTGCCAAGCTTTTCAAGGGTGTTGTTACGGGACACTGTACGTTTATAAATTAAGAAGGCGCAAATGTGGAAGGGTAGATGAGCTTGGCCCTTTTTTTAGATCTCTTTCTTTTGAGTGTGTAAGGTTTGGCTGTATTTTTACAAGTTTTTGTTATGTGTGGGATCTCATTACTTTTTCAAGTTCCATTGCAAAATTATTTGTTAAAATATAATAAATTTACCAAAGTCGATTTAATTGCTATGGTATTACCAATTAACAATAGAATGAAAAAATATAGTGGTCCAAAGACTTGCTTTTTGTAAACAATGTAGGCGATTATTGTCACGTAACTATAGTTACTTGTTGATTGTATGCCTGTATAAGGCTTATTTTAAAACCTTTATTTGGAAGCCTTCCAGCAATTTTTTTAAACTTTTTCTTTCAAAGGAATTACATCACTATTACCTTAATGTCCATGTAAAATATGAACGTTGTAGCCCCACCCGTTTGGTCAGAATCGCTGGGCAATTGAAACTGACGAATAAGATAGTAGCCATTAGTAGTAGTAGTAGTAGTAGTAGTAGTAGTAGTAGTAGTAGTAGTAGTAGTAGTAGTATTAATTGAAGTAGTACTGGCAGAAACTAACTAACATCCTTAATGTGATTTTGAGCATGTTTCAAGTCATTTTAACCAAGAAGGAATGCTCGTACCCCAACCAAATTTGGCATGTGTTGTCGGGTATCTAAATCCCCTCGATTTTGATAGTTTTCAAGTTCACATCACGTTTCATGATGGCTGGGTGACACCTCGAAATCACCCCAACTCTGCTTGCTGTATAAGGTGCCTGAGTGTGTAGCGCACCGCGGCTTGGCTGCGGCGCCCTAACGGGCACCTAGATTTATTTCTGTGGGAGTTGTCAGAATAATCCAAAGATAAAATAATATATTGGTACTATATAATAAATAAGTAATCATATGTCACCACCATGCACGGTGCAGTGCGAGGGGGGGGGATGATTTCCCCGACAACTTCCAGACCCTCCTTAGTCCTTCCTCTGGATACGTCACTGTATCATGAAGATATTATCAAGTCCCCTGTTCTATGCTTAGTTGGTCAAAAAACGGTTGACATAATGATAAAATCCCTGATTTTACGGATTTCGAACTTGATCTTTGGTTCGGTGCTTATATACTGCTCTTAGCTGATAAAAAAATACAAATCAAATAGGCGTTATAAGTGGTAAGAAGCTGTTTATGATGTATTAATAGTTTTTTAGATGAATTTCTAAACTAAGTAGGTACCTAATCTAAAGTGTTGTGCTGTGTCGTGTAGACATGCCATGCCAGATAAATACACGACTACAGTAAGGCCAGCGCCTACACCTCTATTCTTTATTTCAGTCATTTACACGAAGTATGGAGAAATCCATCTACAAAGTACTTTTGTATAGTCTACCCAGATATTTTCAAGTGTTCTAGAAAGCATTTCAATGTAGTATAGTTACCTATATCTCGTGTTTACTAGTGTTTCACTGGAACTATGAACGATGACCACATGGAATACCGCACACCTGTACCTACCTCAGTCCGTTGCTGGATGATAAAGATGGTTTGTCTTGTGTCTGTGTGCTTGACTAGTGTGTCTGTTCTCGAACTAGCTGGGTGTAATCTAGATCTAAGGAGTCACTGACCTCATTATGTGCTACTCAACTATAGCAAACAACAGCTGTCAGTGGCGTGCAGTCAGTGATACCGTTGTGTTGCTGTTAGATCTATCTATATACCTACATTCAGTGTAACGAGAGCTTCGTCGATAATGATAAAGGTAGCATAATGCGTTCTCACAGTTGCTCAAACATACCACAATTATAGGATAGTTAAAAAAACTTTTACGTCCGACATCACAAATTTCAATGTATTGTAGGCTACAACTAGGAAACGCTCAGTTGGACGCGTTGATAAGCGAGCACGTGCTATAGCTAGACCCACAATGCATATTTTTTTTAAATTTTAAAATTTGCGACGTTCGCTGTCCACAGGGCCATGTTTCCGATATTATTTATTATTGCCAAGGTATTTGGGTAAACCCGTATGTAAATCTTTACTTTGTGGATAAAATCCACCGCCATCTAGAGGACCTTGACTCATTGGGAAAAATATTTAAACTCTTTGGTGACAAATAATAGACTGCTTCCTCGAAAGTATTTTGATTACTTCTAGGTGGCAGTGCATTAGAAACTTCGCGCGTCTTTTCGTTGCCATGGCAACGTTACTTTTGTTATAATGTAATTTCCATCTACACTACTTATCGGATCAAACTAAAATTAACATATTCGTGACCGGACGGACATTCTAAATGATTTGGCTATCTCAGATTTTGTCGCCGGTTAGTTTTGAAAAAAAAACTTTCGATTAACTTTAATGTAACTTTTTAACTTTTTGAACGATTTTGCCACAAAACTAATGGCATTCAATCGAGAACAAAGCTTGCGGATGGTCAAAATTTCAACTCGATCCGAGCCTCCGTTCGAACGTTATGGCGAGACATAAAAAAAAAACAAACAAACAAACAAACAAAAAAACAAAAAACAAAACGAGTGACAAATTTTTCCGGCAGAGTCAAATGGAAACGCTCGCTTCGCTCGCTTAATAGGATAGTTTAAATAACTTTTACGTCCGACATCACAAATTTCAATGTATTGTTTAATAAAGATAGCATAATGAGTACCTACAGTTGCTCAAACATACCAGAATTATAAGATAGTAAGCTTGTTTTAAAGTGTTGGCGTAAAAAGCGTTAACGTTCGACACCACAAAATTTTCAATGTCTTGTAGAATAAAGATAGCATAATGAGTACACACAGTTGCTTAAACATACCAGAATTATAGGATAGTAAGCTTGTTTCAAAGTGTCGGACGTGAAAAAACGTTTACCCTAACTTATTAAACCCTATTATTTATACCAATATAATTATCAATTAGAAATTGAAAATGTTCCCGGGTACTCACATGACTTGCTCACTCGTCTAGCAACGACTTTGGCGTTTTTCTAGTCTAGTTGGCTAAGGCGCCTTTATACTCGAAATGTGGGACTGGGAGACCACAACTCAAGCTCTGTTTAAGAATATTAAATACAATTTTTTGAAGCGAAGCGAAGACTCCATTTCACTACACTGGAGAAAAAAATCCGGATTCATCCCCTGGTCGGGAAAGATTTGGTATTTTCTGGATTGTATTTTAAAAATGATTAAACTTGTTTTGAAATGCATATAACGCAGTGTAGTCTATATATGGAATACATAGCCAGTACGAAATATCGTGTAAATATTGCAAGGTTTACTCAATCTTCGAACGGAATTTGGGGGTACCTTGAGCGTGCAAGATTCGTTACACCTTTGGCACTACATTATTTTCACATCCAGGCAAATAACAAACAAAAAATATTTTTTCAAAATCTAAACCATTGCCGTTAAAATAATTCCCACACACACTATTTTTCAATTTATTATTTTTATTTTCTTGTTGGATGAGCGAACGAAGACTTCAATTTCACTGACCCCCCAAAAAATTAGCTTGGGTGTTTTCTTTTGTTTGTTTGTTTTTTTGTTTTTTTGTCTGTTTGTTTGCTCTCTACCGGGCAAACGGCAAAATATTATGCGATCTAGATGAAAATTTGAGGGGACCTTCGAAATCTCTGAACTGAGACTTGCTACGTTTTTGGGTACATCGAAGAAATATTTCTCATGAATATCGTACTTTTACGATTTTTTAAAAATTTTTAATGCGATATTTCCGTGATATTTGGCTCCGACCGGGCAAACGGCTACTCCGATCTTGATGAAACTTTATGGGAACGTTTGAAATCATTAAAATTACGATTTTAGAGACATTTGAAGAAATATTTCTCATAGAAATCGTACTTTTACGATTTCTTTTCGATTTTTTCCCCGATATTTTCGTGATGCTTGGGCCAATTATGACCAAACAGGTGGGGCAACAACGTTCATATTTTATATGGACATTAAGGTTATGTTGATGTAGTACCTTTTGAAAGAAAAAGTCGAAAAAGTAAACCCAGAATCTATAGAAATAAAAGTGTTAATATAAGTTTTTTGAGGTAAATAATAATAATTAACAAGTAACTATAGAAACATGACAACAATCACCTACAATGCGTACAAAAAGCAAGTCTTTTGGGCCGCCTCCAGATATTTAACATTCTAATTACCATAGCAATTAGTATTACTTTAAATGATTTTGCAATGCAACTTGAAAATAAAGAGATCCCATGCATACTAAAAACTTAAATAAGCTCATCCATCAACGCGACTAAAAAAAGCGTTCGCGACGCGGCCTAGTTAATTAGCATCTGCCTGCTTACATTGGTTTAAATCGCAATGGATCTAGCTGATTTTGTTAGCAGTTCTCAGTAAACTCCTACCGGATGTCTATTTAAATTTCAGCGCAATCTGTTCAGCAATTCGTCTGATTTTGGATGTACACACAGACCCACAGAAGAATCACAGAATAAGTCGCTTCGCTCCCTCGTTTAATAATTTTATCATTATCTTATGTTTATCTAGAATCTAGATAATATTTTTGGTTGTATGGCCCAATACTGCCCCTAGATACTAGCTGATGTTTGCGAGATGGACTCTGCCTCTTTGGCCTTCTTTTACGACTAACACACACTAATCAATGGAACAAAAACGCTCACCTATTTCAATGCGACTTTAAATTGCGTTCGCGAAGCAATGCAGGTTTAATTAACACGATGTCCTGGTGATAGAGCTCACGCGGTTCCGAAACGTCGGGCGGACACACATATATCCTAATAAATTAGCTATTATTGTAAATCCGCGACGTTACCTTGAATCCGAGGAAACAAGGAACAGTATGGCTCTCTGGCGCGCGAGTGAGGAACTAGAGAAAACGGGGATAGGTACGCCCACCTGATAGGAAAACGCTTGGTGAATCGCGTCAGTCTACGAAAATACTAAGAAATATTATGATTGTATATTTAATTCGCCAAAATTGCAATTTAGAATTAGCAATAAAATAAAGTAACCAAATAGATTTCCATCCATTTCAACCATTTACTCATACAAAACTACCTGAAAGGTATTATCTAAACTTGACTTTTGGGTCTCGGCAGTGAATGTTGACAGGTTCTTGAATGAAGCATATATTTGAGACATTATTTTATCTAGCCGATTACACTACCGATTAATGTCTGTGTTTATATGTAAGCAGATTACACCAGATGTTTGAAAAATGGATTTAACCTCACATCGCCCTTCGCCTTTGTCAGCTCCGTTCACGCGAGATTTTTAGGCCTAGATTTGCTTTCCTTTGGTGCGGTGTCAAAGTAGGCCTAGGGCCTACATGTTTATTATTTCGTGTAGGCTCTTCATTAAATAATAATATAAGAAGCTCGAAAGGGTGTGATGGCCTACATACGAAATTAAGTCTGGCCAGAATATTATTATTTAAGCCAGAGTTTTGCACGTCTGCTAGGCCCTAGGCTAGGCGACTTGGCTGTAAATGCGAGACGCCTAGACAACACAGCTGACGGAGCCTATCCAATTTATTGAAATAAATTGATAGTTTTGGGCTACAGACTGGTTAATTATTTTCTAAATTTAAATTTTAGTAACAAAAATTATTAGTTTTCTTCTAGCCGAGTCATTTGACACCTAGGGATGGTTGAAACTGGCAAGCAGTAGGCCTAGGCCCTAGGCCAAGCTAGGCGGCCGTCAATTTTCCGCGCTGTTCTCTCAGTTTATCACAGCTCTAGGCCATTAACATTTTGTCAAATTACTAGTCCACGCTTGCTTTAGCATATTATACTACAAGGATATTTTATACTCTGGGATTAGTAATTGATGCTCTTTGTTTTAGGGCGAACAAATCATAGGCGCTAGTAATTTGAAATGCAGTACGTGAGAAGAACGTACCCTATATAAAATCACTTATTCTTTACAGATTTTCATTATGTTTAAACTTTAACTATACCACAAGGTATCAACCTATAGTTCTGAATCATTTTCTATTATGTAACTGGACGTTTTCAACAGAAAAAGTAGGTTTCAAGATTGGGTCCATGCAATGTTAGCCAAGGGTGTGGACGGCAGCCTGGCAGCTATCCCCTTTTACCCGGCCATCTTGCTAAACAGCTGATTGCTCACTAGCGCTCCATCGGACCTTTTTTCTCCGGAATCCGGAGAAAAAATGCTCAGGATGTAATGTCACGTGTATCCTATTAATGAATAATGTTAAATAATGCCACGAGTACAAAATATTCCCTTTAGTTTGTTTTAATAAAGACGAGCCAAAAATTATTTGTAAACTAATATTATATTAGATTATATTATGTGTACATGTTGCGTATTTATCTATGACTTGACTCAATGGCGCCTCCGTCCCAAACAATGCAAGATAGAGGTTGCCATCATCAGTTCCTCGCTGTAGCGCCAAACTGCTAGCAAGGCTCCGCGCAGCCGCCTCCGCGCATCCCGTCATGTACATGGCGCGTGCGCGCAACGTGAGCGCGTCGCACGTAAGCGCGGTGCACGGTCCCGCGTAGCGCAGCGCCTTCAACGCCAGCGTCGCATGGTATTCGACGTAGAAGAAGTCTTGCTTGTCGACTAGTTTCTCCCGACTCAGTTCGACGCATGTCGCGGCTATCCTCTCAGCGAGCCCGTCGTATTCTTTCAGATTAGCGCCCTTGCTGTCAATGGCAGCCAGATTGACAACTTGCGAGTATTGCTCGAGAGCCCCGACCAGGTCCCTCTTCATCACAAGACAGTCACCGCGTTGGACGCATATTTCTCCCTTGCCTTCGCTGCAGGGGTAGGCATTTAGTATCTCCAACGCCTTGTCGTACTCTCCGCGCTTTAGGAAGACAACGGCGCGGTCATAGATTACACAGCAGGCCTGCCTCAGCAGCTCTTCGAAAACGTCGGATGAGTTTCCTAGTTTGGCCTCGCATTTCTCGTCGTCGATGGCTCTAATGATCTCCAACCTTACCGTCTCTAGCCAGGCTTGGGCCTCGTCCAGTTTCCCCGCTAGACGGAATAAGATCCCCTTCAAAAGAGCGTACGCAATGTTATCTGATTCGCAGTCGAGGGCGTAGTTGACGCAGACCAGAGCTTTCATGTCGTGGCCCTGGACGTTCCACGCGATGGCTTGCATCGACGCTTCTTGTCCCATCATGATAATCACTTTGAGCTGGTTGTGTGCTGGTCCGCACCCTGGCTGGACTTGAACAACCCGCTGTAGCAACCCTCTGGCTGCAGTCAGCTCGCGCCGACGTATCAGAAACCGCGCGTGATGCGTCAGGAGGTGGCACCACCTAGCGGGAGTGGCGTGAGCCAGGCAGGTCTCGAGCACGTTTCCATACTGGCCGTATTGGTCCAGCTGAAATAAACATTCCAAAACCCGGTCCTGAAAATTTTAAATTAACACATTTTTATTGAGTGATTCGTCCGACTTTCATCAGTTTCACCACAGATAAATATAATAATATATACCAGACCACTTAGGTCTAGGTATGTTATCTATGATTTAACATACATTTTTACACTACTCGAGTTTGTTGGTTCAAGCGCAGATTGCTGATAGATGAGGATGAGTGGATGAAGGAGAAGATTACAAATTGAAATATCTCATGCGGGATTCGCATCCACTTTCGTTGGGGAGTCGTAAGCTCGAACCTGCACCCCAATCACATTAAGCCATTGCCTACTGCTATTTTTGCAAAAAAAAAACTATTTATTGCATGACCCAAGGTATAAACTAGGTTTAAAATAATTAAACTAACAAAACAAATCATTCGTGACCTTAATAAATTTTGAATAATAGGACTTAAAATTCCATCCCGGATGAGTAATGAATTAACAATGTAGGCAGTACCCAGTACCCCACATGTTCGGTTCATCTATATTGTGGCTTTTTCTTTTTCACGCTATAGCAAATGTTTTATTTTAGCTAATTTTAACAAGAGTCCCAAATGGCACAGAAGAGAAAAAAATAATGTGAGGATAATATCTGATTGGGGAATTGGACGAAGTTTAAAAGATAAAATAAGTTTGTACAAAGTATAAATTATGCCTGTTTATTTGACCCCATGAGATTTAACCATCTCCAGCAAACACGATTAAGTTAACTATTATACTATTGTTGGTAACTATTTTAACGTGGGAGTTTTTCACCGACAAAGACATAGCTCATGCGTAACGCGCGAGACTCCGTTTCGCTGGGTCATAGTTTCGATACCTAACACCGGCAAATCTTGACTGGACACTTTCCGATTTTTATATTAATAAATGGATGAGCGTAGCGAGCGTAGCGAGCGAAGCGAAGATTCCATTTCACTACACTGGAGAAAAAAATCCGGAATGTTTTTTTTTCTTTTTCTTTTTTTTTTTTTGTATTTTTGTCTGTTTGTTAGCACGATTCCGGCTAAACCGATACTCCGATTGCGATGAAATTTTATGGAGGTCTTCGAAATCTCTGAACTTAGAACTGCCACGTTTTTGAGCTTAATCGAAAAAAATATTCTCATGAAAATCGCAATTTTACGATTTTTTTTCGATTTTTTAAAAATTTCTTCGACTTACAACACCTGCATGCTTTGTCCGATTGTAATGATTTTTTCACAGAACCTTAATTTTATGAATTGATATATTCGTGTAAAATTTGTGCGCAATCGAATAATTATTTCTTATGAAAATTTCAATATTACGATTTTTTCCTTTTTTAAAATTACGATTTATTTAAAAAAATTAAAATTAAGTTAATTTTTTATTAAATTAAATTAAATTTTTTATTAAAATTTATTTAATTTTAAAAATATCTTCAACTTAGTAATTATTTTTTTACAGAACAACAGTAAATCCGCATAACACATGGCAGCTCAATGCACCAATTACGCTCATCCAACAACGCGGCGGGACTTAAGCGTTTTCCTAGTATTAATAATTATATTTTCAAAGCAATTATTGGATGAGCGTAGCGAGCGTAGCGAGCGAAGCGAAGATTCCATTTCACTACACTGGAGAAAAAAATCCGGAATGTTTTTTTTTTTTTTCTTTTTTTTTATGTATTTTTGTCTGTTTGTTAACACGATTCCGGCTAAACCGATACTCCGATTGCGATGAAATTTTATGGAGGTCTTCGAAATCTCTGAACTTAGAACTGCCACGTTTTTGAGCACAATCGAAAAATTATTTATCATGAAAATCGCAATTTTACGATTTTTTTCATTTTTTTTAAATTTCTTCGACTTACAACACCTACATGCTTTGTCCGATTGTAATGAATTTTTTCACAGAACCTTAATTTCATGAATTGATATATTCATGTGAAATTTGAGCGTTATCAAAAAACTATTTTTTACGAAAATCGCAATTTTACGACTTTTTTCGATTTTTTAAATTTCTTTGGCTTATAACACCTACATGCTTTATCCTATTGTAATGATTTTTTCACAGAACCTTAATTTTATAAATTAATATATTCGTGTAAAATTTGTGCGCAATCGAATAATTATTTCTTTCAAAATTTCAATATTATGATTTTTTCCTTTTTAAAAATTGCGATTAATAAAAAAAAAAAAATTAAGTTAATTTTTTTTAAATTTAATTTAATTTTAAAAAAATCTTCAACTTAGTAATATTTTTTTCACAAAACAACAGAAAATCTGCATAACACATGGCAGGTTAATGCACCAATTACGCTCATCCAACAACGCGGCGGGACTTAAGCGTTTTCCTAGTTATATCGTTTGATACGAGTTCAATGAGATTCATAATTAAAAATTCACATTTCTGTTGGGAAACCTGTCTAGCGTACAATTGCATGCCCAGTCTAACTACATATTTTGGAGTATGAACAATTATGAAGGGAATGTGCACAGTCGCAACGGTTGTAAAAGAGGATTCAATCCCTTTCATTCTCATTAATGACTGACTAAAATCTAGGAATATAATTTCCGACAGGATTGCTGATGGCGGGTATCGAATCTAGAAGTGATACGCTTGAGTTACACTTACATCTGCCTGCCGGTCCGGTAGATTCGTCATTAGACACAACCTTGTGTACGAGCACGACATACGGTAACCAGTATGGCACTTCTTGTTCTTACGCAGTTAGGTTTCAAGACTTTTCCCTTTGCTTTAATTATTGACCTAATACAGTGTGTCTTATAGAGTTTATATCATAGTATTCTAATGAATAAGACGTAGGTATCAGCTATGTCCCTGTAAATTCCCAAGAAAAGTTAAGTTAAAATAACATTTCGTTTTCGTTCCTGATCCGGACTATACCATTGACTATACTTTAGTGATCCAGCAAGCTGTCAAAACAAGCACAGAATTATTCAGACGGAGCATATAGTGCAACTCTCACCTAGAAGCTTATTGGGACGACTGGAAACTGGGTGGGCCAATTACATCATGTCGTAGTTAATATTGAGCGCCTTGCTAAGTATCATGGGTGATTAACCCCATAAACCTTGCGGACTATTATTAAATCAAAGCCCGGGTGGCCAGCTCTTATTAATTATTGAAAATGTGTTTCGCAGTGGGCGACAAGGGGTACGGGGAAAGATAATTTACTCTCTGGACAATTTAAACCAACATTTCAGTTTCCAATGAACTAAAGTTTCCAAATAACTATTAAAGCTAGTTTTGGTTGGAATCCTTGACGTGTATGCCTATGGCTTGGCTTCTGCTGCTGCAACGATATGCCTAATTCTGACTATAAAAGGGGGAAGCCCGGAAGCGAACATGAAATTGAGTCGATAATTAAAAAAAAAAGCCAATGTCCAGAGTTACCGATTTGTAGCCCATACCTTAGAAAAATTCGTATTTTCACTGGGAATAATACTATCATAAAAGTTTTGACAAAAACAACCTATGTCACAAGTTTAGCCTTGAAAACCAAAGTCCATTTTTTTAGCTTTGATTGCGGTGTATTTAGGTGACAGCTGTCCAGCTGTTCTATGTTGTAATTTAAGACATATATTATAGAACTTTGTGGAACACTACCTGAACAAAAATGCATACCTTTTCAAAAATATTTTACAAAAACAACCAATGTGCAAGTTTTTTTGATTTCTGATGACGAAATGTCATAGCAGAAATAAAAGCTATCTTAAGACAAATTGTTAAAACCAAAAATTTTAATTTTAATACATTAATTACGGATGGTATGAAGTTTAAATTAATCGCCTACAAAATGTGTTTTTTGGACATTGGCTGTTTTGTTAATAAACGCCTCCATTATAAACACAGTGACATATTTTTAATTTAAAAAAAAAATGGCTTATTTATTTGTGAAGGCTATCAGTCTTATGATACGTTAGTTAAAAATATATCGAAATATCTGCAAGAGCCCAGTCACAAGAAGCTCATACAGGTTCAAACAACTATAAAACCTAAAAATAAGTAAATCTGAATTGTTGGTGCATTATAGATATATTTAATAATTATAAAAAAGCAGTTATTTTATGGTCTTACTCCAAACCTAGTACCAAGATGATTACAAATATGATTATGTATAATACAAAGGCTGCTTACATTACCTACTTATTATTTATGTGTAACTATATAGGCTTTATTAAATAATACGTTGATTTAAATAATATTTTTGTAGATCATCCTATACCACACGGGCACCACCATATGCTTGAAAGTAGGCCTTGTTTATTTTACTTACAAGACAATAAGATGCCCTTTTAATACTTTGCAACACATGGTACCCATCAAAGAGTATGTGCACGAAAGTTGAGTCTGAAGGTGTCCGAAATTAGTATAGAATTGCAAAGGAATCGTGTGATGGAAATCAATCCAAGCATAAGGCTTATGTGTCAAAATAAATCATTCTCTGTCAGGTGTTGACGTAAAGAATCCTCCAGAGTCTGTCAGTGCAATGGTTTAAGCTCACAAGGGCATACAGCTTCTCGATCTTACTGACGGTTTGTTATTTTTAAAACCTTGCTTTTGTGTAGTCAAACAAATAGCTCATGTCATAGATTGATCACATCCTTGCTCTATAAAACATTTGTAGGAGCGTCAAAAAGTGACAAATTCAACACGTTTGGTACACAATTCTCGTTTTCGTTAGATTAACTCATGTTCATGTAAGAACTGATATAGATATTATGTATACATTACTCCTATACATTGAATTCTGTGTATACAGTGTGTTACATATCTGCATTCAAAAACAGAGTTTCATTTTCACCCAAATGTTTATGTTTGTTGGATGAGCGTAGCGAGCGAAGCGAAGATTCCGTTTCACTACACTGGAGAAAAAAATCCGTAATGTTTTTTTTTCTTTTTTTCTTTTTTTTTGTATTTTTGTGTGTTTGTTAACACGATTCCGGCTAAACCGATACTCCAATTGTGATGACATTTTCTGGAGGCCTTCAAAATCTCTGAACTTAGAACTGCCACGTTTTTGAACGCAATCGAAAAATTATTTCTCATAAAAATCACAATTTTACGATTTTTTTCGATTTTTTAAAATTTCTTCGACTGTTAACACCTACATGCTTTATTCGATTGTAATGATTTTTTCACAGAACCTTTATTTTATGAATTAATATATTCGTGTGAAATTTGAGCGTAATCGAAAAATTATTTCTTATGAAAATCGCAATTTTACGCTTTTTTTCGTTTAAAAAAACATACGCTCATCCAACAACGCGCCTGAAAAAGCGTTTGCGAAGCTTCCTAGTATTTGTATTTAGAGTCTTCTTTCTCAGTTTTAGCATAGCTATCGTAATACAATATAAACTATTGCCACTTTGTCAGATTTACGTATACGATTTCATGCAATATGTAACTAACACAACGCAACACTTTATAATACACACCTTAATAATTGTTTAAGTTAAATAATAAATATGCCTAGTAGCAGGGTTAGAGATAGAGGTATAGCTTTAGAAAAAGATACAGTGATAGTAGAAATATGACACACTTTCCACCTACAACTCAATTCAGTACCACGAAATTATCCCTTACTGATAGACCTGACAAAATATGAAATAATAATAATAGTTCAAAAATTTAAATTTTACTATAGCTCTTGCGGATTTATTAAGACAAAAGTTTTAAACTGCTGCATATGTTGCCCGTCACGAAAGTGCGAAGACTGAAAATGCAGGGTTTAAAATATAATTCAACGCCGTCTCACTGGAGAAATGGCGCGACGGGAAGAGCCATCACTCTTCCCGACAGAGATTTGTGGCCTTTTTAATTTATTCAACTCAAACTTTTTTACTTGCAGCGTATGAAATCTCGCCAACGTGCCTGTATTTTGTGGTTGTTCGCCCTGTAGACCATGGCCGTTGAGTAGTCGGCGAAGGCAGCTGGCCAGTTCTCCGCCTTGCTTCGAGCGTCCCCTCGCTCGACCAGCACATCGATCAGCTGGCGCTGGTAACCAAGGCGCTCTATGTACCTCGGTGACGTCGTGGTGCTGGGAACGAGTAACGACACACGCACATTTCAAACTATTATATTATTATACATTCCAAAATATATTTAGAATTGTGGATATATTCACAAACTTGTGTTGTTGATTGATACTGACATCATTGGTTCAGTCTTCAATAATACGATTCTATGTAATGGTGGTGATGATGAATGACTGTTAATGCACTAATGCTATTCGAGACGATGGGTGGTGGTGTTAAATAAGGGTAAATGACGATTACAAAAACCTATGCCTTTTCGAGTTTCGAACTCACGTTCTCGTAGAGCCATACACTAAGGACCAAGGCCTTATCTAATCGTACATGTGCCACCGCGGAAACAAAATTATTAAGGATAAGAGGACTCAATTGACCAATAACCCTCATCCATTAACGCAACTGCAAATAGCGTTCGCAAACCGCCCACATACTACGCAAAGTTTTAGAGTGTTTTGTATGTTTTGTATTTTGTGTCATGTATAATTAGTTTTTTGTTTTTTAATAGGAGCTAACTGCCCATTACGTTAAGTTTATATTGTTGAATAAAAGAGGTAATAATACAAAACATGTGTTACCTTATAAAGTCAGATAAACACTTTTCATTCAAAGGGAGTATCTGATGCCAAGGATGATATTTATCACAGACCGAACAGTTATAAATACAAGTACTAATATAATGCCTATAGTACACTGCTCCCATCAACGAATTCATTCCATGAACTGCAAAAGGGATTATTAAATTTCTTGTGGGAAATCTGCCCATGGGCGATCCCTAAATATAGTTATTTAGGAGAAAAGGTAATTGTGAAGGGATTATCCAACGGCTGTTTCAGAATACTAAATACCTAGGATACTGAGGAGAACCTTGTAAAAACCGTCAGTGCAGGATTGTCGGTGGCGGGATTCGAACCCGTGACCTCCCGCTCCAGAATCTCACGCGTTACGCTTGAGCTACAGCGGGATTCGAACCCGTGACCTCCCGCTCCAGAGTCTCGCGCGTTACGCTTGAGCTACAGCGGGATTCGAACCCGTGACCTCCCGCTCCAGAATCTCGCGCGTTACGCTTGAGCTACAGCGGTCGGTCTGCAATTTGGAACCAATATATTATTATTGATACGCTAGGGTTTTTAAATTTTCATCCTGGGAATTACATATGATAAAGTGTTAAATGTATGCCCCTCTTCAGGTGAACTAGGTTTGTGGCCAATAAGACTATTTTAAGAGGACACTATAAAGACCGAGAAAAACCTCGGAAAAAATTCAGTCAGGATTGCCGGTCACGACGGGAGTTGAACCTGCAACCTCCCAAATCAGAGTCAAGCGGTTAGAGCTCGAGCCAACACTGTCGTTCGCGTTACTAAAGTAATGGTTACAAATGCCCAGTACAGGATCTCCGATTGAAGATAGTAAAGAAGCGGGGAACAGGGCCTATATTAAAATGTTTCTCATTTTCTTCAACTCAGTTATTGGTAGAACAGAACCACAGATAATATATTATGTAAAACTGTTCTAAGGACATTTGTTTACACGCAATGATACTTGTTAACATTTCCAACGTACTGACTTCGCACATATACATGGCATTCTAATAATTGTATATGTAAATGTGAATGCTCGTAGGCTAGAACCAAAATATCCAAAGCAAGGATGTCTAAATTATTGTCAATTTGGCGCACTTGTGTTGTCTTTACTAGTATTTTTATCTTGCGGCCAATGGTACACTGCAAACAACGCTCAACGACCAACCAATGATTGGCAACAAATATCACATTTTAAATGGTGCAATATAAAAATAAAAATTAAATAATAGTAAGTTTCAAATGCATTCTTTCTAAAATATAGAATAAAACATGCCAGGCAATAAATTACAAATATCCTGAAAACAAAACGAATTTTCTACATCGAACTTGTGTTGTGTTTGGCTTTCCACAGTTTGTTGTTCAACGCGTTTCTCCCAAGGCTAAATATGATAATATGATGGTGATGTTGACTTCAAATCCCATAATAAGCATTTAATGTGGTCAGCTGTGTCGGTAATTGTGTGGCATTTAATCATTACCACGGACATATTAAATATTAATGTTATTAATGGATATTATATTAAAGTTTCATTAGCAGCATGGGTTTAAAATACAAGTTAGTATTTTGTTCAATTACTTTCGTATTTCCTATCTTTCTCGTTGTGAATTAATCTGTTACGTGATTTGCTAAACCTCTAACCGCACACGCAAAATTACGATGCTTATTTATCGGTACGTATCGATATTTGTTATCAATGATGTATAGCAAGACCTAATCCCTGGGACTATGTAAATGCTCCTATCTGAACCTACATGAGTGGTCTCTTGTCAAGAAATTGTTGTTAATTTCTTGTACAAAGTTATGTGGATGTAGAAAATCCAATCAAGAAATTTGCCGATCCAAGATACTCGTAGCCTTATAATCTTCAAACTTGATGATATTTGAACTGATGTTTGGTCTTGAAGGTAGAGCTTACGAATTGAAATACGAAGTCGTATAAAATGAAAAGTGTCGTTTCTCGAGGAATAAATTTGCGAGAGAAGTATAAATTAATGATCTAATGAACCAGGTCAACAAGATAGAAGGAATGGTAAAATTGAGTCGTTAATTTTGAAGAATGTGACATTGTAAATAGTGAATCAATTGTAATGAAGGTTGCAAACCAATTAAAAGTGAAGAGGGGCCGACAGTTTGCCGTCTCGTAATGCGAGCTCTTCTCGGCAAATCATTATTCAACAGCTTTCCTCGCGTAGAGATCGTGACGTAATTATTATTGCCCAGACTAGACGCATTACGAAAGAACTCCCCCCCCCAACCCTCCGCCCAAACCAAATAGCAGGTGTCACCAACTTATCTCACCAGACTTCAATTTCAAAACCTTACCAAAGTTATAATGACGCATTACCGTATTTCAATTTTGTTTTGTTTTGGAAACAAAATCCGAACAAATAATAACTCAACAAATCAATTGGTATATAACATTGTTTAGTTTGCGTGCAAGTAGCAGAGTGGGCAGATCAATATTTATAATGTTATCACGTATGTTAAGATTTTCCAAAAATAAGTTTCTTGTAAAACACCATTATATAATATATTAGTACTTTAGACAGAAATTAAAAAAGTGACTTCACCGGGGATCGAGTAGTCACTTTTCTAATTTCTGTCTAAAGTACTAAATAACAGCTCATAGTCGCATACTATAAAGCCAAGGTTAAACATATAATATATATTTCTAAACTTACTGTATCACAAGTTAAAGAGAGTAGTTTTATTGTTAAGAAAACATGTCCTGAAGGCGTTTAAAATTTATTACCCATTTTGATGCATGACATGATGTAAAGAAGCTAATGTTCAAAATTGTATTTAATGGGAAAATAAGGAAGATTCTGTAGAAAATTAAATAATCAAGATAATATAATACTATTTCTATTGTTCGCGCCATTTATTGCATATTTACGCTTGAGGTAGGTCATTCATTGATATCACAACGTGATGTGTATAGCTAAGTGAACTATAGTAGAAGAAGTACAAGTACCACACTAAGTTGGCTCGAGCGCTCGACTCTGATTCGGGAGGTCCCGAGGTCGAATCCCGTCGAGACCGGCAATCCTGACTGAAGGTTTTTCCCGAGGTTTTCCTCAGTCGTTAATGCGAATGCAAGGGATTGAGGCCTCTCAAATAGCCCTTGGCCTCCTTCACTATTGTCCTGGACCTATCCGCAATACACCTATAGTCACCTGAAGAGGGTCTTATCGGTTAAATCTGATGTCTACACCCTACAGCGGACATCACACAAAAAATTTATTTATTTAAGTACACACTAATAACAATAATGTACTTATTAACATAAGCAGTTTAAGACTGAGGTGTTGAGCTTTTTTTGAAACCAGTATGATATTTACGTATTCCATTCACCACTTCGATGCATGGAATAATATACAGAAAACAATACAAAGGCACTAAGATAAGAATTAAAAATTATATGTCCAGCATATGTATTATGAATTATTAATATTCTTAATTTTTATAATTGAATGAGCGAAGCGAAGACTTCAATTTCACCGACCCCCAAAAAAAATTTTAAATCGGTGTTTTTTTGTTTTTTTTGTTTGTTTTGTTTTTTGTTTTTTTCTGTCTGTTGTTCGCTCTCTACCGGGCAAACGGCATATGCTTTCTTAATGAAAATTAGAGAAGACCTTAGAAATCTCTAAACTTGGATCTTTCAAGTTTTTTGGTACATTCGAAGAAATATTTCTCATAAATATCGTACTTTTACGATTTTTTTCGATTTTTAGTGCGATATTTTCGTGACATTTGAGCCGATTCTGACCAAACGGGTGGGGCTACAACGTTCATATTTCACATGGACATCAAAGTAATGGTGATGTAGTACATTTTGAAAGAAAAAGGTTGAAAAATTTAGCCAGAATCTATAGAACTAGGAAAACGCTAAAGTCCCGCCGCGTTGATGGATGAGCTTTTTAAAGGTTTTAGTTTGCGTGGGATAACTTTACTTTTGCAAGTGCTTTGTTTTGCTGCCTACGCATTGTAGGTGAATGTTGTCAAGTTTCTTTTGTTTCTTGTCAATTGGTATTATTTACCGTAAAAAACTTATGTTAAAAGCTTTATTTCTATGGATTCTATGGATTCTATGGATATAAGTTTTTTTTCGATTTTTAGTACGATATTTTCGTGACGTTTGGGCCGATTCTGACCAAACGGGTGGGGCTACAACGTTCATATTATACATGTACATTAAGGTTATGGTGATGTAGTACCTTTTGAAAGAAAAAGTTGAAAAAGTTAGCCAGAATCCATAGAAATAAAGCTTTTAATATAAGTTTTTTTATTTTTTGTGCGATATTTTCGTGCCATTTGGGCCAATTCTGACCAAACGGGTGGGGCTACAACGTTCATATTATATACATGAATATTAAGGTGATGGTGATGTTGTGCCTTTTGAAAGAAATAGTTGAAAAAGTTAACCAGAATCCATAGAAATAAAGCTTTTAATATAAGTTTTTTACGGTAAATAACACCAATTGACAAGAAACAATAGAAACTTGACAACAATCACCTACAATGCGTAGTCAGTAAAACAAAGCACTTGCAAAAGTAAAGATATCCCACGCAAACTAAACTTTAAAAAGCTCATCCATCAACGCGGCGGGACTTTAGCGTTTTCCTAGTCCTAGTGTAATCTATGACAGGATGTATATCCCATGTCCCGACCTACGACACAGAAACAGTCCCCCGCCTCTCGGTTAATTAGAGTACTCTTTATTAATTACTTTGCGAGTTTTTTTCACTTTATTTAATCTATTCATGCAGAGAAATACATAATGCGTACCTAGGTACTCATCTAGGCGCAATGTTCAAGTACCCTTATGGTTTAATTACACTTCGTGTTTGCTACGATACTCTGCACTGCTCTACCAGTCTGTAACTGTAAGAGGTAGTTCAAGCGGAGGCTAATTATTCAGGAAGTCGTTAGTCGATAGCAACCCCCCGACAATCCAGGCTGAAGATTTTGCTAGATTGTACTCTGTTCATTGAATGTTAATTCTGAATAATAAACTAACCATTTGACGTTCTCTCCAAACTATTCTAACACCAGCTCCAGCTTTAAAAATAAAAATTAACTATTAACGAATCTTGCAATACCACGGTTTATGACCGTGGAATCGCGTTACATACAAACAACTTTACACAACAATCGATGATGATGATTAGTGTTGCTTAATGTATAAATTTAACACACATAACAAAAACTTGTAGAAATACAGCCAAACCTTACACACTCAAAAGAAATGAGATCTAAAAAAAGGGCCAAGCTCATCTACCCTTCCACATTTGCGCATTCTTAATTCATAAACGTACAGTGTCCCATAACAGCATCCTCGAAAAGCTTGGCAAAATAGAATTTGCGATTATTAATTTAAACGAAATAGTTCATCCAAGTTCTTTTTTCTAATTAATTAAAACGTAATAACATGCAAATTTTATTTTGCCAAGCTTTTCGAGGATGCTGTTATGGGACACTGTACGTTTATGAATTAAGAATGCGCAAATGTGGAAGGGTAGATGAGCTTGGCCCTTTTTTTAGATCTCATTTCTTTTGAGTGTGTAAGGTTTGGCTGTATTTCTACAAGTTTTTGTTATGTGTGTGATCTCATTACTTTTTCAAGTTCCATTACAAAATTATATGTTAAAATATAATAATTTTATCAAAGTTGATTTAATTTCTATGGTATTAGCAATAACAATATAGGATGTAAAATATCTAGACCCGGATTCATGTACATCCTGGGTATAGGTGGTATAACCATGGTATAACGACGGTATAAGGACTGGACCCCAATTCTTGAGTTCGTGGGAGATGACTGTTGAAAACGCAATTTGAAAACGAAGTCGTTTTCGTTTGACACTTTAAAAAGATATGCGTATAGCAAAGAGCTCGAAAAAGGTCTATATTTATTCTAGATGGCAGTGCCTTCATAAACGCGGGCCAATCGAAAGACGAGTTGCGTGAAATGATTTGATTGTTGCAATTATGTAAACAAACAGATGAGCAAGCGCATATTATTTTGACACCTTGCTTCGACATTGTGTTTGTGTGTATTGTGTGACAGAACTATGTTGTGCTGGCCTAGGGTTGGCTAGGCTTGCCAAACATGTAATGTAAGTAATAATTTTATCTAGTCCTATAGCCTAATGGAACTTTAGACCTACACTGTTGTATTATAAATAATTTTCTACATCTGGGCCTAGGTCAGGGACGGTTTCTGATTTGTTTTATGAGAGTATAATGACAACTTTTCTCATTTCACACATAGAAGCAAAATTTAAAATGTCCGCCATTTGTTTACGTATCGCACTTTCCCGCCGTACTCTGCTTATACCGTCAACAAGTGTCAAGTAACTATGGTTACTTGTTGATTGTATAAGGCTTATTTTAAAACCTTTATTTGGAAGCCTTCCAACAAACTTTTTCAACTTTTTTTTCAAAAGAGACTATAATACTATAACCTTAATGTCCATGTAAAATATGAACATTGTAGTCCCACCCGTCTGGTCAGAATCGCGGGCCGACGTATTAGATGTAAGTAGCAGTAGTAGCAGTAGTAGGAGTAGCTAACATCCTTAAAGTGATTTTGAGCATGTTTCAAGCCATTTTTTTCACCAAGAAGGAATGGTCGTACCCCAATAAAATTTGGCATGTGTTGTCAGGTACCTAAATCCCCTCGATTGTGATAGTTTTCAAGTTCACATCACGTTACATGACGGCTGGGTAACACCTCGAAATCACCCCAACTCTGCTTGGTGTATAAGGTGCTTGAGTGTGTAGCGCACCGCGGCTTGGCTGCGGCGCCCTAACGGGCACCTAGATTTATTTATCTACTGTTGCAATATTTCGATTCGAGACGATGAGGGGTGATAGATGAGGATGCTGAATGATAATTAACCCATGCCTTATGCGGGGCTCGAACCTGCGTCCAAATCATATGAGCTACCGAGGAGCATATTCCTTGTTGGTCACCTGAAGAGTGAAAGGTTGTCCCTAGGCTAGTTTTGTAATGTTTCCGAGTATTAAACATACTATAAACGAGGAATCAAGTACACGACGCGTATGTTGTAGGGTGGGTCGAAAAACAACTTTTTTTTAATTTTTAAGTTGTAATATCGCGGGCAAGTTGCGAATTGTGGAAACTAAAAAAATAAAATCGGTTCATATCTTCCGGCCCGCGCATGTGCTCTAAAGTTTTCCAAAATTTGGAAAAATTACATTTTTACGATAATTTTTAACATTTTGAAATTAGCCTCTTCCCGAATTAGTAGGGGCTGAGATGTACAAAAAAGGGCCTTGGCTCGATTTGAGTGCCGAAATAGATTTTTTGGTTTTAAACGGTTGGTACCATCGTACTTTAATTTATCTAGGTGTTCTTCAATTTTTTCCGCCGCCATCTTGGATAAAATAGCCGCCAATATGCATTTAAAAAAAAAACGTCGTAGAGCACGAAACAAAAAAAGGGAAAATTATTAAATAAGTTTTGACCTTAAGTAAAAATTATTTAAAAGCATACAAAAAATATAGGGTTTAAAAAATATTATTTTTGGGGGTAAAAAGTCGGTTTTTACTGTCAGAGACCACGTGTTTTTAGTATTGTTAATAATTTGAATTAAAAACTTGTAATGGACCATATAATTAATAGCTTATGACAATGTATTTTTTTTCTACGTACAAGAACATAAATGTCTTAACGGTAGCGTAAATAGTTTAGGATTTAGAGCTATTTGTATGTAGCAAAGCGTAAGAAAATTGCTTTCCAACTGCATACGCGCGCCTCTCCAAAATACCAGCGAGCTCAGATGTAGTCAATTTGGTCCTTTCCCTCTATTTTCCCTATATATATTTTCTAATTTTATTTATAGGCAAAGTAATTTTTGGGTAATAAAAACCAAGATGTACTAAAACCCGTGATATACAAAAAAACAGTTCCTACAGGAACAGTTTGTAGACCGCGTTTTTTGTAAGCTCTTGAACGGTGGAAGCCGGTTGAGTTTTCTGGGATATTATATAAACATAACATGGCGTATCCAATTTGACGTCCCTCATCTAAGCCTGGTTAGAGTTTGCACAGAGCATGGCTCTGTTTCGTAAAGGGCGAGAAAAGATTAAAGTTCCATATCGCAAACATCAGCTGGTAGGTAGGGGAGTACACTCCCTGTAACTATGCTCTATCGCTCTAATAGTCGTCGTCGGGACCTTTCTTCTCTTCATTCTATTGACGACCTCCCCAACAACGACGATAATGACCACGTACGATGACAAAGATGAGGACGACCACGATGTGAAAAATTAAGACCCTTAGTAGACGAGTTTGATTCCAAGAACGGGTGTGATAAAGCATAAACTTTGCAAGAACATATCAGCTCTCTGGGAAGATATCAGTTCGTATGTTCAACCATGTAGAAAAAGTTAAGGCAGGCATCTTAGATCACCTGGAAGACAATCCATTTTTAGTTGAGAAGCAACTTATCAACATAATTCGTAAAATAATATTTTTAGATATAATAGAGATGGCAAGCTATTGTACGATGATTTTGTTGCCAAGCGACTTATTATTGATTTATTCCAAATGAAGGTTTGGACACTGTCAAAAAAAGTAGCCTAAAGTTACTCACCTAAAGAACAATATGTAACAAAAAGATTAACTTTTAAGTTGGTCGTACGTGATTTTTTGCTAATTCCAAATGATACAAGCTCTTTCATGTCAGTGCTAGAACAACGTTATGTACGACTTGAACAGGTGTCTGTTCCCGCAGTGTCAGACAGTAAGATATGCTTTGTAGATTCTATGACCTTGAAAGTGCAATGTATCACGAAAGGTCCTGGAGTGAATTCTTGCAAGGACTTTGCCAATGAGTTTGTTCTTCGTATTAGGAGAATTCTTTCTTTTTACGTCGAGGGAAGAATAATATTGTTTACATATTACATAACGCCATAACCTCACTTAAGGATAATATTCTATAAGAGAGTAGTGATGGTTGTACCTAATGAAATTCATTGTTAATAACGCAACAAATATTAAACTCATTTCTCAGACGACATTATACTATCTCACATTGAGAGTAAATCACAACTTAGCCATATACTGTGAACTTACGTAAAACACTTTTGATAAAAACGAATCAATGTTGTTTCAGTAACCATCCCGACTTGTTTGAACCGAATATTGAACGCCATACACACGAGGAAGCCGACAACTTAATTTCCCCTTCACGTTCTAGGTGCAATGGTGATGTGCATAAATTTTAACATTGACGTCATGACGCCGGACACAGACGTATTCTTACTCTTAATATACCTTTGTTCAAGGTATGATCTGCTGAAAACTTTATCTTTTATTACTGGCCATGGCAAACACAAAAGAAGTATCAATTTGAATGATGAGTGCAATGAATTAGACAGTGAAAAATGTAAGTGATTGGTCGGACTTCACTTGTTTCCCTGGTGGAGATTGGGGTGGAAAATTAGTTAGGCTTTCAAAAAAGAAAATTGTACCTTGTATCTATACTTGTCTACTGAATTTAACGAGTAGTACAAGCTTTTGATGAGTTGGGAGAAGACGATTTCGATTTCGACCAGGTATTGTACGATCTTGAAAGCTTTACATGCCAAATGTATGTCCCAAACACTTTAAAATCACCAAAGTCAAATACCTGCTCCGTGAATTGTTTTAGGACCAAGAAAATTGAAGGAGAGAAATTGCCGCCAACTTTAAGAGCATAACCATGGGACCACATATCAGAAGAGCTAATGCCATGGCAAGGATAAGCAAGGGTTATCGTTCTTCTCATCCTAACTTCCTACCACTTACAGAGAGCAATAGTTTGTAAATTGGGACCAAAGAATCTACAGTTTCTGTGAAATGCCTACTCTGCCGGCTACTAAGGCAATATTGGAAAAAGTAAGGTGTGGATGCAAAGGCCAGATTACGGGGAAAAAGCTGTTTTTGCATGAAAATTATCTAACTTGTACTTCTTTATGCAAATGCCACGATTGTCAAAACGTCAGGGATTATTGCATTCAAGTAGACGAGTAGTAGATGATGACGAAGTCCCGTTAGTGTGATGAGGACCAAAGATGTAGAAATTGGTAAGTCAAACTGCATATTATGTAGGCTAATCAAAAAACCTTTGTGTAGGACTTCATTTAAATATTTCCCATGAATGTAAAAAAGGTCTTGTGGTACTACCCTAACGTGTTGATTTTAAAAATTACAGGAGGTCACCTCGCATATCGCGTTCATAAAGATAGGTGCTATTCCAAATCACTTGTGCACAGCAATGTGCACTCAGACATTTAAAAAATTGTATTTCCATGTAAACATAAAAGTATATTAGCTCTCACATATGTATAATGTATAGTATAGAACACGCCCATTTCGCATTTTTAAGATAAATGAAAAAGAAATTGTTGTCAAGCAAATTACAAACTAAAAACTCGACAAATAAATAATATATATTTACACATTAATATAGGCCTATAAAGGTCTATTCTTAAGTGTAATACAAACTTTATTCAAATCGTGTACATCATATACATTTAATTATTTTGTAATATTTTAAATTTAGCTGAAAACTAATTAAAAACTTTTATTAGCGGTCATATTTTTCAAGATGGCTACCAAAATTAATTAAGCTCGACTTAAATTCATAAATTAATTAAATTTAAGTATTATTATCTATCGATCATATTTTTATCTATCATGCACTCTAAAAAATGTAAAGCGCCTTTATTCGTCTAAATAGACCACAAAGTACAAAATCAACAAAATTAAAAAAATTGTATTTTAAAATATTTTTTTCGGGGTTATTGTATTTTTTTTATTATTTCTTATCCGATCATTAGTACACCAATTTTTTTTTCGTGATTTTAAACATAATAATTGCAAGAGTTTAAATCGTTTTTCTGAAATGTACTATGGCGGCCATTTTTTCCAAAATGGCGGCGTAAAAAAATTGAAGAACACCTAGATCATGTTTGGGTGAATGGTTACTATCATTTAAAACCAAAAAAATCAATTTCGGCACGCAAATCGAGCCAATGTACATCTCAGCCCCTACTAAATGTAATAGCTAGAATTCTTCAAATTTGCAATTTTCTTCTATGTTAAAAATATTAAAAATTATCGTAAAAATGTGAATTTTTCAAAATTTTGGAAAACTTTAGAGCACATGCGCGACCGGAAGATATAAACCGATTTTTTTTATTTTTTTATACCTTTTTAGTCTTCCCAATTCGCAACTTTTCCGCGGTATTACAACTTTTAAAAAATAAAAAAAATCGAATGTATCCGAATTTTGGAAAACTTTATTGAGCACATGCGCGACCGGAAGATATGAACCGATTTTTTTAATAAAAAAAAAAAATTATTCTCCACAATTAGCAACTTTCCCGCGGTATTACGACTTTAAAAAAAAGTTGTTTTTCGGCCCACCCTAGTATGTAGCATAAAGTTTTATTTTTATTGAGTCTGCTGAACTCTGAATAGGTCGAGATGGTATACAGTTTCTTACAAAAAAAATTGATTAACAACATCCTGAATACATTAAGTATACATTAATATAACTATGCATGTCTTTAAAGAGAATCACATTTTAAAAATTGTTCCGGCAAATTGATAAAACATAAGAACATATTAACATATTAATAAACTTGTGTAAATATATGGCGAATGAACACATCACACATCACTCACACACACACACATCACACATCACATCACAGCGTAGTTTCAATGTCTTTTCAATATCGTGCGAGAAAATTTTTTAAATTATTGCCATTTCAAATGTAGGCCTACCGTAATTGCCTCGAAAGTGACGCAAATTTCTCGGAAATGATGGCTAATCTGCCCAGAGAAGCACATTCGAACTGTCACACTGTCACACTTGTCACAGCCACAGGGTGCTTGTTGAATAATCGCCGCGAGGGCAATCTTTTGGATGCTATTGCGTAGTTGTCGAAGCGACGGCAGGCATGGGCAGAGGGGGTGGTACGGGGGATGGGGGGATGGGAGAGGCGGAGATTAGCAAATTAACGCAGGCAATGCGTGTTTATGTAGTTTTTATTGCAGGGAGAGGGGCTCGTAAAGTTTCTAATTTTTGCAAATTACTATAATCGAAGCCAATCACACAAACTGCATTAATTTATGTTCTTATATAATATCCTACAGTGAGTTTAGTACTAATTTTAATGGATCTATATGGCAAGACTTGTTTCATTATTCAAAAAAAGAATATTATTATTAGCAGAATAAAAGTCATTAGCTAAGTGTTTTGAATGCGTAAAGGAGAAAACAATAGCAATTCAGGACTTTATTATTATTATCGGTAATAAGTATTCCGCATCTCTAGTAATCGCTAATATGGACAACATCTCTCCCGAACCGAATACTAGAGAGCTCTGCATGTCACAATTCGACGCAGCGGCTCACATAAGATTATTATACTAGGAAAACGCCAAAGTCGTTGTTAGACGAGTGAGAAGTCATGTGTAGAGTACCCGGGAACATTTGCATGTAAGTTTGATTATATTCGTATTAACAATATGAGTTTTAAGTTAGTTGGTATAAGGGCGCGTCAACTGTAAGGCCAAAAAATGCGGCACTCTAGCCTATGATATGCTAGTGTGGCCATAGGTTGAGGGAAGAAAGGGAATGTTACCGGGTACTTAACACATGGCTCACTCGACTCGTTTAACAAAGACTTTGACGAATTTCTGAGTAAATTAACGGGATTTCCCATTCAGTGAATCATGTCTTGCACTGGAAAAAGGTACATTATTCCAAGTTATCATTTTTGGAATGCACATCACAGTCGTAATTCTATCATAATAAGTCAAATTGACCGTATCCCGGCATGAACAAATGATTAAAATAGCAGATGATGAAAGGCGTTTGGTGGAGGTGCCGGGTAGAGGGAGAAAAGTTGAAACTCCATAAGAATAGCATTGTTGGTGGAGGTGCCGGGTCCGTACTACTTTCATAGATATCCCATATAAGTGGCTAGATTAGCAGTCAGCGGTCCACTTCCGGGACAATTGGAAGCCATCTTGAATGGGTGAGTTTGCATGTTAATTAGATTGGAGCGATTAATCGAAAACATTTTTTAAAGATGCCTGTCAGTTTGACAGGAGAGCATTATTAGACTTTGACACCAAATGATTACTAAATTCCCTTATGCAATAACTTTGCATTGTTTCTGTTTATTCATTACCATGCTGCACAAGCTAAAACCATATCAAACAATCCAGTAAAAAACTTTATTGCATTAAAAAAGCATAAATTAAAACGCCAAACCGCCATTTTGAATGGGTGAGATTGACGCTTCAATTTGGTACACTCGCGCCTGTACGGAGGTATTGGAGACTGCTAATCTAGACTACTATAGGTGTTAAGATATCTATGACTACTTCATTTTAATAGGGCGCGACTAGCGGCCTTATTGGTTTTTATTTCTACTTTCTGCATCCATTTTAACTAGGGAAACGCGGACGCCAAAGTCGTTGTTCAACGAGTGAGTGAGCCATGTGTTGAGTACCCGGTAACATTACTTTTCTTCCCCCTACCTTAGGCCTTCCCGCCTAGCCTATCATAGGCTACAGTGGAGCATTATGGCCTAAACTATGGTCTAAACTTAAATACCCTATTATTTTGAGGCGGGCCAAGATGGCGTCAGACAGTGGACGTGTTGTGTGGTGCGTGCGTCTAGTTCTGTTTTTCATGGTGGTTAAAGTTGGTGTAAATATGTGTAAGATAGATGGTTCGAAGGGGATAAACGCGAGGCACGAGGTGAACAAGTGTCAAGTACTGGAACGGATGGTAATTGTAAGTAATTGCAAAATATCTACATTTACTGTATGTGTTATGGGGAACCGGAGGCTGAACCCTGCAAAGTTTGGGATGTCGTTGGCTCCAGGGAGGCGGGGGGTTGGGTCATCAAGCGGACTCGGGTTCACGGGGTTGTTGTTTCTAGCCCTCTGCGGTGACATTGAGCTAAACCCTGGTCCCACCGCCCCCGCCCCGACCAGACCAAGCTGCGCGGTGTGTCAGACAGCTGGGCGGCGGAACCAATTATTTTTGGAATGCAGTGTCTGTTGCACCCAAACACATCGAACCTGTGCCAACTTGTCAGCATCTGCCTACCGGTCAATTAGGAGAAGAACAACCGATTGGACATGTTGGAAATGTGCTCTACCCAGCCTCTCAAACTCATTTTTTGATACATCTAGAGACAGTTCACTAGAAGACGCGCGCCACAACAACAATGTAAATAATGTAAATAGAAGCAGTCTGTACAGGGGGCAAGTGTCATGTCTTTCATTTAATGCTAGAAGTTTAAAGGGCAATAAGAAACGGGGCCCACTAATTCAAGCATGGATTGAGGCAGCTGATCCATCCATTATCTGTGTTTGTGAAACATGGTTAAATCCGTCAATCTTAGATGCAGAAATTATGCCCGACAACTACTCTGTTTTTCGAAAGGACCGAGAAAATGACAGCCACGGTGGGGTTCTTCTGGCGGTGAAACCGGAACTGAAACCGACGCGTGTCACGGAACTCGAAAACGACGCAGAGGTGGTATGGGTTGAAGTAACTTGTGGACAAGACAGGATTCTGGTAGGGTCGGCCTACAGAGCGCCAAATTCAAAGGAGGATAAAAACACAAAGCTAATAGAATCTGTAAATAAAGCGCAAGAACTACAGCATGTATATAAATCTATTGTATTGTGTGGGGACTTTAACTTAGACATTGACTGGGGTTTGGATGACCACGCTAATCCTGCAAATCCTTTAGCTAACAATTTTCTTACTGCCTTTCTCAACGTAGTGCCGCATCAAATGGTGAAAGAAGCTACCCGTATAACTAAATCTACACGTGCAATAATTGATCTTGTGTTGACTAACAACCCTGACAAAATTGGAAATGTTCAAGTAGTAACTGGGGTAAGCGATCACATGGCCGTAAAAATTCAATTTGCATTGGCAGGTGCCAAAGCCTAAAGTAGTGAAAAGAAAAGCATATAATTATAACAAGCCAACTGGAAACTGTTAGAAAAATGCTTTTCTAAAATCTTCCAATCTCTTCAAATACCGATAACATAGAGCAACTGTGGGCGAAGTGGAAGGAAGCGTTCTGGAAGTGCGTAAACACAGCGATTCCCCAGGTTGACATCAAAGGTAAGAGAAGTCCCCATGGATCACTAAGGAAATTGTACATATGATTAAAAAACGCGAACGCCTGTACGAGAATTATAAGAGCAATCGAAGCGATGAAAATTGGGAGAACTACAGGCGGGTCAGGAATCAAGTAAAAAATCACGACGCGGAGGGCACATGACGAGTACATCTGGAAGCTGGGTGAAGGAAACGGCAAAAAACTATGGAAATATATTCATGGAAAGCTTTTTCCGTTAATTTCAAGGGAAATTTTTCTTGCGGTTCAGTCATAACGGACGACCTTTGCCCTCCTAACTTTGTAAATAAAAATGTAAACAGAAGCCGACAATCCCCATTCCAAACAGTCAATTTTTCGCCAGAATGTGTTTTTCAAACTACAAAAAGAATTAAACCGGATGGGGCAACAGGGCCAGATGGCATTCCTAGCAAAGTATTACAAAAGTGTGCTAAAGTAATATCTCCATCACTCAGTCATCTGTTTAGTGTCTCCATGAGTTGTGGAGAGTTACCTCAGGAATGGAAGTTGGCAAATGTTGTTCCGATTTTTAAAGCAGGAGATAAGAATAACACTGAGAACTACAGGCCCATATCGCTTACATAGGTAATTGGAAGATTATGGAAAAGATTGTTAGCTATCAGATGTTGCAGTATCTTAGAAAAATTAGAGCAATCAATCAACACCAACACGGGTTTCTACCGAAACGATCCTGCATCACAATGCTCAACTCAGCCATAGACGACTGGCAGTTTGCATTAGACGCTAAACCTGGGACCCACATTGATGTAATTACTCTCGATTGGGCCAAGGCATTCGATCGAGTACCACACAAGCGCTTACTAATGAAACTCCAACGCTACAATATAACCGGCTCTATTCTGAAGTGGACGCAAAGCTTCCTGACACGGCGAATTATGAAAGTAATCTACGATGGGGTTTCATCATCCGAGTTTCACGTTACATCTGGGGTACCCCAGGGCTCTGTCCTTGGCCTTTGTTTTTTACTTTATATATGTTAGACCTCCCGCAGTGTGTTAAATCGGAAATCAAGCAGTATGCGGACGACTGCACTCTGTATCGGTCATTGCGGGCCCTGAAGATGAACGTGTGCTGCAGAGTGATCTCGATAATATTCAGTTGTGGTGCCAGTTAAACTTTATGGCTTTAAATGAAAAAAAATGTCATCACTTACAAGTAACCAAATCTAAACATCGTCCTTTGTCAGTTTATTCAATCAATAGAAAAGTGTTAAAAACCATGCAATCTGTGAACATTTTAGGGGTAACAGTGTCAAATGATTTAAAGTGGAACACTCATACTGAGGTTATTAGGAACAAAGCTGCAAAACTTGTAGGCTTTCTCTCTAGAACTGTTCATGGTGCCAGGCCAATGGTAAAACGGACATTATATTTAAGTCTGATAAGATCCGTTATGTCCTTTGGATGTCCTGCGTGGCATCCGTCCATCCAAAGTAAATATGCTTAAACTCGAAGCCATTCAAAATCGGGCAACTAAATTTATCACCGGGAGAAGGGATGTGTGACAGTCAGAAAAGGTTAGACTTGAGTAATTTACTATCATTTGAAAATCATGTTAAGGAAATTGATATTGTGTTCTTAAGAAAAATGTTCTGTAACGAAGTTGACCTAGACCCTCTAACCCGAGTCAAATTAAGCTACCGTTCAGTACGATATGGCAGAGGGGCGACACTTTTGTCCTCCTTTCGCAAGAACATCACAATACCAAAATGGATTTTACTACAGGTCAGTAACATTATTTAATGGTCTTGATAATGATGTAAAACAGATCCGATCTACACACCAATTTCAAAAACAGCTGAGGCAATCATTACTGGACAGTCAGACCACTCAATAACACACTTGCACACACACACACACACATAACATACACATAACATAACACTACTCAATCACACACAACACACACACACGCATATGAACACGCACAAACACAAACACTCATTTAAATCCATAAGAATAGCAAGTTATTTTGTTGTAAATTAACTGTACATTTTCGCTTGTTATGAACGTCCAAATACTCGTTTCAACTGTAATTATCTTGTTGCTATGTATATAGTATATTAATAATAATCCTGTAATATAGCTTTATTTATGTGTAAGGTACCTGGTAGTAAGACACAATTGTGTAATGGGGCGTTGCTCTGATTCTTACTTCCATCAATGTGCATTGTATAAGAGTTATTACATGTATTAATCTTTACTATGTAATTACATTGAAAATAAATAATAATAATAATAATAATTTATACGAATACGATTATAAAACTTAAATGCAAATGTTCCAGGGTACTCAACACATGACTCGCTCACTCGTCTAACAACGACTTTGGCGGTTCACTAGTTAAGTTGGCTAAGACGCCCTTAAAGCCGAAATATGGAAGACGTGGGTTCAATCCCCTGGTCGGGAAAGATTTTGTAATTTCTAGATTGTATTTCAAAAATAGTTAAACATGTTTTGAAATGCATATAACGCAGCGTATAGTCCATCATCTGTGGCAATAGAGCCTACTATGGTAAACATAGCCAGTACGAAATACGTGAAAATATTGCAAGGTTTACTCAATCTACGAGCGGAATTTGGGGGTACCTTGACGTGCAACATTCGACAGACCTTGCATGGGCACGGCATTTCACGGCCAGGCGAATAACAAACAAAAAATATCCTTTCAAAATCTAAACCATTGTCGTTAAAATAATTTCTAAACATTGGAAGTCTATTTTTCGATTTATTATTTCTTGTAGATTTAAATCGCAATGGAACTTGCTGATTTTGTTAGCAGTTCTTAATAAACTCGTACCGGATGTCTGTTTAAAATTTCAGCGCAATCTGTTCAGGGATTCGGCTGATTTTCAACGTACACACACGCACGCACGCAGAATAACAGAATAAGGGCCGTAAAAGTTGAATAGAGATCACTCCGTTTGCTGCGCTCACTCGTTTAATTATAATATTTACCAAACAGGTCGATATGTTAGCAATATAATTTTGTATGAAGTAAGCAGAAAAGTCATTTTAGATCCAATTTTAAATTATGATTTAAAACTTATTAATTTATAAATATGTGGTAAACTTGCCATAGACAACATTGCCCCCTTCAAAGGAATGGTAGCAAGAAATGCTCAATGTTCGTATACGTACTCTGCACTCAATCCTTCGAGGAAAACCTTGGAGTAATCTTTTAATCAGGATTGCTGGTGGCCAGGATGGAATAAAAGAGGTCTACCATCTCCTGAATTAGTTAAGTGTGCTTACGCTAAGCTTTCACTTTCGGATGGAATTATTAATATTATTATGATCCCTTAAACAAATTATTTTGACGGTGTACGCACATTGGATCAACGTGCGTCTTTTCCCTTAAAGAATTCGATTTCGACAAAATAATACGTTCAAAAGCAAAGCCGACTTAAGCAGTGCCGGCCGTAAGCTTGATGGCGCGGTCATAGTCTTCCAACGCCTTGTCCCAGCGCTGGAGCGAGACATGCACTTGTGCCCGGAGTGCGTGTACTGCGTCAGAGGTCGGACTGAGCAGAAGAGCGCGTGACAGGCACGTCAACGCTTCGTGGGGGAGCCCTCGAGCAATTAGCCTGTTGAACATTTTATTTCCACAAGCACCTTTAGAACCGTTGTGCACACTTGAAATGATCGTATCCAGCTTTTTAAGCACTGTTACAAATAGTACGAAACACTCAACTCAACTTTATCTTTTGCTCAGTGCGTAGGTTAATTTTATGTGATGATTTTTCTTTAATTTCAACAAATCTAATGGTACTACCAAAACATAACTTACAGAGAGTGGTACATTTTTTATACACCAATAAATAATTGAGACATGAATCAGTGAGTTATTATGTGTTATTAAAAGTACACTCAAACGGATAGGCGAACCTTGGAATGTGGTCTGTACCAATTATACGTACGTATTATTTATTGTACGTATCAGTTCCGTGAAAAAGTGAAAGGTTGCAACATAGGCAGATAAACGAAAGAACATCTGTCCATTGAAAATGTTACGACTCGCCGAAGCATCCCGTCAAAAGTTAGAATTACTCTACAATACATTCATTATGAAACATTTTTTTAAGGTTAAGGGACTAGTTAGATACAAAATCTTAGTTCAAAGTAGCACCCATCGGGACATTAAGGACACTTGGTGGGCGGAGAATCGTTTGTAATCGAACACAAGACTTTAGTAAAACGTTGAACATTAGTGAGATATTGAGAAGGTTTAGTGGTCTCAAAACGTTGATGGTTATGAAAAAGTGTTTTAGAGCAAGAGCTCATATTTAAGCGGCTATGTTACTCTCATGTGTGCTTAACATATTTAAGTAAGTTCTTACTCGATATTAAATGCATGACGAAAATTTTTGATTGCTGGACGAATATGAACATATGCCAATGGCGACAGGAAATTATTTTTATGAAACGTTATAAGCATTTTTGATTGAAACTGCATGAACGCATCGTGTGGTTATCGCGTTTAAATTGAAAACGTCTTTTAAGACTTTTAAAACTAGACGGGGTCATTGATCAAGTTTAACACACTCGTTTTGGAGATAACGCTATTTTTAAAGCATCCCGCCCAAAAGGGAAATCATCTTATATGGGCCGTATAAATTTCCCTGGCACACATTTGGCTGTGGAAAAATGCTCTCATCATACGACACTCATCTTGGATGGCATGTTACAAATTAGGTCGTTGATAATTTATATAAACGAGGTTCTTTTCATTCATCATGTTCAGAAAATCCATTAAAATGAGTTACGACTTTTATCACAGTAATCACTTGTTTTTCAAGTAGATTGTTGATGTCACCATTTTAAATTGTTTCCGTGAATAATAATTTTTTAACCTCTCAAGAAACAAAATGTAACTAGGTGGATTTTCCACCACATGTATAAAGATGAGCATTTTATCAGTTGAACACACGTTCACTTGAGTAAGTTTTTTTTTGAAACTACAATCCAATTTAAATACGTCTTAAACAAAGTTTTTTAATTTATGTAGTTTTTTTGTTTTAGGTACCTAAGTTTCTGATGTCATTCTCATTCAGAATCTGTACGAAAACTAGGCGGAAAAGCCTTATCGGGTTACATATTTAGTCTACTTTTAAAATGCTTTGCGTTTGGTGGAGGTGCCGGGGTCGAAATATTAATTCCGATTTATTCCGCTACAAGCGTCGCAGATAGGTCGAATCAACTGAAAGGGTGCGACCATTTTAGAGAATTTGGTTTGATAATATTAGCCACTTACGATATACATTTTGGTTACTTAATCAATCACTTTGGAAATCAAGATATTTATTCGGGAGATATGACTTCGTCAAATGAAATACTAGTTTTAAAACAGCTGTTTGAACTACGCCTACATTATTATTTGATATCAGTTAAGATGCTTTTTTGTGCAGATGTAGAAAGTTGACGTATGTCTTCGTACATGAATTTTTCGTAAATTTTGGCCCCGTTTGGTAACAGGAAATTTACAAACATTGACATAAAAGATTATATTTTGTGGACTTGGAGGACCCTAGGGTGAAAATAAAGGATATTTATTTTATTAATTTATGTCTGTCATATTTAGTTACAAAATCCGATCTACGAAGGAGGAGAAATAAATCAAACTAAGATTACATAAATGCACGCAAAATAATAAACGGAATAGTATTAAACAAATTTCGTAATAATATTAATACGAATAATAATAAAGTTAAGCAAATAATATCTACTAGAAATAGGAATTTAGATATTTTCAAAATACAGCCATATTATTATATATTGATTTTGCAAATAAAATTTGAAAAGTTCAAAGGGCTTAACGTCCGCAACCGAGTTTATGATATTGCACGTATGCGAGTGCCATTATTTTTATGAGAACTTGAGAGACCGATTGATTATATGACCAACTATTTGAAGAACTTTCTTTGAAATCCCTCACCTGCTTGGTTCTTGCTAGGAAAAATGTTCCAAACAACAGGTTATTTTAATATGATTCTTCACAATATTCGTCGGGGTTAAATTCTTGTATGCACAGCTGCTGACTGTCGGTATATTTGTCCGAAACCGTTGTCATGGTAGCAAATAAGGTTAGTTTGGGTAAGGTTGGGTTAGGTTGGGTTGGGTTTGATTAGGTTATGTAAGGGTTCCGTGATCAAACGTAGGCCTATCTAAAAATAATCATTATACATCATTTGAAAATGATTAGAATAATCGTATGTTTTTTTGGTAAATATTTCCGTCTAATGAACAACAATTGTTATTAATCTATGTCTGGAAAACATTCTATCTTCATAAAACCTGTCCTTCATTGAAAGCTTCATTCTATTATCTTGGTTGAGTCTCGACTGCAGCGATAGTATGTAACAATAACTCAACGGATAAAGTAAAGTTCACTTGACCTAAGCAAGTCACCGAGTCAAGTGGTCACATAATAGAGATACTAGTCTTGTCAAGTGGCGCAACCAGCGACCATTTCTCTTCACTTCTACCCAACTCATTCTACCCCGCCCATCGCAACCCCACTCTGTAATCAGACCGCGAGTCATCAGGCTTAACTTCGATGGGCTGGACTTCAATTTACGCAACTTGCCAAGCGAACTAATTCTAAAATCGAATAACACCAAACAGGCGTAAGGGACATTGGTGCTCAAAGATACTAGGAACACAACCAAGCAGTCATGTAACTGTGTTAGATATCAATCTCACAGCTAGCCGCCTTTAGATTTTAGGAGAGAAATCAAAGTAGAATAAGTGAGAAGGAATCATTTCATAGAGATCCACATTAAATCGCACATTTGGGCACATCAGTAAAAGATTAATTTAATTAATCATTATTATTTTCCGATTCTCCACATTTCTAAAATAAATAATGTCATCTTTGTGAGTCATATAGGTCATGATCAAACACAATCTATTAGTAAATCAAATTATTTACAATAAATATTATAGAGGAAGTAATAAAAGCAAAAAGATGCAGGGTAGAGGCTCGAGTTCAACGACGAATCCACAAACAGACAGACAGAAAGAAACATTGAAATAGGACAAAAATAAAAAATCTAAAGAATGCATTTATTCAACAATATAAAAGTCCCGTCTGGACCCGGGTAGAATTAACACAGAGCATGGCTATGCTAATCGTAAAAGGGGATTTAATAGATAAAGTCCTCCCAAAACTAGAAGCGAGCTCTGGCAGTCGCTGTCGGGGAACCAACTTCCAGTTTCGCCTCCCTTCGACGATCTCCCCGATGACAACAATTACAACACGAACAATAAGAAACACCATGACGACCACGATGTGAGAGCCCGTGACTCCCCATTTATACCCTAGACTAGAGTGGCGGATTATGACCTAACAGTTGACACGCCCTTAACCCAAATAAACTCAAAACTATCTACACATAAGATTAATTTACTATCCTCTTCTGATTGCGGCGTTTCATATTATGCAGGAGCCAGTGGAACCCAGGGTAACTTGATTATCCCTCTAACCCGCAGACAGGTGAACCTGGTTAACTAAGCGAGCAATATAGGTTAATGCAAGCACCCAGTTGTGAATTAAAGGAGACATTCTGATTAGGTACTTGATAAGCAGTATAATTAAATGAGGTAATTCAGTTTAATACTGCTAATCAAGGACACTTGAGTATTCGTCCCTGTTGACAAGATAGGTCAGAACCACAAGCTGTAATATTTCATGGCATAACTTATTAGTACGTATCCCTTTCCCTGTATCTACATGGACTATGCCGCGAACTCTATTTTTGGTCGCGTTGATGGATAAGCATATTTGCCTATTGACCCATATGCTTATTTATTTTGCAATTGGAATCATTTTAATTAAAGGATAACTGTTAAATTATATATTTTAGAGTGTTTCATATGCATAGACTGGGAAACGATCGTTTTAAGTGTGCTCAATAGTACATGACCTAATGGATGTCTGACTGATATGAGCTTTTCTTGACATTTCTCTTCAACAAACATGATATAGATACATATTGTTTTGGTGACCCTGTGTTTGTGGGGGGGGCTATTCTTACTCCAAATAGATGAGACCAGGTACCACCACTAAAAAAGGTTTATTTCTGTATTATCTATCACAATCTGTTGATTAAGTAGCTTTGCTTCATATTTTGAGTTCTTCTGTACGGACAAAACTTCACGTCTAGTTTAATTTGGAATTAAGGTTGGTATTGGTAGGAAGTGATACAACAAAGTGTAATAAATACAATTATTGTTAGGTTGTTGTAATTTTATGATTTAATTTTTTAAATCACTAGGCCTATAGTTTATTATTATGTGTGCATTTTATTTACTAAGTTTTACTGTCCTCCTTCGTATAAATCACTTTTAATAACTAAATAGGAAAGGCGTTAAATAGCTTTATAGCACATCTTACAACCTCCGCATTTTCATATACTCAATAACCTTTAAAGGTGAATGTGTGTGTGAATGTGGTTCAAGGCCGATGTGTAATGTTTTAATAATAAAACAGGTAATCGTGTTTGCTTCTTTAACGTTATTCGTCAATGATGAAGTTCAGCTCTTTAACAATCGAACATAAAAGGGTCGACCGTGACAAACATATATTATAACGAGACATGAATAAAGCACATTATCAGCACACAGCGAAAGAAAAATATCCGCGTTTTCCAAGAGTATATACAACCATTTTATAGGACAGTGGGATCCACATTTCCCACCACTTTTCAAAAGCTGCTTTGTTTTGAGCGACATTTATAGAATTTACCGCCACTAAATTATGATGATTGGAAGGATTTTTGTAATGGTTTAAAAATCGAATAATGTAAAAATAAACTCATATTTCGACTTTTTGTTCAAATTTGATATCACTTTGGAATCCAAAATCAGAAAAATTTAATAAAATATCATTTTTTGGAAAATGCAAAATAATTTTTAAAAATCACAAATTTCATATTTTTAAGGTAGAAAACATAATTTTGGGTCTCGTTTTTTGTCATATAAAGGGTTAAATGGGATCTACAATCAGCCACAAATCGATACATAACAAGAATACAAAACGAAATGGTTTGATCCATTGACGACACTTCTGCGTGTGGTAGAGGTCATTATGACAAGAACAGCTACGTTCATTTTACAGACAGAAAATTAGAAGAAGGTCAAGTAATACAAATCCAAAGTTGTCTACTGATGCAATCTGCATAGGCTTACATTCTAAAATGTCAATAAGGATGAAGGATGGGATGAGGTTAAATACAAAATTGCAAACTTAGCATTCCATTTATATATTATTCACCTGCTGAAACTTTTCTTTCAATCTTAACATAACAGAATACACATTGAGGTTTCATTTCATTCTCATTAAATGTTCCATTTATATAATAACCATATACATTTTAACCGCTATTGTATCCACCTCTGGCCAAAAATGTGTAAGTCGAAGAAATGTCTGAAAAGTTTTCTGAATGAAAGAGGGCCTTACGTATAAACGAATAAAAATGCAAATTTTTCTGGGCGGGAGATAACCCCACTATTGGCCATTATATGTCGTTTTTGACAATAGTGTAGCCTGCAAATCTGGGGCAAAGTCAAATTTTGAGAATCGGTTTTCTGGATATAGTTTCTAAACAACTTTAGCTTCATCTTTAGCTACAAGGAAAATATATTTCTGAAATAACAGTTGGTGTAAGAGTTATTTTGTCTGACGATACAAAATTCGAAAAAACTCGTGCACTGTTATTATAGAAAACCATTTTTTGCTTTTTCATTAAAAAAGGTACTCTTTCATTCATACAACTTTTATGGACTTTTAAGGTTTTGACCCTAGGATGATTACAATAGCCTTATGTAAAACATGTTTATTTAGATTCTTTCGGTTTTAATATATTTTATGATTTCACTTGAATATGAAAGCCGATAAATGAATGCGTAAGCCTACAATGTTAAGCAGATATGAAACTTCAGAATTTAATCTATGCCATTCAGAAATCAGGGATGCATTTTAATACAGGATGAGGCTACTTGAATGATATACGGCTCGTCCTCTAACGGAAGGATAGATTTGACAAGAGGAAATTTGATTATAACTTAGGTATAACTTATATTTTACATTTTGGGAGATTTGAGAGGCTTCTAACTGAATTGCTTATATTGATTCTCGGTGTTACCCATCCAAGCGGAGTATCTATAGTTCCAATGTCGTTGTCAATTTACCCTCGTTTTAAACACACGAATTTGAAAAAAGAATCCGAGCATCCGTCGTTGATAATCCAAAAAGAACATTCCTTTTTTGATAGAACAAAGAAAGATTTTACATGTACGTAAAATCAAAAGTTGATAACGTGGTTTTCAATCCCTGAATTTCATTAAAAGTTACCGTGGAAATGGTTTAGATAAAAGATTTACGTTCTAGCATCGTGTTCTAACTGTAGAGCCGTCTCTGCGTCACGCCCCGTCTTCTGTTCAACGCTGCACCCCTCCAGCCAGAGGACGCGCAACTTGTGGGCCTCTAGTTTCACGTTCTTGAAACGGTTCGGCCGGGTTGCTTTACTAGACAGCAGTGGAAATAGATTCATGTTTGTACTCACTGAAAATAGATAATACAACATGAGAGCCACAGAGGAAAACAATTCATCACCCAAAGTGCTTTTATGTTACTCACTTGCAAAAGAGAGAAATATCACATTGGCCGTCACTGAAGTTCTGTAACAAAATGTTTATCAGATAATCTCCTAGCCTAGATGGAATCAATCTAGCATCAACAGGAACGTCATGGGAAACGAAAAAGAGGTAACAGTATACATTTTACCACATTGTTATACCGCTTTATTGTTGAATATCACAATTAACATGAAAATACAGCAGATTTCCACTTACAGGGTTACAATAATTATTAATTTTAAGGGCAAACAGTTTATGCAAATCAGTGGCCAGTGTGTCATGCCATGTCCAACGCCCGGACGCACAAGGGGAAATGACTCGACTTTCCAGAACTAATTTGCATAATCTGATTTTACCTTTCTGGGGTTACGACAACGGGAAATAATTGAGTTTGTGCGCATTTGATTCAATTCCACACAGGGAACACAGAACACTGATTAACAATTTTCTTTGACATCCTTTAAAAATGGTTTACAAGTATACTTTATCATTTTGACTAGAAAATATGACTAAGCTCGTCGGGTTTTGATTTTTTGTCTAATTACATTTAATATATTATTTACACATGGGCTTGGTATTGATTTGTCTCTCTTTGGAATGTTTTGTCGAGGGAGAGGAGAGGAGAGGATTGCTAGACCCCGGGTCTTATCGAGAGCACTGCGTCTTCGTTTGACAGCCAAGTTATCGGTCGGCGTAGTCTCAAGTTGCAGTACGCCCACACGTTCCAAAATCTCGTGCGAAGTCACGTGATTAATAGTTTTCCAAGAGCGGCGTTTGGTTGTCGAAGTTACCTACATAGACGTTGCATTGCTTCATCTATGACGAAAAACAGAACATAAGTAGTTAAAGCAAAGAGAATCCTCGTTACAAGGTAACTAGTTGTAACTAGTAACAGTGTAACACGTAAACCAGATTAGACTTTGTAGGTTATCGCTTTACCCGTAATTGTATTTGCAGTATCGCATGTATGAAAATTATCAGCATATTCCTATCATGTATATTTTTTCTTTTGAAATTTAATCATATTTGTCACATGGTTTATTTTTGGACAAATTTAAGGTAATTTGCCACAATTAAAACAGAAAATTCAAATTAATCAAGATCAAAGACAGCATAAAAATGAAAATGAAAATCTTTTTGACACAATGCAACTTTCTGTTGATGTAGGGCCTACTTGATGTTATGAAAATAATTTTAAAGTAACAACTTCAAGTTTTTGGTACTAATTTCTCACTTTAATTAATCGGGAAACACTCCCGTAGATGTATTGATAATAAGGAAATCAACCCAGATTTTATTTTTAAAGAAAGCACCCAACTGACAATCGGGTTGATACCCCACTGAGATAGGTTTCTAAATTTCTGGGCTGATTTCCATATTATTTAGTACTTTTTAAAAAATTATACGCTTGAATGAGTAATATATTCAAACACATTTAAAAAAAAAACAATTACGAAGCGAGTGATGTTACTTTAGTCATAACTTTTCATATTCACTTCAAACCTATTTGTGTTTTCAAACATTTTTTCAGAATAATTTGTACCGGTACCTCTTTAAAAAATACAAGCATATTTTGCTTTCATTTTCCTCATTCAATATCAATACTAACATTATTGTTACTTCGAGTGAATTAAACATTGATGCATCTTATTTCTTAGTCAAATGCCACAGCGAAACTCAAGATCAATAGGTGACTATTACAACGAAACATCTAGCCTTGGAAGAGCAATTGGAAGTTTATTACACATTTTTGCAAACTTTTATTATCATAAAAAAAAATCCTGTACGTTTATCTTCCAAGAAAAAGGATAAAAAAACACATTACCAAAAGCCCACTAAAGGTAGTAAAATATCGCATATCTATGACGTATAACCTATAAATCAGTGGCATAACATCTTACGAAAGAACGAAATGTCAATCAGCTCCATGGTGTAAATTAAACCACAAGATATACTCAGCTCATAAGCAATATTCGAGACATTCTATTGCCATGACTAAAAGTTGTGCTGATGTTTAAAAAAAAAACGAAATTAACAATGGCTGATAAGTACTTCCAATCGAGCATGAACAAGAACATATTTGCCATTTAAGTTAGGCTAATTGGCAATTGAAACATATACATCATTGATTATTAAAAAACAAATTGATTGATCAAAAAATTGATCTTAGTTCCTCGTTGCCAAGGAACTAATTGGTTTTATCGACACTTTGTACCCTCATCTATAGTCACGGGTATAAAATATAAAATTAATTCCCTTTATGTAAAAAACGATGTTCTGTGACTCAACGGTCGTCGAGAAACTTTTAAATGGGACGAACTGGGTCCGATTTCCTCTACCAGCAACCATATTTAAGTTTTCTGAAGTTTATTCGAACAAGAAGGTTTCTGGGATTGAGCTTTATCCGAATCGATCTTAAACACTTGTTGACAATTCTCCATAAATATACATATGTAGATTCTTCGTTTTTGACCATTATTGAATGGCGATCTTACAAGACTAAAATAAATATCACAAAAATTATGCGTTTTTGATAACGATTAATTTACTAATTGTTTAATTTGTGTATTCTCTACTATCTTGGTAAGAGTCGAAACGTAAGCAATGTGATAAGTTAATGCAAAGTAAGAAATTTGGAATCCCTTACGAAGATGAGCATTATTATTGAAACTGAATTTTTCATTTCCCCTAAAGTCACTATAATTTTAAATGCATTTCATTGCTTGACCTCCGATTGAACCCAGCCTCTAAATGATCGAAGGGTGAATCCGGTATTCCCAATGCTCTCTAAGGGTGAATCCGGTATTCCCAATGCTCCTTAAGGATGAATTCGGTATTCCCAATGCTCTAAGGATGAATCCGGTATTGCCAATGCGCTACGGATTGAATCCAGCATCTCTGCTCTCCAAATTTAATCCAGCCTTCCCAATGATCTTCGCATTGAGCCCTCAAGACAGTCTCATCCTAGGTGCCCGGCTGAGGGGTGACTGCGCGCGCCGACCATGCGAAGTGGAGTCGGCGCGGGAGAAGCGTCACATCGAGTAGAACTCTTGGTTGCCGACAGCCGAGTAGCCCACGGCAGAGTGCGCAGCGGTAGTCATCGTCATCGTAGTCGCCAGCTGTAATCAGAACACAACAGTAGGGATGAGATGCCGTCATTGTTTATCGAGTAGAACTCTTGATTGCCGAGTAGCCCACGGCAGAGTGCGCAGCGGTAGTCATCGTCATCGTAGTCGCCAGCTGTAATCAGAACACAACAGTAGGGATGAGATGCCGTCATTGTTCAATGTACTCTAAGGTGCATTACTGTCTTGAAGACTAGGAGGTGATAACAGTATGAGTTCCGTCATTGAAGGATATACTGGTGGGAACAACTCGAATGAGATCTTTGCCAGTTATCTTCTTTGGATAATATGCACAAAGTTTAAACATATTGTTTATAAAGTCATATAGTCACCTGTAAATAGAGTAAGTCTTAACCGAAAAAAGGGTTAATCTATTTTAAAATCCTAAATACTAGTAACATTCACAATAAATATCTTATTTTATATACACCTTTTATCTTAGGGAAAAAGTGTTACTAATGTTTGTTTAAAATGGAATGCAGTTGATTGAAAGAAATTCACAAATGTATTTAGTTAGATTACATTCCCATCTTGGACTAAAAAAAAAATAACTGATTTTCATCCTCCTTTCAACTTTTCTTACCAGTGATGGCTACACACAGAAAACAAATTCACAAAATTAATGTATTTTGTTACATTACATTTCCATCTTGGATTTAAAAAAAATTACTGACTGATTTTCATCCTCCTTTCAACTTTTATTACCAGTGAAGGCTAGACTCCAACCGTTATCATTAACGTGATTTGTGCAAAGTGACTAGCATGGCTTAGCCTTTCTTTACTTTCTAATCAAGAGCGATTGACTGTTTTACCTCATTAACATTCTCTCACAAGCCTAACTATTACAAAGTTGATTATTTCTATATGTAAATATTAAACGAAATGTTATTGTTGTATGGGTAATTGTTCGGTCGATCGGTCGAGTTGCTTTTTTATAGAGACTTATTATGTAAACATAACAAGCATGGACGCTCCCTAACGACGTAACACGTGCGACGTGGGTTCGAATACCGTGTGCGACGTGGGTTCGAATACCGTGTACAACGTGCTTTTATTTGTATTTGTCCTTCATCGTCATCATCACCACTCACCGTCTCGATAAGTGTTAGTTCATTAAATCAATTTTATTTTTAAAAAAATATCTACCTACTACATAATTTTGTTAGATTAGGTTCAAGTTACCATCATTTTCGCCTCACGGCAGCATCGATAAACACACTTATTTCGCCACGTTTATTAATGTCCATTCTTGAACGCATACAATCAACGGCACACAATAACAGTTCCAGCCTTTGACACACACCAATGACTCAGTCACCAACACATAATTCAATTTCAATCACTTCACTGCCCAGTACCAGACCCACCTAAAAAGTGTGGATAACATTAAGATAATCCATAAAAAATAGTCACATTTTTTAAAGGGACATGGTTCCCATTTATAAACATGGTTAATTAGTAAAAACTGTCTAACGTACATAAAAAGCATATTATAAAATAGCTGGAACTTCCGTCCAGCATTTTGGGTCGTTGGGATCCATTAAAACACTATTATATTATAATATGTTATTATACAACAAAACATTGCACAATCACAACGAGCACACCGGCGCTTACATGCAGGTACAGAGCCATTATTTATCAGGGGGTCCATCATTACAGTAAAAAGGGTAATAACAGCATTAATCATAAGGAGGGCCCATTCTCAGTATTAACGGTAGCCGGTCACGTGTTCGATATAAATATCGCGTGAACAGCGTTGATTCGTTCACCATAAGTTTCTTCATGAGCCCCGAGTACCTCGTGCTGACACCTAGGTGGCGAAGGACAGCCTCGTTCACAGGATTCCCCCCCCCCCCCCCCCCCCCACGACCCTCCAAACAACACCCCTCTCTTTCCCGGCACTCCCCAAAATAACTTGTTTGTACTATTCGTTATGAACCAAGTTTATTTAATAGACTACCCGCACCTCCACCAAAATTAACGTTGTTTGTCCACTATTCAATATATACGACGCACGCATAGATTTAATTTAATAGACTACCCGGCACCTCCACCAAAAGTAGTGTTGTTTGTCTCCCAGTCTCCAGTCTCCCAGTCAGCCTCTATAATACCAGTTGAAAATTAATGTCACAAAAACATCACTACCTTCGTTGAATGGTGTGTTTGTGTTGTGGAGGTTTGAAGTTTGAAATTATTTTGAAGTGGCGATATTAGCCGAGTGCCGGACCAGAAAATTTTGAAATAAATAGTTTTTATTTTCTAAAAGGGCCAGGTATCAAAGCCATTCACTATATTTTGACTTGGTGGCATAGTTTGGAAAATAGAAAAACGTGGTCATATCGCCTTGACTAGCGCGGAGACGAGTTAAAGCGCTTAGCTTTTTTTCTAATTAAAAATAATAATAATAAACGGTTAATAACATCGTTGTCAGATTTCACACGAATGTAATAAAGAATCAATCTATGAGACGCAATACGCGTATTTATCAATTTACTGATCGCCTATTAAAAAATAAAATCGTGAAATTCTCTAAATTTACTTATTTTTTGTGAACTTCGGGAACTTATTCCAAGTGTACAGAATTTTTTAACGTAAATTTGTATACTGGATATCAACGTTTAAATCAATGTGAAATCGCACGTTTCTTTTGGTAATCGCAAGATAAACGGTTTAATCGGAATTTCCTGAATTGAAATCCATGTTTTGGATTTAAAAATTTTCTTATTTCTAGACCTATGTCTCGCAATGGTTTTGTAAGGCTTAATATTTCCAACCAAGTGTGGATATCAATAGAAAGGGTTCTCTATTAACATTCATAAACAATTTGATACTGATATTGCAAATTGTTCAGCTGCAATCATCAACACCTGAGCGCGTGCATTTTAGTTGCCTAAACCTCAACCGTGGTGAAAAACACAGAGGAAATAAACCTATCCCGTGAGTTACACAAAAATGGAGGGTTAAGTCAGAAGTTAAATTCACAAATATAATTTTTTAAACAATCTTTATTTGGCCAACATATTTTTTTAAATTGATCAAAGTATGAAAAACAATATTTTTCAATATCTTGAGAGGGTGAAATGGCGGCCATTTTGATTTTTGTTTGTTTTTTTTCTTAGTAGTGACTATTGTACTATAAATTGATAGTTGAACCATAACTTGTGAATTTTGACCCTGATCAAAAATTGTCACGAGGATAATATATTGTTTTGGATTAAAATTTCCAAGAAGATGCAATTAATTTCGCACCCAACAGTTCAAACTTTTGACTTTGATTCAAATTTACAAAAATTTGTATTATTTGCATACCCTACCACTAAAGTAGCCAAAGTCAATATGATTTTTCCCACATACGATATTGTTTTATAAATAGGTTATCGTTACGTGATATTATAATGTATTTTTCTAATTTTCAATTTTTTTTTCCAAAATACTAATTTTTTTTTTTTTATAAATATCAATATTTTACAAAATAACATTTTTTATTGGATGGTGACACAAAATAGATAGGCCTTTGCTATTTAAAATAATCTCCAATCTCGAAATTTTCAAATTTCTAATATTTTCAAAAAATGGTAGGCCAAGTTTACAAGTTACGACTTCAATAATTGCCCAACGTATCGAATAAGTCCATAACACACTTCGGCCGGCGCGCGTGGACGTATTAGATGCGTCCATAACAGAGATTGGGTTAGCTACCCGGCACCTCCACCAAAATAATATTTTTTAATAGAAGCCTAAATTGAACATATCACGTTAATTCTTCCCTTTGCGTACCGGTTAAGAAATAAAATGTTACACAAACTTTACGTTATCAACCAAATATGCAGTCAATGTGTCAAAAATATGTTTTATGATTCGAAGTCTATTTCTTTTTTTTTTATTATTTATGAATTTGCACGCAAATTCTCCCTGGATTTTGCTTAGAATTTTTCATTAGTTTATTATGCCAAGCTAATTAGTTTAATTAATTAAGAAGGCACGTTCAAGTTCAAGAACATTATGGTTAAGCCCCAACATGACATGCAAGTTGTACTGGAAAATAAGTGAGTAGGGCCTAAATACGAATATAAGCCTGCGGGCGTTTTCAAAACAAAACACGTTTTGTTTTATAACAATCGCAATTGCCAATGGCGTATATAAGGAAAATAAAATAACTATGTGAGCATTACTTCAAGCAATCAATGGGAAACAACACAACAGTCTGCTCGATGAATATACTTCAAAACCAATTTATTTTCAATTCGCACTATCCCTTCCTCTACTGCACTGAAACGGACCCACGTACCACCATTAATTAAAGGGAAAAAATTAAAAAAAAGTGCCCAACTTTTTTCCTGGTAAACGGTAGGGTGACCAGACGTCCCGGAAATTCCAGGACAGTCCCGTTTTTTCGTAATGTGTCCCTAAGTCCCAAAAACGTTTTTTGGGACACTGTTAATTGTCCTGGAATTTTAAAAATGCCCGTGTTTCAGCAATCTTACCAATACGCCTAGTGAATATATTTAATATATTTTTCCATGAAAGGTTATAAAAGAACTTCAATGAGGTCTTATACCCACTCACATTTAATAATTGATTCATCTATTACGACAAAAAAAATCGTGAAATCTAAAAAATCACTCGATTTTTGTAAATTCGGCAATTTATTCTATATCTATTCAAGCAAATTTTCGTATTGGATACCTAAGTTAAATTAACATGAATGCGCATAATAATTTTGTAAACCACATCGGAATTAATATTTTGGGTTTTAATTTTTCTCTACTTATGTCTCGTGATGATGGCTATTTCTTTACAACCGAGCGTGTATATATAAAAAAACAAATGGTAATTATATTTCTAACCATTTATCAGTTTTTCTCACCCTTGACCAACGACCCCTCTAAACACAAAGTGAACTATTGTATAGGTCCGTATAGGTATACCAAACCTCTAATTTCTTAGCACATAGTTAGCTTCATCGTAAGCTACTTAGCTAGCTACATATTAAAGTCCATACTTTCATTATTTAATACCATATTATCATCATTTGTTACAACGTGATTCGCAATCTTTACATCCCGTGAATGAGGCATTGCAACTACACAAATATTGTCACTTTCATACCTTAAATGATCATAAGCTTTAGTATTACATTTCCAAGTTCAGTACTATCTAATATTCTTTATTTATGATTCTATTCTACTTCGTAACGGTTCGGTGAAAAGTACTACACGTAAAACAAAGGAACCAGATAAGGAGTGTTGTCCGTGTCGAGCAGCCACCGTATGAGAATGCAGTCGATCTATGCAAGTTGCGCGAACAATCCATCCAGCGGGCGGGGACGGCGGAGTCAAGATTCAATACACGCCCTCGCCCGAGCTGCGTTTAAATCACGGCGAAGAAAACGTACGGGGATTTTATGAGGGCAGTCTATTACCACTTGTTCTAAAAGATTTTGAGACCACGTCTAGGTTTTTTAAAGTCGGTAAAATATAGCAACTTTAACTATTGTTTCGTAAGTCATTGTGAAAGAAAATGTAATAACGACAGGACAAGACATTTTACGAGTTGACGAAATGGAAATATTGCTGTGTGTTAGGAGGTTTGATTGTAGAAATCCGTTGAACGAAACAATAAAAACAAACTATTCATTTATTTTGTATTTTGAAATTTTATTAATAATAATGTTATTTATTTGGTTCAGTTTCATACAGATATAACGATAGTAAACTTTAAAAGGTACGGTATGTTAATAATATTCTTTTGATAAACACTTTGTTCCTGCTATCCACAAGTAAAATATCAATTAACATAAATTTATTTTATCTATTATGTATTTATATACTTATTTAACGTCCATCCTATAAAAAATAAACTGATTTACAAAGGATGACAACTAAATAAATCTAACAACATAAAATAAAATAATATATGCATTATATTTTGTGTGGTCGTACAATTTGGCAACTAAAAAAATAACTGGCCAAAGTTTAGATCATATAATAAACAACATGCTCGAAATTATTTACCCACTGTTTGGCTTCGTTGAAGGTTATTGTAAAAAGGCACTGAAGTTGTTCGCGGTGAATTTTTTTAATTTCTGCTAGTTTAATATTCTACACACAATATTATAGGTTTGAGGCATATGTACAGTTGAAACTGCAAGGCGACATCATGCAAGTTTATTTTAAATTTAAAACATCAAGTGCCATTTTTAAAGGTTACGGATACATTTTTAAGACATATCATTTTTCTAAACAGAAAGGTCTAATACAAAATTCCCAAATAAGGCTGGAATATGACTGGATCACAAAATCGCTTTAACAAATAGTATCAAGATTCAATAAACCAAGAGAATGCCAAAGGGCAATTCCAAGTTTAAAACAACCTACTTTAGTTCTGTGTCTGAATGGCGCTTGGTTGTTGGTACGATATGTGCTGGCTATTTTCGCATCTCTATGAACAGATACAGCGATATTATGCACTACTTCCCTGGAGAAAAGTTATGATCTTGAATAAATAACTTTTCATGAAATGAAATGAAACCTTTTTGAGAACGAAATATTTTACTTTTGCTTCCAACGTTGAAATTAAAAAATATAAGTATCATATATAATCTTTCGGTGCTACGTACCATATGCGACAGTTTAGGTATTTGAGTCTTGAAGGTGTGGGGGTTTGTTTAAACAGTATATTAAATCAAGATGCCACATTAACTAACGATTTATATTTATGCAAAGCGGGTTTAATAATTACTAAATATATAGAACTAACAATATCTCGACTACATACATTTTATAAACAAGAAAACAAAATTTATTTTTGTAATATTGCCATTATTTGACATAACTAGCTGCACTTTTAAACAATCTGCATGCGCAAACTCGTAGAAACTTCGATATGTTCCTCTGGATTATTATGATCTAATTCCTAAAGTCAATTCTACCTGCTCTGTTTCTAACACCAACCTTAAATGTTTCAGCATGTTTTCTAATGAAGAGTGAGTGGCAAGACAAGAGATCGCTCACTTTCCTTGGAGAGACTAGAACTCGCTATCTACGTATATTAATCATGCATTCCGTTGCTCCAGGCTGCTTAGCGTGTTTGATTACTGATGCATTCCTGTAATCCCACTACACTAAATCGTCAATAATTACAAAGCCGACGCTTGACAAAAACAAACAACAATTTCCGTTCCCATCCCGCTGGAGGCGTGAAAATAATGAAAATTCGACAACGGCATTCCACCTTCCGTTTCCAATCTGACTGTGAACTCATTCCACATCTGTACAACAACATAGTCATCCAGATCTTCCTTGAGGGATAAATACACTTCAAATCGGCTACGTCTAAGCTCGTTTTCTATACATTTTCTACGTCATCTGCATTTTGTAATAATTATTGATCCCATACTATTCATATACATTCCACGCCTCCATTCGTAGTACTATTTTTTAAATTTCCTCAGTTGAAGCTCTAATAGTTCACTCCTAGCATCCTACATTCAGTTTCTACAGAATTGATTTTTTACAACATCTATTCTACATTTTGTTACTTGAAAATATGTCAAAACGTTTTGTAAACGATAAGCTATTCATATTATATTGACTGCTATTCTATTATTATTATATTTATGTTCTCGGAATCCTGTTGTACACCCTCATCAAATAATCCATTCCAACTGAGGCCTACCTATTAATTCAACACATCTCCTACTCTCTTGTACGTATGACACACCTACTGAATTTTACACAAATCTATTCCTGCTACCAATGTCTACCCACTCCTTGAACAAGCATATCTTCTTTCTTATATACCTTACTGTACAATAATCTCTACATTCTATTTATACGCGCCACGCGTTGTCAAGTACCCGACACAGCTTTCTTCGTGCTTTCTTTTATACACGTCGGGTTGGTTGATGAGGTTGGGTTTGTTTTGTTTGCACATATCACATAATTATACACCTCATTAGCACGATCCTCTACATATCGTTCGCCTACCTTCGCCTTGGGCGCTTTGTCAACACAATCCACAATCAGCAAATGAAGTGAAGGAGGTCTCTATTCTAAACAAACCGCGCTTATACTAGTGAGTATCTATCCATTTCCATCCTATCTTAATTATATTCAGTACGTTTGTATGAAAAAAAGTGGCGATGATGTTGTCAAACGGGGAAGGATGGGACCTACACATACAAGAGCTCGTGACTGTATTGAAAGTGAGGAGAGTTTGCCAGGAAGAGAAGCGTAGGCAATTTATTTACAGTGTTCATTCCCGATAGGAATATGGTTAACTACTTATTATTGTGGATGTTTGTATTCTGTCATATCATTATTTTAAAACATATAATATAATGTTGATTTTGAATACTCAAGTCTCAAATGTGATCACGTAATGATATTTCTTCAACTTCAAAATATAATTAATCTGGAAATAACTGCACTTTGTTAAAGCAATGCTGGTTATCACTCATTATTCAATTTGTATATAATATAAACCCTTTCTTTTCTCCAAAACACTTAGTTTCAATGCATCACAAAATAATATAAAAACATAACAATATACAAAAACCAAAAATGGATTATGAATCACTGGTTACATGAATGAAACAGCTGTATTGTTATGGACATATACTTTCAAATTATTATATTTTTCTAACCTAGTATTTTCCCTTTACTTTTATATGTTCAAGCACATGTTTACAATCTCTTTAAATTGTGTCAAAAGTAATTAATTTACTTATTGTGAATCAAAATATGGACATTGAATTAAATCCATCTAAAGATATTTGCGGCCCACAGAGAGAGAGAGAGAGAGAGAGAGAGAGAGAGGGAGGAGAGATGTATGTGTAACACATTTTCAAAGTTCTAAATTTAGACCTTTTACCAGTTGTGCATGAATGAACTTCTTAAATTTTGGTGAATCTATCGACTGTTAATGAATGTCAATGATGTCAATGAAAATTTTTCTTAAATATTAGTTAATAAAAAAACAGACATAGTTTATCAATTATTATCATCTGAAATTGACGAAAATTATTTTTTTTTTGGGGGGGGGGGGTGTTGAGAGAGCAGTACGCCAAATTGATACGAGTATATCAGAAATTTGCTGTATACCCGGACATATTCTACTCCTAATTTTGGTAAGAAGCTCATTTTTGTTTAGAAACTAGCTATTCTTGTTACAATATACATACCTAAATCCTCCCCTTTAATATCTTGCACGTATTTTTTATACTTACGACCGTACAAAATCTGATTTTGTTACGTAAATGTACATTTGTCAATAAAATTTTGAAATGATTGTCGTAGACCTAAGAGAAATTTCGTTTGCCCCGGAATTTTCTTGTCCCAGGTTTGGGTAGATAAGGGATTGGTGTTTGACACCTGGTAGCACATTCCTTAAATTAACAAGCAACACAATGAGACGAATACCGCACTCTGAATGTTACCATTCACCGTTGAGCGATTGAGCTAAACCTCCGGCGTAACAGTAGAGCATTGTTATTATCTTGCTTGGACATACGGCTAATCTTGCTTTTAACAGTCCGGAAGCGTTGCCTGAGAAGCCACCTATAATTAATATATCACAGTTATACAACTCTGTGGGTATAAACGATGGTGTTCAGTAGGCTGCAGTAATCGCCTTGATATGCTTATTAAACACTGGAAGACTATGTGGCATTAACAAGTGTTTTATGTTTCTGTACCCCCGTCTGGGCCCGGGGTAGAATTTGACCCAGAGCATGGCTTTGCTAATCGTACGGCGATTCAAGAGAAAAAGTCCATCTCGCCAATATCAGCAGATTACTCCCCGAAACTAGAGGCGAGCTCTGGCAATTGTCGTCGGGGACACCTCCCCCTTCCCTTGACGACCTCCCCGACGACGATGACAAAGACGATGACGACCGCGAGGTGAGAAACCCCCTTTCTTCCCCTTACCCTTGGCTAGTTCTGACCAGCATGGGATCCTCCTCCCCATTTCCCTTAGGCTAGAGTGGTGCATTATGACCTAACGGTTGACGCGTCCATAATCCAAATAAACAAAAAGAAAATTCTCTGTATTTGTGTTCGTGGACTGAGTGTTAAGCATTCCTGCTAAGGTCTCGGGTTAGATTCCCGCTACAGATGGAAGTTTTTAAACTTCTAATTGACTTGGATACTCAATACTTAGTTTAGGAGGCCTATGGGAAAATGGTGTTTTTGGAACCGATAAAATGTTTTTAATTGTTCTCAATTATTAGCCTTGTTGATACTGGTGTCGCCCGCGGGTTAATCGTAATCATGTTTCAAATACTGATCTCTGGTTGGACATTATTAATTGAGCTTCAATGACGTCGACTCAGTCAGGGTTGGCTGGACTAGCTTTAAATAAAAGTTTCCCACTAAAAATCAATTCTGTGACTGAGTTGATTCAAAATACGAATTAACTTATTAATTATTTCAATGTCTGTCCTATACAGTTGTAAATAATTTTCCTTTTATTGTTCTCTTCTTATCGAGATGATAATTATTCAATACTACAAAACTATTATGTGAGCAATGACAAAGATAGTATAAACGGCATGGCAAGCTCCATCGCCCTCCCCCTTGTCAAGTAATGTTGAAACTTCCAGGATGGCTGTAAACAGTTTAAATTCACTTAAAAATCACAATTTACTTCTTAAAACATCACGGAACCTTGAATGACAGTGAATATGGAATACGACCTGATAAAAATCTAAAGCTTATTTTGTCACTTGATATCACGTTATAAATTATTTTCATCATCAACATTTCAGCAGCCTATAAACTGAATGGCTTTTACCCTAACATCGTAAAAGATTCGTATGTTATCTGAGAAACAAAATGCCGTTCGAGTGGGTCCCAACTATAGGAAAATCATTGTGTATCTCAAGTCAGCCTAAATTAAAAATGCTCTTCACTACGCGTTGATGAATGCTATAAATCAAGAGGGTGTGAGGCCGCCTAAAACGAAGCATTCTATAAAGATGATGCTAATGAAAGTAAAAATGAAAATTCCAATGGATGGAATGATGACTATGAAGAGGGCGTCGCAGGACGTGACAAGCGTAAGCGAGTGTTTCCTATTTATCCTCTGGATGATATCACAACAGTGACGTCACTCGCATCCTAAGCAAGGCTGATGCAGAGGTGTCTGTTGGGCACAGAATACGTTGGTTACAATGCAATATGCGAGAATCTAAACTGAGTTGATGAACATTTTTCTTCGTGTATCGAATGGAGCAATGGCGCAATTCGAGACGAATTGGTTGGTGATAAAACAGTAAGGACAATATTCGAGGACTCGATGACTCCCAGATAGCATTGGATATTCAGCTTTATCATGTGACCTACCGAGGGAAAAGTAGGACTAATTTTGGTTTATTATTTTTATTTTGGTATTTTTTACATTTAAATTTTGAATAATTTGAATAATATTTTTTAGGGGTAGCCTATAATATTTGGGGTATAACACATGATTAAGTTATCGATATCACACGAAAATTTCGATGTCGATATCGATTTATCAAATTTTATTATGGGTGCAAAATAAATTCCAACTTTCAAAAAATTAAAAAAATTGTCACCATTAATAATGTGTGGATAATAAGTGTGTGTGGGTTAATAAGGTTTAGTCAAAAATTACTAACGTTGTTAACATTCTCACGCTCGATTTGTATGACCCGGCACCTCCACCATTTGTAAAAATAAGGACGAATAGTTTACTAGAGGCTACCCGCCACTTCCACCACAATGAAGCAGGCAAACCGAATTTTGCATTAAAGGTTTACAGATTTACATTCCAAAAAATCCTATCCTTGTTCGAGTTTTTTAGTATTTATTTTTCTAGATGACGATATGGAGTAATATTATATTAACACCGAAAAAAATCCCCCATATACATCGTATCGAAATATCTATTTCTTTGCACAGCTCTAGTTTTAGTACACTAGCATAAAAGTGACGCAAAACTTATAAATATACCAAATATTGGGAATCAATCAATTAATCAGTTGAAATACATTTTTATGAAGTACCAGGTTATTATAGACTGGATGCACAGATGACCTATAATTCAATTTATCAAAAACAAATATTTTGTTTACAAAATAGTCAAACAATTGCGTTCGTATTACTGATGAGTGATGACTGATGGGTGAGCTAACACCTAAGGTTATTTGAGCTAGTTAGTGAGTGTTGTTTTAGGGCACTCAACAGTAGAGTTGGCAGTGCCCATGTCAAGTGTATAGGAATCTTCCAAATAATTTATATTAGTGTGGATTACCACCAAGTATACTTCTTTCCAAGGGGAGGAAGTTAAGGGGAGACGGGGGGACGCGGGGTGGACAGGCCTGTGCTGGTCAGAACCAGCCACAAGCGTATGGGGAGGGCAGGGGTTCTCCACTCGTGGTCGTCTTCGTCTGTGTCATCGTCCGTCCGTGTTGTCATTGTCGTCGCCGTCGGGGAGGTAGTCAAAGGGAAGGGGAAAGTTCCCCGACGACGACCCAGAGCTCGCCATTAGTTTCAGGGAGTGATACTCTCCTACTCACCTGTCAAACCACGAGAAGGTTGCGAGTTGGTTTGGAAGACAGCTCAGCTAACATTCAATTGTGATTTAAGTGGCATGCTATATTATGTATTTTGTCACTCTGGCCGCCAGTAGAAAACCATTGTACGTATTTAACTTATTGACCAGGCCTGTTTCATCAAGTAGGGTACAGATGCAATACAAATTTTAGCTCTCAGTTTTAAGAAAATGTGGTGTGGGAATACACGAGTGACCAATGGTGTAATGAAGGGGGGGAGGGGGGGTTCTTCCATTCCCACTCTCTTTAACAGGGAAAATGAATACACATGCCAGGGGAAAAGCATTTATTATTTTACCCTATTTGAAAAAGCAGTGAGCAGAAGTGTAGGCCTAATCACTTGATATATCATACAAGGATTCAATACATCCATAGAATTTGCTTTAGAAAACGATGCGAGGCTATCCAGTTCTTGAAATACGCAACACATCTCTTTTCAACGTAAATTGGCGAAACTTCATCTCGCATTCATCCCGAAAAGTAGTGATGGTACAGCCCCATCAATCTTTGGATCCTGATGAAGTTTAGAGTTTGCAAGATATTTCCGTATATTTATACGCGGTGTTTTCATTCCATTCGCCACTTTTAACATCTTTTCTTCACAAAACAATAAACACCACTTGGCCCTCTACTCCATCAATGGATTCCACTTCAAAAAACATCAATTCCATTTCGGATTCAGCTTACCTAAATTCTTTTTAAGATCTCGGATGTTGGTTTTCCGGCAGCAGCTTGATTGATGCAAACTGCAGGGGTGGGGGTGGGGGGGGGGGGAAGGGGGGGCGATACGTATTTGACGTTCTTTTCAATGAAACTCAATTTCTCGAAATATTCCTGCACTTGATGTCGGGTTAAAGTAATCCCTCCCTCGGTTGCTGCGGGAACCCTCGCGATGTAGGGCTTCACACCCCGCATGCCGGCTGGGCCATCACTTCGCCAGACGTCGTGCGAACACACAGTCAAGTCAAGGAATACACAACCTACGTTCTCGCACATAGCCAACGATATTTCTTTTACAGGACGCTCGATGTGCAGTTTGGTTCTATATAATGTAATATATTAAAATATGTTTATAATATTTAATCATATGTATAGCCTTATTATTTTTCGTTTGGGATTATCCATGTACTTTTTACTATTATAGTTCCGACGTTCCGGGCAGTTCTCTATTCCCCCTTTCAGACTCAAAACAAAATATAAAAGTAAAACATACGAAATAACACGTTCATCTATATATTATATAGGAAACACTGATTGATATATATATATATATTATAGATTTCCATATATTATTAGTTTAAACATTTCTTACTTATATACATAAACATAAACCTATATTTAATACATATCAGATACACATGATATAATATTTTATTGATTCATTATATAGTTTATTTCTAATTATAAACACGCTCATTAAAGGGAAAAATATAAATTTTGTCTTCTATAACTGTATTTACATTTTTTAAAGGAATATATCGGAAATATGTTGGAATATAATTTACTATACCTACACATGAAAAAAATTTACATGTTTCTGTTAGATATTAATCCATATATATTTTGAAAGTGTGAAGAATTAACCTGTTTTAAATACAATTATTATCTGGTGTGATTGTAACTGTTCTTGTTATACTGAAATACCTCTTTGAATTGAGATGATTTCAATGTTAGGTACCATCTTTATTCGTAGTTGCAGTTTGGTCGTTAGAGTGAAAATCAAGCAGCACCACCAGGGTTTTGACTAAGTGATCCTCCACTTGTCGAATAATCACTAAAACTAACTAAACTTCACAGAGTACTTAAACCCAGCGTTGACATTAACACAAAGCTTATCGGCTTTCTCGAAAATCGATTTATATACTATGGAACAGTTTTAAAAGAATCCTACTTGGGATTTGAGTATAAGTATAACAAAAGTCATGGACACTTTCTGGGAATCGATCAAAGTTTTCACTTTACTTTTTATGCTATTTCAACTGCAACCTATATGAAGTTTATCAGAGATAAAGTTGAAATTCCTCTAAGAAAACCTGCTCAGGATTGAACAATTATTGTATGTTTCTTTGTGGGTAGAATAATTGTGAAAGGATTGTCCGAGGGCTGTTTAAGAGGACTCAATCGCTTGCATTGGATTCTGCCTATCATTATATAATGTTCACTGATATCGTCATATAACCTCTCGTAGATCAAGGATATTTACAAAACAAATTATAACATACTTCGGGACAATGCTAAATGCGGCCCGGGATTACTTTTTAATAATGTTTTGAAATCGGTCCTAAAAATCGATAATACGAATTAACAATATGTTGCCGTTTGGAGGGATGTGGAGCGAGTTAATGTAAAAGTATTAATCTGGTCGTATTTAGCATTGCCCCAAAGTTTGATAGGGAAAATCTCGTAAATATTCTTGGTCTACAAGAGGAGATATTACGATACCAATTAATATCGATCTTTGATTGGTTATCGCTCACTCGTCGATTGCGTAGGAGCCTGCAGGGTTGGCTTGGTCGCTTTGGTTTAATGTCCCCCACTGAAAATCAGTTATATGATTGAGTGGGTAGACTCTAAACGCGAATTTTTTTATTTATGTTAATTTTATGGTAGAATCCACTTCCGCAGACTCTTAAACGATTGAAGAAAACTCCGTAAAAAAAACTGTCAATTAGGATTGCCGGTAGCGGGAATCGACCGCTACTCCCGAATCAGAGATTCGTGCGGTATACGTAGCTAAGCGCGAGTAATTCTCTTCAACTGTAGCTAAGGCGGCGACGTTACAAGTGGATCTCTGAATATTATTATGACACCGTCGATTCCAGATAAACGCATCAAGTCAGGATTATAAACTTCACAATGGTCTGAAAATTACCCACATAACACCACGTCATAGATATACGTGGCGTGATTGGTTGAGGTGGTGCGGGTTCGGGGGAAGGGGAAGAGGAAAGAGAACTTCACTTCAACATTTTAATAAATTTAGAGCTTGGGAAGGAAGGTTACGCGAGGGAAAAGCGATTTTCTATTTTCATCTCGTTTGCATGTATTATGAGGCTAGGAACTTTTTCTAAGAATTTCGTTCACGCTCATGTCTTGGGATAGTATTTGCATTCGTTGCAGGAAATGCATGACAGCAAATACTCAGAACAGCTGCAGTGGCAAACTGATTGTTATTTATCACACAAGGTTTTCTTTTCTATGCGCGTCTTATTTTATGTAAAGCAAATGTTGGGGACGAACAGGCCAATCGTAATAGTGAAGGAGCAACGCAACAAGGCTATAGTTGCTAGCCATTTAGGTGCACGCTACCGCAGCCAAACAGCCGTGCGCTAGAACACCCAGGCACCTTATACTGCAAGCAGAGTTCGGCTGTCAATACCGACTGTTTGACAAGTACAATAATTTAAATTTACTTACAACAGCAAAAAGAAAATATGTGACTTTTCGGTAATTAATATTGTCGAAAAGTGTTGGGGGTGCGAAATGTCTACGCAACGGAGAGCGTGCAGAAAGAGTCGAACCTCTTTTCAATGCGCAATTTTATTATATATTTGAATGCTTTGATTGATATGAATTGACTGTAATTTATGTTCAATTCATCATGTTTTTTTTTTTACAAGTATCAAAGTTGAAATCCATCGCTTGGTGTTAGTCACGGGGCGAAATGATACCATAACTTTGTAGGGCACATACTGCTGGATGAAACGTCGCTTGGCTCTTCAAGTATATCTCAATACTTTTAGGTGTGTAAGGCTTGGCTTGTTTTTATATCTCAATCATTTTGGATGTGAAATGCTTGGATGGCTTTTTACGAGTTTTTGTAGGTGTCGGATACAGTTAACGCTAAATGGTACGCAAAATATAGCAGTGGTATAAATTGACAATATCTCAAATCGTTACTGACACATAGTTATAGATAATGTGAGCTTCATAAACATTATTGATATGAGCGTTAGTTTATTACTTTGCCTGAAGGGTGGAATAATATTAATGGTAAAAATCACAATGAAATGTGGTAGTTTCTAGAAAATGTTTGTAAATAAAATTTAAAAAACGCGGCACTTATAACCACTGACATAGAGTTCCTATAACTATCGAACAGTGGTTTTCCACCAGCTTTACATCCGCATTCATATTGACTTCATAAACTTGTACCAGCTTTTGACGAGGGTTCGTGAATATAACTATCAAAGCAAATCGTATTGGCCTTTGGAACTTTTGTTGACCATCTCTTTGGTTAGGTACATTCCTCAGAACTATAAACTTTTCATGAAAGTAGAACATATTTTTCCAATCGGGTTTCAATGTATATTTTTCCATAAAGGATAAATTTCTTGTTCGTCTTTGAAATAAAAGTTGTATACTTGGTTCCACTGTTGAGCAGTTCTATGCCTCTTCGATTGAGTGGATGCTGTGTAGCCCATCTCCAACTTCACCCCCCACCCTTGACTTGAGAACAGCTCGGACACAATGAACATCACCCCATTGCACAACTACACAGATATATTTATAAAAAAAAAAGTGTGTTTGATATATTATAGACGCTTGTTACTATTTTCTTTTCTATATAAAAAAAATGTATTGTAAGGTTTTAGACTTCTTTAATCCTTTTAAAGAAATGGTTAGTCTTTGCGGCATCAAATTTTCCGCTTTATTGGACCATACATTTTCAATTTTCGTAGAAATACCTTCTCAAAGCAATGTCACAAAATAAATTCAGCAAAGTCAAGCGCGTTTATCGCTAGTTGGTCGTTTCGTTTCTCAAGATTCTTGCCCGGACATGATTCAAGATTTATTGCACATGGGTGCATCCACGAGAATGTGCTATGCACAATTATTTGTCAAGATTGGATTGGAGACGTCTATTAGGGCCTAAGGATGTAACAGACTAAAATATATTTAGAAAATGTATGGTATTATTGAGGGCACACGAAAACGCTGTGTCAAAAACTGAGTTTCATCGTTCTTACTGTCAACATCAATACAACAATACAGATATAGGTAGCAATTAGTGTGCTCTTGTTTGGATTACATTATAATGTAAGTGATTCAATACAATGATCACGTGATTCATTAAACTGCAGCATTAAGGGAACACCTTACTGAAAAAGCCAAAATCCACAGTTTTTGCGCTACAAACACAATTTTTGGTGTGGGCAATGGAAACACCTTTAAAAATTGATGAAATTATTTTTTATTTTTTTGGGGGCTTATATTTTGCTCCCCTTGATTTTTTTTCATTGTTTTTTAAGCTCTTTGGTAGAAAAACACAAAACTTTTTTCCTTTTGGACCGATTGTTGTAAAATTTAGCATTTTCCTTGTTTTGACATAACCAAAGACAATTGTGCATGGGTTTTGTTTATTTTTTCATTTTTGGCTAATTTTATGCATTTATAATAATGAATTGTTTAAATTACAGTTCAGAAAAAAGTGTAATATTATATTTAAGTTTAAGTTATGAATATATCTTAAAACGCATGCACAATTGTGTTTATTTGTGTCCAAATAATAAAACAAAACCAAAATTAGCTCATTCGGAAAAGTGGTACAGAAGAAGATAGTTTTTAAAGTTCCTAAAGTGTGCTAAAAATATTATCCGCCAAAATGGGTTTAAAGATTTTTTACATGAAGTTACCATAATTTTGTATTATTATGGTAATATTGCTCTCCCAGGTTATGTAAGAACTATCTATTCCACAGGTTATAATAAGTAATCAAATAACCCCACCCCTAACCCCCCCCTCTAACTAACAAAATATATGTTTAGAAAATGGCAACAAAAAACCGCATTTCCGTGCGCGCAATAACTTAAAAAAAACATTTTCAATTAAAAGGAGGCGTGTTAGCCCATTGTTGTTAGTATAATTAAAAAGTATAATACTAAAAAGTAAATAAAAGTAATAAAAAAATAACAGGTCTAAGGAAGTTAAGTCAGTATTTTCAGTGGAGTGTTCCCTTAAGATGTCTGTTGTTTTTGGATGAGCGAAGCAAAGAATTCAATTTTACTGACCCCCAAAAAATTTAGCTCGGGTGCTTTTTTTTGTTTTGTTTTTGTTGTTTTTTGTCTGTTTGTTCGCTCTCTACCGGGAAAACGGCATATCCGATCTTGATGAAAATAGAGGTGTATTGTTTTTGGGTACAATCGAAGAAATATTTCTCATGAATATCGTACTTTTACGATTTTTTTCGATTTTTTGTGCCATTTGGGCCAATTCTGACCAAACGGTTGGTGATACAACGTTCATATTATACATGAACATTAAGGTTATGGTGATGTAGTACATTTTGAAAGAAAAAGTTAGCCAGAATCCATAGAAATAAAGCTTTTAATATAAGTTTTTTGATTTTTTGTGCGATATTTTCGTGCCATTTGGGCCAATTCTGACCAAACGGGTGGGACTACAACGTTCATATTATACATGGACATTAAGGTTATGATGATGTAGTACCTTTTGAAAGAAAAAGTTGAAAAAGTTTGCCAGAATCCATAGAAATAAAGCTTTTAATATGAGTTTTTTACGGTTAATAATAATTGACAAGTAACAATAGAAACTTGACAACAATCACCTACAATGCGTAGGCAGCAAAACAAAGCACTTGCAAAAGTAAAGATATCCCACGCAAACTAAAAACTTAAAAAAACCTCATTCATCAACGCGACTAAAAAAAGCGTTTGCGAAGCTTCCTAGTGATTAGCTAACACGTTGCCCTACAGCTGGCATCCTACAAAAATGTATTTATTTTATACTTATTACGAAAGAATGTTCAACTTTAACACTTGTTGCACTTGCATGGGCAGACTGGGCACGGGGGAGCCAGTTAAATACTACTGCGTTTATCACGCTCGTTCAGTACGACTTATCTAAACCGGATTCCGTAGTACGATGGGTGCAAATGCAAACCTAACGAAATAAAGCGGAAGCTAAAAACTTGATTTTCACACATTTTAATACATGAAATAAATTGTTGTATCATGCAAAACTACTTTAAACTACACCGTCCTTGTATTTTGAACGAAATAAATACTATCGCCGAGAAGGGAATTTCGTAGTTTCGACACAGACAAGCATATCTTATGAGAGACCGTTTAGAAAAGAAACGAGCTTTAAACATAAAATGTCAAACTTAGAACATATTAACTTTTAGAACTTTTAAGTAACATTCTTAGAATTTTTAGATAAAGATCTATTTATTGCATATATTTGCACACAAATATGGAACGAATGCACATTACATTCTTCCGTGACATACGATAGTTCAACCAACAACATGCATGCAGTGAATAAATTTTACTCGAGCGAAGGAACTCAAAATTCAGATCTTTCAGGCTGACGATAACCGTCCGACAAGTTGCGAAACAAACTCTGACGTTATGTTTCCTTTCAAGAGGAACACATTCCGGCAAGTTGCTACAAAACATATCAACACTAAGTAATAAAATAGGGTACCAGAATAAAAGTCTTGCTTTAAGACTACATCTTCTTGCTTAAATTAATTACTCAGTACTTTTACTTTCGAATTTATTCTAATATATAACTAGGAAAACGCTTAAGTCCCGCCGCGTTGATGGATGAGCTTTTTTGTTTGCGTAGGACCACTTTTCCTTTGCAAGTGCTTTTTGAATGCATTGTAGGTGATTGTTGCCAAGTTTCTATTGTTACTTGTTAATTGTTATTAAAAACCTTTTTTTTATTAAGGACGCGTCAACCGTTAGGTCATAATGCACCACTCTAACCTAGGGGGGGGGGGGGGGGCCCATGGTGCTCAGAACTAGCCACGGGTAAGGGGAGGAAAGGGGGTTCTCACGTCGCGGTCGTCATTGTCTTCGTCGTTGTTCGTGACGTGTCATTGTCGTCATCGTCGTCGAGAGGTCGTCAAGGGAAGGGGGCAGGTCCCCGACGACGATTGCCAGAGCTCGCCTCTATTTTCTGGGAGTAAAATACTACCCTTCATACTAGCTGATGTTTGCGAGGTGGACTTTTTCTCTTGAATCGCCTTTTACGATTAGCAGAGCCATGCTCTGGGCCAATTCTACCCCGGGCCCAGACGGGGAATTAGAAAACTCATATTAAAACCTTTATTCTATGGATTCTGGTTAACTTTTTCAACTTTTTCTTTCAGAAAGCAATACATCACCATTACCTTAATGTCCATGTAAAATATGAACGTTGTAGCCCCACCCGTTTGGTCAGAATCGGCCCAAAAGTCACGAAAATATAACACCAAAAATCGGAAAAAAATCGTAAAAGTACGATATTCATGAGAAATATTTCTTCGATTGTACCCAAAAACGTGGCAGGTCTAAGTTCAGAGATTTCAAAGGTCCCCTAAAATTTTCATCAAGATCGCATATTATGCCGTTTGCCCGGTAGCGTGCGAACAAACAGACAGAAAAAAACAACAACATTGGAGCTAAATGTTTTGAGGGGTCAGTGAAATTGAAGTCTTCGCTTCGCTCATCCAATAAACATGTTGTTCAGAGAGTGTTTTAATGTAGAAATGTAAAAAATTATATGGAAAATAAATATGGAGACGAACTTCAGTTAAGGATTAGTCATTTAATAAAATATCGACGGTAATTACAAATAGCCAAGAGATAAAAATATATGAAGTTCAAAAGTAACACCATTAATGTTTATTAGCCTAATACTTCTGTTTTTTCTATTGCTATAAATTTCAATACTGAGAAATCCATAATTTGAATGCTAGCTTTACTTCATTGACATGACTCATATTGCATTATCATCTTTACCAACATTTGTCCACTCTATTATGCCCAAAGTAAGACTATTTATGTAGACCATAAACACGGAAAGCAGATTGAGAATATTTGTAGCAAGTGGTAAATCATACCTAAGTTTAAAAATCACCCGATATGGTTTTTAAGTATTATGTGAACTGATGAGACAGACCGATGTCATCATAGTTACATATATAGAGTTTTCTGTATATGGTGCATGTAAAACTGGCAGTAACGATATATTCAATCATTGTATTTGTTTAAATACATAAATAGCTTGCGTATGTGTGAGTATAATGTGTGAGTATAGTATATAAGTATAAATAAGTTGTGCGGTTAAAGTGTTGCATTGTATTATTGTCTTGGTACTTTATCCAATGAACTTATTTTGTCAATGCAATATAATCACTCTTTAAATAATTTACTTTAGGTTTTATGTTATTTTCAGTTTGTAATCAATTCCAGCCCTTTGATAGAACGTCCTTTTATAGCTCATTTAATCTCTCTCAACCATTTAAATTCAACCTCGGTCTTTCCCTCTGCCTTCAACACAAACTTTCTCCGCTACTGGCTTAATTCATTCTTCTTTTGAATTTTAATAATTAATATTCAATGTCTCTCTTCTCAGTGTTTCCATATCTATTGTTCGGCCCCCTCTATCTTCTACCGAGCTGTTTCCTGTTCCTCTCAAGCCGGCCTCACTGAGTTTGACAGGGACTGAGGGTAGAAGCTGAACTTGTGAAAATGTGTGCTTGCGTTCACACGAAACTTACGCCAGGGCTAAGTGGCTCGCGCTTTGACTTAAAAAAATACCACTTGCCCCCATCTTTTAGTGTTAGCTGTTAGCTCATCCAATGAAAAGTTAAGAGGACTTCTGGTAAGAACTAATCCGATGGAAGTCCAGAAACTAGATTTTTAAATTATCTTGAATGACATTCAGGATTGGAATTAAACATTATTCAATGAAAGTAGACTGAGCGTAGCGAACGAATGTAAGGCAATAATTTGACAAAATATAGCTAGATACAAACAAACTTAAACGTTTTTATTTGATGTGTAATTGTTTGACCTCTAATGGACAAACAGCTATTTCAATCTTGACGATTTTCAGGAAACTTTTAAAATCTATATTCTGTTTACATGTCCGAGTGCTTTCAAAGTCACCTTTATGAAAATAAATCGTGTAGATTAAGTTCTCTCTCTTTCTCATAGACCTAGATCTCTGCCTTGAAAAGTATCTTGTATCGTGAGAATATTCAAGGAGACTTGCGTTTTTGTTGACATTGACCTTCAACAAGGACGATACGTAGTATTTTTAGTTACCCTTTAGAAGACTACGAACCCGGCGCCTCCACCAAAGACAGTTCAACGTCTGCAGGCTTTGATAATGCTGTATTGTTTGTACCTGCTTACTTGCATATTGGGGAGATTAAATTTGCAGTAAATATCTCCATTGACACGTAAAGCGGTGTTAATTATTTTCAAATAATCATTGCGTATGAAAGTCTTGATTTGAAATTAATGTACATGTGTTAATATTGTAAAATTGTGAAGTCGGTGGCAATGATGCTATAGTTTTATTTAAAATAAGCATGTTCTTTCTGTAAAACGGAAACCCAAAGCACTTTGAAAGAACATCGAGTTATCTTCACCCCATCTATCTTTCTCCTCCCAACTCTGTGAACCGCGTTATACCCGTGAACCGGTGAGCCTTGGCGTCAGCTCTTAGCCACTATTTGGTTAGCCTCCGGATTCTGTGTGAGCATGTCTTTCAGCCACGTCTTGAGCTCACTACCTCACCCTCACCTCACACTTGTAAGACTCAGTGGCTGCCACGTTCCTTTTATCTTGTCAGGCTCGGTTTCGTCTGCCGTAAACTTCTTGTATGCTCGTAAAGTGGCTTCGTCCTGATCCGTCCACTCGTCATATTATGTTCTTTTCCTCGACATCCTTTTCTTGAATTCAAATTACATCCGAACTTGTATAGAACTACATTTCACGTTACAAATAGGTAGTGCTGATTTGTATCTAGATATATTGTGTGTACCTATTACCTATACCTACAGTTTGTCTCATCTTAACTAGAGCCCGGCGTTTTAGGGTTCAAAGAAAATAGGATGTCGCCTGCTCTATTATGAAAGGTTGTAAATCCGTCCGAATTTGACGAGAAGGATGGGCCTCTCCGTAATAAAAAAGTACAATCACATCCAATGCAAGTTGGTTACAACCTCCCGAGTATCGAAAACCACTTGTATGTATGCCTGGGTTTAGTGGTTTACTCTTCTTGCTGCGCCTACATTACTTTAATGCCGCGCAAGATCAACGCTTCAATTACACTCGCTCCATCAATATCATCCCCATACAGGATATAGGGCCAAAGTCGCACTGGATGTGACTGTACTTTACTGCTCTGCGGAGTCCACTTCAGCTGTCAAACTGTGATAGGTTTAAACCCGACCACCACTGTCTGCGCTCTTTGAACCCACAAAACGCCGGGCTCTAGTTAAGATGAGACAAACTGTAGATACATTTAAAAATAAATGCCTTTACCTGTATCTATAGATATTTTATTTTGAAGTAACTACGGTTTTTAGATACATTTTATATAATTCCTAAAATAATCCTTTAAAATCACGTAGGTGTCGAAATTAACCTTTTTTGACAATAATTTGTATTTAAATTCTCATGGTTGAATATAGCATAGATGAGCTTAAAAATGAGATTGAATGAATAAAGACTGAATATTGTATACGTGAGCAAAATTACATTACAATACATACATTTTTGTACTCTCAGTGCCATGGTTGTCTATTACCCCGTTGTTTGCAAGTGGTAAGAAGCTTTACTTATTAGATATTCACTTGCGTTAAATTAAATTTACTCCTTATTATAATATGTAACTCTTTGTTATCCATGTGGCATGTACATATGACCTGTTTCTGTCATACTAGTAAAATAATCCAGCAAACTATCAAAATACAACCCCAGGTCAAAATAAATGTATCTTTGTACCTGGCAGATATTTTCATAGTATATTGTATCTTTACCCACGTAAATTAAAAATGGATCTTGTATTTGGATGTAGTAGGCCTAAACGAGAATATATTTGTGAAGGCTTTCATTATGGTCGAATGATGTACTATAATACATACATACAAAATACAATACAAATTCCATATGTATGCATATATCTCCTTTCCTTATATCCTAAATAGCCTTATATTATGTCCTTGATGTTAAACCTTGGTTTTATAGTAGGCTACTATGACGCTGTTATGTTAGTACTTCTAACAGAAATTAAAAACGTGCCTCCACCGGGGAACTATATTTAGGTTCTATTAAATATTATCTTCGTCAACACTGCAAATAGGTACACTATGAAATATAATTCATGCAATATTCATAACACACAGGCAATTCTACAAATAGTTTATTTTCTACTTCAGTATATTTTCATTACAATTTAGCAATATTAGATCAAATTAATGATCATCAAATTTTGTCACCAGCACATACAGATACCAAAAGAATTGAGTATTGTTATAAATTGATCGACTGTCATCCGAATGATTCCGTCTAAAGCACTTATTGGATGAGCGAAGCGAAGATTCCATTTCACTACACTGGAGAAAAAAATCCGGAATGTTTTTTTTTTTTTTTTTTCTTTTTTTTCTGTATTTTTGTGTGTCTGTTAACACGATTCCGGCTAAACCAATACTCCAATTGCGATGAAATTTTATGGAGGCCTTCGAAATCTCTAAACGAAGAACTGCCACGTTTTTGAGCGCAATCGAAAAATTATTTCTCATGAAAATCGCAATTTTACGATTTTTTTCGATTTTTAAAAAATTTCTTCAGCTTATAACACCTACATGCTTTGTCCGATTTTAATGATTTTTTGACAGAACCTTAATTTTATGAATTTAGGTATTCGTGTGAAAATTGAGCGCAATCAAAAAACTATTTCTCATGAAAATCGAAATTTTACGTTTTTTTCCTTTTTTTAAATTACAATTAATTAAAAAAAATTAAAATTTAAGTTAATTTTTCATTTAATTTAATTTAATAAAAAAAAAATCTTCAACTTAGTATTGATTTTTTCACAGAACAACAGAAAATCCGCATAACACATGGCAGCTCAATGCACCAATTACGCTCATCCAACAACGCGGCGGGACTTAAGCGTTTTCCTGGTTAACAATAATACGCATGGGAGGGAAGCTCTCCCATATGCACCACTTTTCTGTCAGTTTATCACTGAGTATCACGTCAAGATCAGAACACAACTTCCTATAGACTTGCGTTTTTGTTGATATGTTTTAACCAGGATGATACTTGATGTTTTGGGTGACCCTGGGGGTCAGGTTAAACCCGGCACCTCCACCAAAGACAGTTCAAAGTCAGAAGAAACGCTTCTCTCTCTACTTTAGGAACTCCCGTAGCGGTATAGTGGTATCAAATACGCATCCATTGTTTTATAATAAAGGGTTGGGTATTATGTTTAGTGGTTTATAATACTTGCTTCCATGTATTTTATGATTTGTATAACGTATTTGTATTGTTTTAAATCGTGATGAATGTGTATTTTCAATTATTTGGTTTTAGTTACCTGACACTTGTGGATTAGTATAACTGTTGTTAGAGACGAATAAAAAATTAAATATTTAACATTATTATTACTAGTTGGAGCAACGATTAAAGCATTATCACCACCAAATGCCTTTTGTATAAACGTAACATACTTCGCAATAGTAAATACAACGACAAGTTTGAATTCAAATACTTTTAAAGTCAAACATTTGATTATTAATTTTAATTAGGCGACTAAAGATCATTTCACACCTATTACAGATGTTATTTTCATCATCAAATTTTCTTTTATTTCTTGTTATTAGTAGGCCTAGAATGTGAGAAAAACAAAATAACAGTTTAAATCACTTAGCTATGGCAATAATTTGGTTTACGTATAATCAGAAGAACGTCCAATTTAAGATATCGGGAGCTACCACTGAACGACTTTTGTCGTTCAAGACGACGCAATTTAATGGTCGAGGAGAATATGCATCGATATTAATAAAATGCAAATTCGTAAAAATTCCTTTTTTTAAGAACGTTCTATCGCAAATACTTCCAAATAGGCTCAGAGCTAAAGATTCGCTTTACCATCGAGTTAAAGTTTAGAATCATAAGCACAAAAAAAATAATCGTTAATGTACTAATGAGAATTTGTACTTGATTGCAAAGAGTCATAAGACAGCGTTTCTAAAAGAACACGTATTATTCTTGGAATAAATTAAAAGTTTTCATAAAACAAACGACAAAGGAGTTCGAAGCAAACACACATTTTGAAGGCATGGCTTTTCATCGAGCGACTTTTGTTTTCATGTTGTTTGAGTCAGGTGGAATCAGTTATTATGAACCTCAAACATTTCTGAACAAAAAGAGATTAAAACACAAGGAATCCATGTTTTCATTTCTTCTGTGATTGAAAATTGAAAACGTAAATATTATGAAGTGTTCCGAAAACATTTTACTATACTGCGAACCAATTTAAAAAATGCAAGTTCGTAAAAATCATAACTCGTAAAATAATTGTTGTCATGATGATTACTTTTGAACATGGTTGTCAGGTACATAAATTCCCAATATTACGACAGATTTATATTCATTTCACATTTCATGATGATTCTTCGAATACGCCCCAGCTCGGTTTGCTGTATACGGTGCCCGGGTGTATATATAGGGCCTACTAGCGCACCGCTGTTTGGCTGCGTCGCCTTTAGGGCACCTCCATAATAGTTTACGTGTAAACCTAGGTCTTGGGTACCAAACTTTTCTGCAACCAACGACATTCTAGCTTGAGAAACATGTTGTCGATACCTTGTAACATCTCATAGGATTGCCGAGTCTGAAGAACAAGGGTTCGTGATGTCAAGCTAGAGACGTGTTTGAAACATTGACTTACAAATACAACCGTGGACCCTAGTGTACCTCACGTCAGTGGGAACCACGAGAGAGTTGGAAATATCAAATTACTTGTCAGGGTGAATAAACACCACGGGAACTTCTGGGGCTTCTCCACGGTACTCCAGGCAACGGTACTTCACACTTAGCATACACATCCATCGCTCATTGCGTAATAACTGAGACGCAACAAGAAACAATCTAGCTTCCAATGATCCCTCTTTATGACGAATGCACGATGTTCAATAAAAGCGTGTGGAACATTTGGTTTTTTAAGGTTCTACAAATAACTAGAATGTGGTATTCATAAAATATTTTGAAGTTTATAATATAAACGAAAGAGAACTTAATGTTTTAATTTTCGAAATCACATTCACAACATATAAATCAAAGACTGATCACACCTTAAAATTACATTCCATAACTGCTGAATGAAGTTAGCTGTAGGCTTTAGAACCAATATCGTTGCATGACTCGTTACATTTATGAACGCATTGACTATTCCCAAAGTCAGAGAAAGACAAAACATATATTTGGATGAGCGAAGCGAAGACTTCAATTTCACCGACCCCCCAAAAAATTTAGCTCGGGGTGTTTTTTTTTTTTTTTTTTTTTTTTTTTTTTTTTTTTTCTGTCTGTTTGTTCGCTCTCTACCGGGCAAACGGCATATGCGATCTGGATGAAAATTTGACAGGACCTTCGAAATCTCTGAACTTAGACTTGCCACGTTTTTGGGTACAATCGAAGAAATATTTCTCATGAATATCGTACTTTTACGATTTTTTTCGATTTTTTGGGTGATATTTTCGTGCCATTTGGGCCGATTCTGACCAAACGGGTGAAGCTAAAACGTTCATATTATACATGGACATTAAGGTTATGGTGATTTAGTACATTTTGAAAGAAAAAGTTGAAAAAGTTAGCCAGAATCTATAGAAATAAAGCTTTTAATATAAGATTTTTGTTTTTTTGTACGATATTTTCGTGCCATTTGGGCCAATTCTGACCAAACGGGTGGGGCTTCAACGTTCATATTATACATGGACATTAAGGTTATGGTGATGTAGTACCTTTTGAAAGAAAAAGTTGAAAAAGTTAGCCAGAATCCATAGAAATAAAGCTTTTAATATAAGTTTTTTACGGTAAATAATACCAATTGACAAGAAACAAAAGAAACTTGACAACATTCACCTACAATGCGTAGGCAGCAAAACAAAGCACTTGCAAAAGTAAAGATATCCCAAGCAAACTTTAAACTTTAAAAAGCTCATCCATCAACGCGGCGGGACTTTAGCGTTTTCCTAGTGCGAAAGCATTAAAGATTACTACCAGGGAATATACATTCCGTAAGGGAATTACGTTTACTTACTTGTGTGAAATGAGAGAATATACATTTTATATTTGATCAAAATAATGATCTTACGTTCATTTCAATTTTCTGTGGTATTGCTATTGGTATTGAGTTTGCCTTTAAAAATTACTTATTGTTATTTTATGTTCGATACAGATAAAAACACTCGAGCAGTATAAAAACAACATTAACTATGTCAATATTTATGAACGTTGACACCACTTACTTTTTGTTGACACAGTGACGAAAATTTGTTGAACGTGGTACGAATATACGAAAAGTATTTCAGCGTGATTGCTCTTCTAGAATATTCAATAAACCAACGAAAAATGTAAATGTAATGAAAATAAACCGTATATGGACATAACAAAATTGCATTTGTGTATTTGTTTATTTAATGTCCAAATAAAATAAAAACGAATACATTCGTATTATACTCTACTCTGTCAGATAGCTGATTTTTAGTGTGGTACAATTTTAAGCCGACCAAGCCAACCCTGTAGACGCTGACACCATCGACGAGCGAACAATGACCAATTTGATTAGTTAATCAAGTTGGAAACACCGATCAATCATGCTGAACACGATTCCACCTGCGGACAGCTCCAGAATCAACAGGGCTAATTCGGAACAACCTTAATGTGCCTCGTTGCTAGGACGGCTCCAAAGTCAATGCGTTTACACATTCCTAAGCCAAGAACTGATGGACTTACGCCCACATCAGAAGTTAAAATACGTTTGCCTTAAGCGGGAATCCTAGACCTTCTTCTTTTTCTGCACTGAAAGCAGAGCATCTAACCACAAGACCAACGAGCCACACATAAAATTTAATTCAATTATAAAAATTGACTTACAAAGCAGTACAATATACTACATTGAAAAGCAAACTACTGAATACAAAGAATGAGCATGGGGTGCCCGAGGGTTTACTTTATAGCATCAGCAAGAAGTTTACTGGATTTCTGTTGTTTAGGGTTTTCCCTCAAACTTGTATTTCTTTTGAGAGCATCATCGTTTTGTTTACAGAAATGATTCCGTTTGCTCTACCAATTTACGAGAAATACGCAGTCTCTTGATCATCCCGTTATCCATCCCAACTGAAATACGTGTACACCCGCGGAAATAAATGAATAACGGTTCAGACACACACTTTCCTACAACATATTTATCTGAACGACTCTTGTGCAATTTCCATGCTGATTTATATGCTCGTATTTCACCTATTAATCAAGTAGTTGCCGATACAATAAACATACACTTTGTCATTTATTTTATTATTATTATTGCATTAAATCGAGATCACAACAGTACATTACACAGCTTGTATATGCATTTGAGTTGTTAATGGTAAAAAAAGGTTTCCACCCTAAAAATGATTTACTTTTGCCCGCATATGCAACTTCTTATGGTTCTATGTTATTTAGAGAGGTCTATCCCCCCCGAAGTTAAATGAGATCTCTTGCAACCCACCTAAACCCGAGCTAGAAGAGGTCCATGGTAGCTCGAAACTTCATCGGAGGAGACTAAAATGTCGACACTATTATTATCGCAGTTGATGAGTGCGTCAATAAACATAAAAATAAAATAACAAATGATAATTTGCAAGTTAAATCAAATGTATGCATCAACATTAAAGATATACAAACAAACATATATTCACCTTTGAAAGCAGGTTTGGTGAGCATTTCATATTTCACCTCACTCACATCAAATCAAGCAACCTTTCTAGACGAATAAATGTCAATGTTTTTCAACGTTTTGTTAAAGGTAAAAGTTACAAAACAGGAAAGTTATGATGTTCTTCAGACTGAAAGCTTTTGCTAGACATTCTCACTCTAAACGAAATGTATCGACATTTAGAAGTTGTAACATAGAACCCGAGAATAAAATCAGAATGCATGTACTTTTATTAGCGAGCTGAAATACCAGTGGTCGAAGAGATTTACAAATCAAAGTGAATGACTTCCATAAAAGCAATGTCATGCTCAAGATAGACATACTAGTACTAACATGTGTATTGCTTAGAAGGCGTCGGATACTACCACAATTTAAATTGAGGGTGCAATATCGACGGGTTGTTCTCTTTGCATCGAATAATTGTTAAACTTTGCGATTTAAACCAATTTGATCCACATTACCCCTAAGTGTAGTTTATAAAACAAAGCGTAAGAAGAATTTGTATCCCAATAATCTGCTTTAATAAGCATGTAAGGAATAAAAACTAACAGTCATGAATCCCAATTAAGCCAAAAATTTGCCAGTGATTCAGTGTTTTCACCGGGCCATTTAAAATGCTACAACAGGAATTAGTTTTTGAGTTATTTTCAAGAAATCGAGGTCCTAATTTCACTACGTTGTTATACGAACACCTCTTCTCATCAACTGGACAATTGGCACATTTAAATATTATTTATTTTAATATGTATTAATTATACGTCAGAACGATCATACAAAAAGTATTTTTTTTTCGAATTCATTTTTATATAATAGCGTTATACGAGTTGCAGGAAAATCATAATAAATACGAATTGTATTTTGTTTCATTTATAGATGAGAAGTGCTAAGGCCTGGTATGTCATGCTAGGCCTAATATTAGGCTTTCACCAGCGGAGAGGAAGAGTATAAATGTCAAGATATGACAACCCTGGCTGTACGGGTGGGATCCAGATGTGGGTCCCTGAGTCCAGGCCAGGTTCCCGTAGTTCAGTGTGGGATTGCATAAGGAACACACAAGGCGCCTCTAGGGGAAAACAAAACAAACAAGGCTAACAAACAAGAAACAACGCATCAGGTTTAAGAAGAGAAAATAACACTCATAATAATTATGGTGAAGCTTTACTGTCAAATAATATATTCCATGCAACAAAACTTATTTAATGCTCATGCTTGTTTATGGAAGTATTTATTAAGGGCACATCAACAGAGTTAAGCTTATGTTTCAATGTTTGTCCTATAAAAAGTAACGATGTGTTCTCAACTAGATATACGTGGATCGATATGCGTGATGGATATACGTGGATACGATATGCGTGATGGATATACGTGGATCGATATGCGTGATGGATATACGTGGATACGATATGCGTGATGGATATACGTGGAACGTTTAAACTATTGCTCGATCGATCGCTATACGTCTCTTAACTGTTGACGTTTTCCCAGTAAGAAAATATACAAAACCATAATTTGTTTTTCTATATTATTGACAGAGTAGATCGAGAAATTACATGTTCATCCGTGTTTCTTTATTTGTTTAATGCACTGCAAAATACCTTTATAGAGATGAGGCAGACATTTCAGAAAAACGAAAGTTACAAAAAGAAATCCCTTGAGCTCTTTGAAAGCGCAAAGAATAGACGAACACCGTTACACCAAGATGAAACCGGAATTAAAAGTTTTCCTTTGGAACCGAAGACAGTTGACGCGGCAACGCCACAGATAACTTAGAAACTCAAATCGAAGTCTTAAGACAAGTTTAATACTTTCTGGCTTCGCTTTTGTAGCAGATCATTACATCTTTCATAACACGGAACACCAACGTGACTTAATTTGAATCTCTACTTATATACACGTAAATTGATGGTAGGCCTACCACGTTAGAAAAGTACCTAACTACGAATAACACAACTAATGTTCATTTCCTTATTCAAGAATAATTGAAAAAGTGAATGAAACTTAACTAGACAAGCACATTTGAAACAATTTAAGTAAAATATGTATTGAATAACATTTCATATAGCCTTCAGTTACTATTGGCGTCGTCATACGTCACTTATTTTGCAATGACGACTGTTTGAAAGGCTATAGTAGGCTTCTAGTAGGCCTACTAATAAAATGAACCGGCATAGGTCACGGGCTCGATACCCGCCACCGGTAATTCCAACTGAAAGTTTCGTTCAAAGTTTTCTTCAATCGTTAATGTTAATGATAATTGATAAGGATTGAGTGCTCTTTAGCACATCTATCCAGTCACACCATATTTACTTAGGGTTAGGTAGTCAAATGACGAGGTTCACACTTGGTAAACTGACGGGTACACTACAACGGCAATTAAACGGTAGTTAACTGATGTTCTATGTAGACTGTAATTTATTGATAGATTTAATTATGGTTTACATTTTTTTAACTAGTGGTGAATAAAGTCATCAATCATGATTTATTATTATTATTATTTCAACAAATCAAGCTACAAAGTACAATGTACACTTAACATGTTGAAGAGAATCAGAGAGGGCATAGCCCCATAGCAAGAATGCCTGATTCCCTTCATTAAAACTAATTAAAATAACTTAATGTTATTTGAAAACAAAGGATAAAATAGTCAATAAATTAACATAATGTTGTAGTATCAAAATATGGTAGGACTAATGTAGTATACCGACATATAAAAACCATTTTACCATTTCATTTTAAAATATTCTTTTATTCTATTCTTGAAATTTGGAGCATCTTTGATTTCTAGAGGAATAGTATTCCATAAAGTAACAGCTCACGGTTATAAAAATGATTTCGGTAGATAGATGTTCTAGCACGGGGAAGGTTTAAAATTAGGCCAGTATTATGTCGGTTAAACTGTATTTTCTGAATTGTTATTCTTTTAAATGGATCAAGGTCAGTAACACCGGTAATTAAGTTACTTAAATATCTAACATCAGTTTGTTTACAATAATTTTGTATTGATGGCAGTCCACATTTGTTTAAGCGCTCAGAGGCACTTTCAGAATAAAAAACATTTTTTAAAATAACTTTAGTTGCACGGTTTTGAATAACCTCAAGTTTATGCATGTTAAGCTGAGAAGTTGGGTGCCAAGCTGGTAGACCATACGTTAATATAGGGCGAATAAGAGATAGATATGCAGTTTTTTTAAGATTTCGATTTACTTTTATATAAATTACGACTGACAAAACCTAACAACTTGGAAGCTCTGTCTCTAACGTTGTCTGTATGAAAATCCCATTTCAAATCTGAATATATGGTTGTCGTGTATATTTAAAAAGAAAAGTTAATAAAAAGAAGTGAATGCTTAGTAGTTCTCGGTAGTGTACTAATGCCAGTTAACATTGATAGTCCATCGTGGTAATAAACATGTACTTGAAAGTTGTAGTGTTTTGTCCGTTAACAAAAAGGAGGAAAGACAAACAAAGTAATTGTAAAGAGTATTTTAACTATTAAAGAGTATTATAGTTGATTTGCCATTTTGAAAAATAGCCCTCGCTATTTCATGGAACAAACCAAATACAAACTTTAGGAACAACGTACCTACTCAAATTATGTATTTTTAGTTACAATTTGATGGTGTATTGTCTATTTTTTATTGTCTACATGTTTACTAACTCACCTAGTCCATTACATAGTTAGTTCAAACCTGACGGTGCCACAGGGTAAACTGAGGTTCTTCTATTTACAAAAAAAAAAAATGAATCTGAACCCAAAAGGATTATGACAACGTTCGTGTAGATGATAGCTAAGATGGAAAATAAATTATTTCACCACATATTATTCTAATCGAATAGTTAAAAACACAATTATCAGTTGATAATGTATATTTCTATGTTTATTTATTTAGTTTTTTTTGCTAACACTACTTTATAAAGATTAGATAAACAAAGTTGTTTGAAAGACTATTTAAATAATCTTAGTTCCATAATTATTAGGAATCAGGACCTTTATTTACTTGACTTAAACACAAGTATTTTCAAGGCATTAATAAATGTTATTTATTATAAGTATGCTGTAAGTTTTAATTTTAATGCTATTTCATTTATAGGAAAATATTTTTTTTAACATTATGTTTATGGAAAGTAAGCAAAAAAGTAAATTCGGTATTGTAAGAAAACGAAGAAGATGGTGACACAAAAATGTGCGATTAGTTTTTCTTGGTAGTGATAGAGGTAGCTAATACGTAACACGCTATTCTAATCCGGGAGATCGCCATATCTGAAAACCGAAAGCTTTTTATTATTCCACAATAAATTAATTAATTAATAAAACGGCGGAACTTATTCAATAAAATCTACACGAATTACATGTATGCATATATATATGTTGTAATTGTCTTCCGGGACAATCCGCCGCTTGTATGAGTTTGCTGCTACAGACCTTTGTCTGTAGCCTGGCACTCGACGTTTCGCCAGAATCGCATCTGGCATGATCACGAGTCACTCACTTGTACGTCTTCCTTCTTCAAGAACACGCACTCGACTGACAGTATATATATATGTTTAAAGTATCTTTACGGTAAATAATCACGCACAGTATTATAGAAAATAACTAAATAAATAATAAATATATATGTTTTAACCTTGGTTTTAAAGTAGTGACCATGACGCTGTTATAATGGTATTTTAGACAGGAATTTAAAATGACTTAAATACAATGACAAAAGTTCTAAGAAGTGTTGCATGACGTGTTCAGATATTTGTAGGCAACATTAATAATATGTTATGTTTGGAAACACTCTCAATGTGAGTGTAAAGCAATGCAAATTATTTTCAACATAATAATATTGATATTTTGTGAGGTGCACAATGTTACAATGTTGTGTTGCACCTCCTCTTAGATTTGAGCATTAATAGTCTCTCTTGCAACTTTTTACACACATTCTCTAAGTTGCTACGTGACTCTGTAATTTAAGTGCACTCTTATTGTTGAACCATAAATAAACGAGAATCCTACAAAAAACATCAACTTTTGCAACTCTCTTCAACTTTATTGAAACTTCATTTCACCATTTAAAGTTGAGTGTACAAACATAGGAGACTATCCCATCACACATCACATGCTGTACTTCGCAAATGGATGCTCGTAATGAAAGGAAATGCTCAATGTTAATGAGACACTCTTATGGGTTAGTCGGAAAGAACTGAGTGCACATGTTATGTTGTTAAAGATGCAGAACCCAATTAAATATTTTCAAAATATTCAAGAATTTTGCATTATCATGGCGTTGAACTAAAACCTTTAAGATAATTCAATATAATTATAATTCACTATACTGCTTGTAAAGTTAAGCGTGAAACACATTTACTATTTTCAGTGTTATTAGCGTGAACACGAGAAGTGGTTTTATAATTTCACACCATTGTTGCCAAGTTTTCCTCCGCCGTCAACAGCGAATAATTCGCATGAGCTATAATGAGAGACGCGCAATCTTCAGCCCTGATAAAAATGACTCCGTCGTTTGTCTGCCACCGTTCTATGCCCACGAAACAAATTCCGTCTTCTTCATTACGAAAACTCTGAACTTTCCAAGATAACCTAACCTATTGTACTCAGTTTGATCCACTTCTCTGATTTACATTCACTTGCAAACTTCATCATGTACAAAAGAGTTCCGAGACTCGAATAGAACGACCTCTTAAGATCAATACACTTCTAGAACAATACTCTTCGCTTTTGAAAAGAACACCTTCTAAACTAAAAGCAGTGCGCTATGTAAGCAAATATGAATTGATTCGCTACACCGTCCGGTGTGAAAGCTGTGCTGTAAACTGTTATTCTACTAGTGCAGTGATAAGTAGTTGGTGGGAGTTACCTAGTGCGCTAAATGTACGTTTGTTCGGCCGACTCTTCGCTGCTCGGCGCGTGCTGAAGGTGATGTCTCAACGAACAAGACGAGTAATATCGCCGAGATGTGAATTTCTGGAAACAAACACGAACACCGCTTTGTGGTAGCAATTACTCTCAATTATTAAGATACAACAGTAAACGTTCAGTTTTATATTAGACGAAAATATTTACGAAATCGTCCTGGTTTTTGAAAATTGTACTTCATTATAGCCCTTTATAGAAGAGTGGGGGACATTTATATCCTGCCTATTTGGGAATAAAAATCAACTTGAGTATGAAAACACAAAAATACACAACATTCAAGGATGTACTCGGGTCCCGGATATTTTTTCGCCTGCAGTAAATTCATTTCGAAAAAATGAAAATAAAATTACTGAAAAAATGCAAACATAATATTTTTGGAAATAAACTAAAATTTTTATTTGTTCCAACTTTGTTGTAATTTGTAATCCAAAATCGGCGTTTTCCTCCTAAAAGATGGAGGATTTTATTTTAATTCTAAAATTCTTTAAAAATCTCAAATTTTAAATTGTTATTAATTGGATGAGCGAAGCGAAGACTTCAATTTCACTGACCCCAAAAAAATTTAGCTTGGGTGTTTTTTTGTTTGTTTGTTTTTTGTTTGTTTTTTGTCTGTTTGTTCGCTCTCTACCGGGCAAACGGCATATGCGATCTTGATGAAAATTTGACAGGACCTTCGAAATCTCTGAACTTAGAGGTGTATTGTTTTTGGGTACAATCGAAGAAATATTTCTCATGAATATCGTACTTTTACGATTTTTTCGATTTTTCGTGCGATATTTTCGTGCCATTTGGGCCATTTCTGACCAAACGGGTGGGGCTACAACGTTCATATTTCACATGGACATTAAGGTTATGGAGATGTAGTACCTTTTGAAAGAAAAAGTCGGAAAAATTAGTCAGGATCCATAGAAATAAAGCTTTTAATATGTTTTTTGATTTTTATGCGATATTTTCGTGCCATTTGGGCCAATTCTGACCAAACGGGTGGGGCTACAACGTTCATATTATACATGGACATTAAGGTTATGGTGATGTAGTACCTTTTGAAAGAAAAAAATTTAAAAGTTAGCCAGTATCTATAGAAATAAAGCTTTTAATATAAGTTTTTTACGGTAAATAATAACAATTGACAATTAACAACAGAAACTTGACAACAATCACCTACAATGCGTAGGCAGCAAAACAAAGCACTTGCAAAAGTAAAGATATCCCACGCAAACTTAAAACTTAAAAAAGCTCGTCCATCAACGCGGCGGGACTTTAGCGTTTTCCTAGTCTTATTTAATATGGGTGACTAGTTTAACTACCTACTAATGTAACGTTCTGGTACGCCTGTAAACTCTTTAAAAATAACGCTATCCCTAATATTACCGAAGTCCTTTTTTACCAGTATGACTAAAATACAACGAGAGCCTGCTCTTGTAACAACTTGACTTGTAAAAGTGATCTAGTAACATTTATGAAAAAATGATTTAAACATCAAATACATGACTTTAAATTTCAAAAAAAAGGAATAGTTGCTTTTTGGTTGGAAAAGTTTTCAAATTGTACAAAAAGTAGTCCGTACAAATAATTTATTAGAAGGAAAAAGCTTAATTAATGTTGTGAAAAACTTTATTGATATCTAGTAAAGTACATATACAACCAAAGAGCTTAATATAATGCCAAGATGCTACGTGTGATTACAAATTAATCAACAAAACATCGGATTCCAATAATTAGAGAATGCGACACCGAAATGATTGTATTATTATATTTTGTAATTTCTCTGTGATGCATGATGTGAGTGTTCACCTCGATGTAGTTATTATAAGCTTCCGTAGCGTTCAATGAGTAGAGAAAACTACTTCTGAACAGTATTGTCCATCAAATTCCCTGCTATTGCATAGCGAATAATTATCCAAACCACAGTTTATCCGGGTAAAGGTTAACACGATGTGTGTTCGAGTGTGTATACACCCGAGCTTATGTTAATCCGCGCATAACTAGGTATATATAGTACATTAGGGCGGACTCTTCGCGTCCTGAGAGCACGCTCAGCATAGATCTCTGCTTAGTGGTGGGTGGAATCAGTCAATCTGTGTTTAATCTCGACTCAGACATTGTTTAGTGGTTGTAAGCCGAGATGCTCGCGTAACGAGTACTTATCTCGTACTAAGTGGATTCCTGGTGTGTAGTGCTGGTTCGTGATGGGTAATCTAGGGGGGAACAATGCCCAATCCTTTGAGCTACGCTACCACCCATCCCACATATCTATACTACCACCCTTTCCACAATCCACAAATCTACGCTACCGCCCTTTATACAGGTCTAGGTTACCTCTCTTTCCACAGTTCTACGCTACCGCCCTCGCCACTGATCTACAAAGATTTAACTTGGGTCCAACACTGATTGCACTGAATAAAACTTTTCACGATCAAATATAATTCAGACCACATCCCGTTATATGATTGGCATAAATTGCTTACTAAGAAACAAAATAAACGCGTACATAGGCACATTGAAATTACCGATTAATCGTGGATATACTTTGTTCGTCGATCACAAATATACAATTAAATATAGATTACCCCATGCCGCAGTCTGTAAACTAATTTGTTGTGTTAATAATTACATATATTTATATAAAAGTAGGTATAAATATAGTTAATCAATACACTTCATATGGTACCAGAAAATTAACCTTCTTGTTTAGTTCTGAGTAGCTCATTGGGGAAGAATACTATTACTAGGCCATGTGATTCTGGATTAAAATCTAAGTATGATACATCAGGTTTTAATTTCTTCTCGTCTGTATATCATTTTGTAAACCCACAACAAGTAAAGATCTACATATGACAAATGAGGCACGCAGAACTCTATGGGTCTAAGTCCATTTGAAAAAACAGATGTTTAAGTTCCAAAATCGGTTAAAATAGAAGTTAGCATTCAGTGCAACCATTTTCCAAGTCCATAGTTGCAACTTGAATGAACACCTGTGTTCAACTATGGATATGGAAAATGGTTGCAGTGAAAGAAACTTTATTTCAACCGATTGTTGGACTAACTTCATCCGTTTATTAAAATGGACTTATACCCATAGAGTTCTGCATGCCTCAAATGATAATCTCCAACTACAATAAAATACAACAAAAACAGTTTAAAAAACATTATAATTATGGTTCGCTCTCACGCACAACAAATGAATGCAACTAGTAAAAAATAAAAATTCATTCGACTTAAAATACTTGTTTTTACGAGGTAAAACGTTTCATCTTTGAACATAAAATACACTAAAGTGTACTTTCTGTAGGTATTTATTAAAAGTTAAATCGTATCGAGTTGTAGCCGATACCTACTGCCAATAAGTTTAGTGAATCAACATCTTCTGAACGAATAATAAATTATTACAAATTTCGTCTTTGCTCAATTTCATTTCCCTTTACGTAACATTATTTCAGGATTTATCTGTCATCGTAAAGGGATGAACATGAAGTTGAGGAAATGACCGGAGATATAAGACAACGATCCGCAGAAGTAACTATTGAGAGTTTCCGCTTATCTGTTGGAGCACCATCCTCCTAGAACCAGGTCAATTTACTGACGAACTCACAGACTGTGCCATTTCCTCCCTTAACCCGAAAGATGTTTTGTAACTTATCGACGATCGATATATCGTTTGCTCCTCGAGGTTCGTAGCTGACGCTCGACAACGTGCATCGCATACACGAACTAAACAATATTACACATACTCTTATTACGCAAACGACTTTTCATAACGAAGGTATAGTAGGCAAAAAATTACATCAAATTCAATTTAGTGGCATGGGTCAACCGTTTAAAATGTTTTATCTCGAACCAAATCCTTGGCAGAAAAGAGAAATTAACTATGCCACTGGCAACCTCACAATAGTAATTATAACAACCATAAGTATAACATAGAAAAATAACAGTGCAAAGAACATTACTCATAATACGTAAATGAATGAACAATAATTTACTGCATCGCATCAATATAATATAACAAACAGATGACCCAAACGACAAGGTTATACTTACAATTCACAACACATAATATTATGTATATTTAGGAAAATCTGATAACTTATCAACATAATTATTTGATTGAGAATAAGGATATGGTTTGTTTTAATATAACATCTCTTGAAGCAACATTTCAAAGTACAGTTGTTATATTTTACACGCGCATCAAAGTATGTTCAACGGTACAAACTACAAAGTAAGTAATAAATCTTAGTGAGTGTATAGACCGATTGCATTTGTGCGATTTCAAAAATGCAATTGTAAAGAAAAATCACAAAAATCCAAGTTTAGTTATAAGTATCACAGGAAGACTTTTTTCCCCCAAAATTCGTTTCATTAAAATAAGTTTATCTTGTGAATCTAATTTGTAATATATGCGCACTACAAACGTAGCATCATTATAATTTATCCAAGGTTATATTCAAATCTGAAAGTTAACAATATGTAATTGCACGTCTATTGCCCTGCGCAACACTATTTTTGTGTATTACACTTTGTAAACTTAATGTACAAATACTGTTTTTTATTTGGTAAACAGCTTTAAATCAGGTTTGTAAACACAGACTGGCGTCCATGGCTATAGTTACACAGTACACACATTGTTTAAAATTAAGAAGTTTGGGCATAGGCAAGTGGACAAACAATGCCGTTCAAAAGTGGCTGCATAACTTTAGCCTAAACTTGGTCTATCTGAAGCACTCTCCAAACTACCATAGCGATTAGTGTTTCCATAAGTAGTTCGACTTAAACAAACAGCTCATGTTCTACGAATAGTTTTGACGTTGGGGGCAGCAAATATCCAATATACACTAGTTTTCAATGTACTGTGTGTGAATATATCCCCCTTACTCGTCGCTGCGGCTAAGCTACACTTGGATAGTTGACCCGACTACACATTCTTGAAATACAATTCTTCACGAGGAATGTAATATTGATAAATCATAGACGAAGGTTACGGGCCAACAATATTGCAACGTATGGCTAGAACAAATGTGAAGAGCAATATTCGATGTCGGGCATTTGAGAAGAATGAACCCAGAAAGAATGTCAAGAAGATAATTCGGGCATGCTTTGGGGAGACTGGGAATGTGAAGTGAAGAGTCGACCGCCCAAGGGATAGATGGAAAGGGAAAGAAAGAGATAAGAGAAAGACAAATGGCGAGATGGCAGGAAGAAGTGGAGAGAGCTGACGGACGGAAACGTCTGTCATAAAGAGAACGGAGTTGTATGACGCCTGGCTAGCAAGCACCAAACATTATGGCTCAAGTTATACTTGTCACACATTACCCCGGTCTGACTAGTGTTTTGACTGGCCGTAAGATTATTATTTCTTTCTACTGAAAATGCTAGGTTTTATAGTCACTAGTTTAGTTTTATCACTGCAATATAGTGAACATAAAGATAACGTTTCAATATCGCAAAAGAAAAACAATATAAAAATACAACTGTGAAACTAAAAATTGGTTTACAAAACTAAAAACAAGTCAATCAATTTCATTACGTATTACGTACATTGCGTATAATGTCATCTGCTAATAATAAATTAATTTTAGGGCTGGGCTATGACATATCATTCAATTATCGATATCACACGAAAAATTTCGATATGATAATTGATAAAATCGATATATCATAAAGTAAATGTTTGTAAAAAAAAATAAAACAAAATCCCTCAAAAATTAAAAAAAAAAATGCTAAAAGAGTGGGCATAATTTGTGGCCAAATAGGATTGATAAAAAACGCAGAACGATTTTTACGATCTCGCAATCTCGTTTTATGACCCGGCACCTCCACCAAGTACCAGCAAGGATTAATTTAATTTTAACTACCTACCCGGCACCTCCACCAAAATTTCGAAATTTAGCATTTTTTGTTTAAATTTTGATATTTCGATATGAAGCCAAATATCTATTTCGAAAACATTTCCCATGCTTATCGATATCGTATCGAAAAATCGATCTTTTGCTTAATTTATTGTCATTTTAAACCACTTTATCGAGTTAAATATACGATTTAAATAAATTACTAGGAAAGTATGTACATTCAACTTTATCAATCAAACCCAGTAATACATTAAATCTTTGTGAAGCAAAGTTCTCACTACATACATAATGTTTCGGTAACTCCGTCTGTGAGAGTCTCGCGATAAAAACCGAACACGACGTCCGATTGGCATGCGCACAAAATTTTAAACTCCCGGCACTTCCAACATTGTTGAATGCAACAACAAGCGAGAAACAGTTTTTTAATCGTAGGCTCTGTCTTAACAGGCTGGCCCCACCACCAAAATGATTACTGCACAGGGAGTAATTTAATTTGTGTATTCTTCTTTGAAAATCCCTCTTTTGGGTACTTCCTTACCCGAGCTTGTTACATGCCACTTTTAGTAATGATTCTTAATGAATCTCTATGATAATGATTTCATAATGATAATAGGGGAAAAAGTAAATCAATGTAACTTTTGGAACAATAATAGACCAATAATGGAAATTATTAATAATTTCAAATATCTTGGAATAATACTGGATGACTCATGAAAAAAAAAATGAAAAACTTGATTATCAGCAACACATCAATAATGTTACCAAGCAACTTGCCAAGATGGTGGGATACATGAGAAAATTTTCGAAGTGGACAAGGTTAATAATTTATAATACAATAATTTAACCATATTTGGAATACTGTGCAACAATATTTTTTAATGCAAGTGCAAACGAGATTATAAAAATTCAAATGATCCAAAACAAGCAATGAGAAGGAAAATACAATGCAGGAAAATAACGCCAATTTCAAATATGATTAAAGATTTATGATGGTTAGGCCTAACAGTTCAAGAAAATATTAAATTACATATGTTAACTTGTATATACAAAATTGAAAATAATCATTTGCCATTAGATTTCATAAGAAGAAAAATTAAAGAGTGTGGAGGAAATTCATGGAAGAGAGACCAGGCAAACTGCTAAAAATGAAATTTATGTATATAGTTTTTTTTAATGTCAAAGATCAGTTTTTTTGCAGGAATCAGAGAGTACAACAAATTTCCAGCAGATGTAAAGTGATCAAGATATGTACATAATTTTAAATTAAAATGTCGAGAATGGATAATGAAAAATAGAGAATAAATTGTAATTTTATGTGTGTCTATGTGAAAAGACAAAATTGCAAATATTATGTGACAATTGTATAGTAACAATAACGCCGAATAAATTAAATTAAATGAGATTAATTTATAAGTAATAATTCTCGGAAATTATATGAATACAAGGTTCTTAAGTATAAGCCCGCTTTGAGGACATTAATTTTTAATGAGAGAGAGAGCCCGACTGGAGCTTTCATTCAATATAATTTCATGTAAATTTGTACTTACTTATTTTAAAATAATTTGTTTTGCAGTTAATGCCACTACTTGAGTTTAATGAAAACCCATAGTTGCAGACGTCGTTGGAATTATTTTTATGCATTTGTATAAGATTTTGTTTTAATGATTTGCTACTTGCAGCTTTAGAATTTACATTATTATTATTATTATTATTATTATTATTATTATTATTATTATTATTATTATTATTATTATTATTATTATTATTATTATTATTATTATTATTATTATTATTATTATTATTATTAAGCCACGTATGTGGCTTTGTGGACAACGATGTCAAAGTATTATAATACAAAATTGCATGTAATATTATTATTTCAATAAAAAAAAAAAAAAAAAAAAAAAAAAAAAAATTATTATTATTGTTATTATTATTATTATTATTATTATTATTATTATTATTATTATTATTATTATTATTATATTTAATGACAAATGATGCATTCGCTCACATTCTTTGATCGATTGACGCAGACGAGATGCATCTAGCATGTTCGTTTGTAAACATCGAAGTGCGATATAGGGCTTAAAACCGATCATTCAGAGTCGATAATTTCCTTCAGTTAGAGCTGGCAGTCAACAACTCTTGTATCTTCGGTGTCAACACCGAGTCCAAAACTTAGATCACCTGTAGAAATTTGGCAAACAGTTAATGTATTATTAAGTTATTTCTAAGTTCTTGAATTGCTTGAGTCGTTTTCAATAAATATCCAATACTTATGAGTTATTTTGCCATTATTGATTTATAATGGTATGTTAAATAAACCAATTCCTTAACATGTCTGAGCAATCAAATTATCAGGAAACTTTTATTAGGCCTACCTGATGACTCACATTAATTGTCTTTAGGAACATTTTAGAACGAGATTTGAATCATTCAAGTATTTTATTACGGTCAAGCTAAGTTAGGTGTTTATTTTTTATTTGTGCGACTACCTAAATGAATTACTATTAACATTAACATATAATTTGTGGCAGTAGATAACTCAATGTGAAGTTGTAACCCTCGCTGACAAACTACAACTTGAGTTTCAAAATTTCAGCCAATTGCGAAGCTAGAAGAATTATTGGACCTACAAAATATGGAAACGGTATAACCTAGATATTTTGGGGTAGAATGGATTAAAATTTTCCTACCAAAGAAAATAATTTGTGTTAAGGTTGAAAGTTTTTTTAGGTAGGGAAGAAAAGTGTTAGGGTTGAAATTTTTTTGGGGGGCTAAAACAATGATTGATTTCAACGAATTCGTTCAATAGATTGACAATAATCACGAAAATACATTGCTTGCTTTAACTGCATTGCTCAAATGTATTCAGTTTAATTATTCTTAAGCATCCAAATTAGTTACATCTGCCATGTAGGGTTCTATGAATGTAGGTTTTAGCCTTGAACATAAAATAAAGCCTTGCGTCGAACGTGGTGTGGGATTCTGATGACGAGGGGGGAGAAAATCTCTTAGGAGCTCGATAAGGAAATCGTGCGACCGCCAAACAGAGAGACACAGACGGGAAATATGTGTCCTTGGGGTAAAGAGAGGACGCCGAGCGCAAATGAGAGCTTTGAAGAATAAGGTCACTTCTTTGCCTTGTGTCGTGTACGGAGCGAAATGCTCGGCTATTGTTTGTTTCCCTCACGCTTTATGCACCGCCTCTACCGTTCGCTTTGTGGGTTACAGTCGCTACTTTGCTTTGGTTACGACCAACGATGCTACAAGTACATAACGATTGTTCCAAAGGTACATACAAATTAAATTAATACTACATAAAACTTATATTCTTGTAAATAATCTGAATGAAAGAAAGATTGTAAGACAGATTATAAAATACTTTTCTTTAGCCATGGAAACGAGTAATACGTTCGTGTGATTAAGAATAAAAAATTACGTCGTCGCCATTTCTAAGACAAAACAAAGCTCAGCTTTAATTATCTTCGTGATACGAGTAACGTACCACCATAATGCCACTAAACGACAACACCATTACAAGAAGCTAATTTTCATATCTAGAGAACATCAGTGCGAACAACTCTGAGGTCTTTGCAACCATTTCCGTCTGTTCTTTTCTCATTATGTACAATTAAGACATGTTTTATCTTTGCCATTCACGCTAAGTTCTACTCGCCGCCATTCGTAGCCACTCCATCACTTTGACTCTCGCCGTCACCTAGCCACTAAGCCACTGGGCTACTCATTTCTATTCTCTCCCCATAATAACATTTATTATTCATTACAGAGCGCCAGAGTTCATCGATGTTGTGAGTTGTGAAACATCGTTACAGATTTTAGTAATCTGTGTACATCTTTTAACTGCATAACCTTTACCCCAATCGTTTAACTAAGCTCATTGCTTGTTTATATGATTTACAACGAAGTAGATTTAACCGTACAGGGGATGTTGGAGTGATTTCAGCGCTGGCAAACTGTTACAAAGCAAACTACTTTGGAGACTTTGGACATCGCTTTTGTAGTTTGTTTACTATTTATAAAGCTTTTTTTCTTGACTGTCAACTGCATATTCACAGGAATTTATAGTTATTAGAATAAACCCGTGTATTATATTTAATGCTTTCAAAATATTAGCGTTATGGTATACTTGCTCCAACGAAAGAATGCAGGTACTTAGTAAGTGGTGGTGGTAGTATGAATGCGCGGCAAATGAAATGTCGCCTTTTTGTATGAAAGAGAAATATATTTTACCAACGCAAGCAAAATTTATCTGTGCAAGATCACAAGTTCCTCCGTGTACAAGATCTACGCTGAGGTAGCGTGAATAGATTTGACAAAGTTGTTATGTTGGGAAAACAATTTCGAGCCATCTGCATTCTTTCGTTGGGACCACTATATATACATGGAGCCTATAGAAATATGAAGGATTATGGTCTATATACCAGGCCCACAATTTTTAATAAATAAATAGCTAATATTTCGCTACACTAGGCCCTAGTTTTCACAGGCAAAGTCTTGAAGGCATACTTGGTTATTCGTCTTTTTGGTGCGTTGATGACAACGGCATGGCAACACCATATTTTCTTCATATCGAAGATTGCTACCGGTTTGCCCCTCTATGGTTTTCTATCCCTATACCTCGTTGGGATTTCATCATTTGTCGTGTGTTATTTCCTTCTCAAAGTAACAAAATGAACGAAACGAAATGTAATGCATTGTATTAAATGTAGACGGATAATTAATAACTAGAGTAGCCCAGAGATCCGCATTGAAATACAATTCTCTCTCACCGCCTAGGACCCATACCTTGCTGTCAAAGACACATGTTCGAGCGTATCTGGATGCACGGTAGTGCCTCGTAGCTTTTAATATGAGGGTAAACCTGGCATATTGTGAAATTGTTAGAATTAACCAAAATTACATCCAAGGTGGCCAGGCCAATAAGGTCCCAATCAGGTCCCAAAAGTCTCTAGCTAGTAGGCCCTTATTCCTAGGGACGTGAGTTTGACTACCAAAGAGGGCATGGATGTTGCAATTGATATCCATCTTCATCTATCATTATACTCATTAGTCATTACCCATAGTTTAGAATAGCGTACGAGCATTAGTGTATGAACAATACCACAAAATCTGCTTTTACCATGTATGCGCACGACTCAAAACATACTCATTTCACAAGCTGGATCTTTAACTAATGAGTTTAGTCTAAATAAAGTTAGACTGGTATTAGTTTATACTACGATCTTATTCAATTTAAGTACGTTGGCTTTTGAATACAAGAGAAACGCCAAAGTCGTTGTTAAACGAGTGAGTGAGTGAGCCAAGTGTTGAGTACCCGGGAACATCCCCTTTCCTCCCCTATACCTAAGGATCTAGCCCAGTATGAGGAATGATACCGGGTACTCAACACATGGCTCACTGGTGTTTCCCTAGTTATATAAATTGAACATTTGAAATGCGAATCGTATTCAAAACGTATTAGCGTGAAACATTAACAAATTTCCAAGATGAATATTTCAATTGAAAGCATTGGAAAAGTAAAGTATGTTTCATATGTTTTGTTTCGAATGCATTCCAATAATTTCTATCATTTCACATTGGTTGAAAGATAAGTTATCTTACGGCCAAAATATTTCTTAAGATGTTGTTCGTTACATTATACGGCTACAAAGTAGGTCGAAGTCGAAGGCACTGTCAAGGCACTCAATACCAAATGCGACCATCATGCTCGCTGAAGCTTTGTGGTCTAATCCGGCAATGTTCATCAAGTTTTCAGTAGATTGATAAACTCTCACCATTATGTTAGCCATTCTTCTGTCATGTATTTATCACTCAATACTTTTCGTTCAAGCAATGGTATATTTCATGATATTTTTTATTTAGCTTATACTAATTATTAAAGCTATGCGTTGATGACGATGATGGCAATGAATGACGTCCATTTACATTTATTAAGAAGCTTCGCAAACGCTTTTTCCGGCGCGTTGTTGGATGAGCGTAATTTTTTTTAAACGAAAAAAAGCGTAAAATTGCGATTTTCATGAGAAATTATTTTTCTATTGCGTTCAAATTTCACACCAATATATTAATTCTTAAAATTAAGGTTCTGTGAAATATTCATTAAAATCGGATAAAGCATGGAGGTGTTATAAGTCGAAGAAATGTTTTAAAAATCGGAAAAAATCGAAAAATTGCGGTTTTTATGAGAAAAAATTTCTTGATTGCGCTAAAAAAAAAAGTGGCAGTTCTAAGTTCAGAGAATTCGAAGGCCTCCAGAAAATTTCATCGCAAGTTGGAGTATCGGTTTAGCCGGAATCGTGTTACAAACACACAAAAATACAAAAAAAAGAGATTCCGGATTTTTTTCTCCAGTGTAGTGAAATGGAATCATCGCTTCGCTCGCTCCGCTCATCCAATTAACCAGATGCGAACCTAATGCTAGAACCATTGGGTCCACTTTAGATACGGCAACCGTAACTTGTTCACACAGAATAATCTCAAAGGTCATTAACAAAATTAATTGATTTTAAATGTCTTTCGAGGTTATTCGAATGTTCTATGCTTTGTCGACACTTATCTCTAACGAAAGCGCCAACTCCGCCAGGAGATGTAGAAACCTTGGTGGGTCTTCAGTATCCAAGATGGCGCGCATGCAAGAGGTGCCGGTAGAAACAAATGAATTAGGGCTGGGCATTGATATCGATATTTCGATACGATATCGATATGTGGGAATATTTTCGGTTTCGATATTTGGATTCCAAATCGAAATATCAAAATTCAAAAAAGTGGAAAAAATAAAATAGAGCGAGGCTATGAATTTTGGGAATGTAAATGTGCAAGCCCTAGCTATACACTCGGTTCGCGTGCTTAATGTAGGTGCCGAGTAGCCTATAGTAAATTCGTCCGAACTTTTACAAATGGTGGAGGTGCCGGGTTATTCAACGCAAGTGTGAAAACGTGAACATCATTATTCATTCTCAGCGATTTTAGCCACACTTTATAAAAAGAATAACTACTTTGATACATGTTTTAAAAACTTAAATAACAATTTTTGCATAGATAATAAAATGTCGATATATTGATATCGATATCGAAATGTTCCTGTAATATTGATAATTGAATGAAATATCACAGCGCGTCCCTCAAACTTAATGCATTCTAGTGGTTGTTTATTGGTATCTGAAAGAACTAGCGGAAGTGGTTCTCCAGTATTCAAGATGGCGCGCATGCAAGAGGTAGACAGCTGTTGTCAACAATACTTACTTGGCTTGGCTTTGTTCTCAACACTGGCTGGTACCGACGACGCATTCGCCTTGGACAACAGACGCACAAGATGCGCACGAACGCTCTGCAAACAAAACAAAACAAAGTATATTAGGCACAACGTCATATAATAAAAACAACAATATAGTGGAAGAAAATTAACACAAAACTAACTACTATATTATTTCTCGATTTTGTTAGTCGGGAAACACTCCCGTAGGATCCATTCAGATGTATAATTAAACGAGTGAGCGCAGCGAACGGAGTGATCTCCATTCAACTCAAACGGCGCTTATTCTGTTAGTCTGCGTGCGTGTGTGTGTGTGTGTGTGTGTGTGTGTGTGTGTGTGTGTGTGTGTGTGTGTGTGTGTGTGTGTGTACGTCGAAAATCAGCCGAATCGCTGAACAGATTGCACTGAAATTTTAAACAGACATCCGGTACGAGTTTACTGAGAACTGCTAACAAAATCAGCAAGATCAATTACGATTTAAACCTACAAGAAATAATAAATTGAAAAATAGGCTTCCAATGTTTAGAAATTATTTTAACAACAATGGTTTAGATTTTGAAAAGATATTTTTTGTTTGTTATTCGCCTGGCCGTGAAATGCCGTGCCCATGCAAGGTCTGTCGAATGTTGCACGTCAAGGTACCCCCAAATTCCGCTCGTAGATTGAGTAAACCTTGCAATATTTTCACGTATTTCGTACTGGCTATGTTTACCATAGTAGACCCTATTGCCACAGATGATGGACTACACTGCGTTATATGCATTACAAAACATGTTTAATAATTTTTTAAATACAGTCCAGAAATTACAAAATCTTTCCCGACCAGGGGATTGAACCCACGTCTCCCACATGTCGGCTATAAGGGCGTTTTAGCCAAAGACTAGGGAAACGCCAAAGTCGTTGTTAGATGAGTGAGCGAGGCAAGTGTTGAGTACCCGGGAACATTTGCATTTGTTTGATAATTATATTGGTATAAATAATAGGGTATTTAAGTTTAGGTCATAGTTTAGGCCATAATTCTCCACTGTAGCCTATGATAGGCTAGGGAGGCCTAAGGTAGGGGGAGGAAAAGGAATGTTACCGGGTACTCAACACATGGCTCACTCACTCGTCTAACAACGACTTTGGCGTTTTCCTAGTGCAGCTACAAATTCAGAGATTAAAATGTACCCGTCCTGATGGTCTAGTGGTTAAGACGCTCACCTGGAATGTGGGAGACCCGTGGTTCGAATCCCGGTTGGGGCGGAATTTTTTTAATTTCTGAATTGTAGTAACTACTATATTGTTATCATTTCAGTGAGATGTAGGACAACACGAACGAGGAGTGTATCTCAGCCTCTAGAGTGCGTTTCCCTTCAGGTTATATGTTTGAATATACTAAACTAGGAAAACGCTTAAGTCCCGCCGCGTTGTTGGATGAGCGTAATTGGTACATTGAGCTGCCATGTGTTATGCGGATTTTCTGTTGTTCTGTGAAAAAATCATTACTAAGTTGAAGATTTTTTAAAAATTAAATTAATAAAATAAAATAAATAACTTTAATTTTTTAATATTTTTAATTAATCGTAATAATTTAAAAAAAGGAAAAAATCTTAATATTGTAATTTTCATAAGAAATAATTATTCGATTGCGCACAAATTTTACACGAATATATTAATTCATAAAATAAAGGTTCTGTGAAAAAATCATTACAATAGGATAAAGCATGTAGGTGTTATAAGTCAAAGAATTGTTTTAAAAATGAAAAAAACGTAAAACTTCGATTACATGAGAAATATTTTTCGATTGCGCTCAAATTTCACACGAATACCTAAATTCATAAAATTTAAGGTTCTGTGAAAAAATCATTAAAATCGGATAAAGCATGTAGGTGTTGAAAGTTGAAGAATTTTTTTTAAAATCGAAAGAAATCGTAAATTTGCGATTTTTATGAGAAATAATTTTTCGGTTGCGCTCAAAAACGTGGCAGTTCTAAGTTCAGAGATTTCTAAGGTCTCCATGAAATTTCATCTCAATTGGAGTATCGGTTTAGCCGAAATCGTGCTAACAGACAGACAAAAATACAAAAAGAAAAAAAAAAACATTCCAGATTTTTTTCTCCAGTGTAGTGAAATAAAATCTTCGCTTCGCTCGCTACGCTCATCCAATAAAAAATATTTAATAATTAACCTTGGTTTAAAAATGACGATTTGTAATTTATTGTATTATTATTAAGGCTGAAAATGAAGATGAAAATGGAAATGAAGATGACGGTGAAGAAAAGCTGAGCCCGGCACCCTCGGCGCAAAATTGTTTTGTTCCCTAGATAAAGGTGTGATATAGGTGATAAACGTGTAAAAATCGTAGACTAGACCACCTACTTTATTCAAACCTACGCCAGGAATTCTATAAAGGAGAACACTTACGTAAGTCTAAGCCGTGCATGTTTGCGCATTTGGCCCAGAGCATGGCTCTGCTAATCGTAAAGACGAGGAAAGAGACGAAGTCCATGCATCTTGTGTCTTGTGTCAGTTATATGCATTTCAAAACATGTTTTATAATTTTAATACAATACCCAGAAATTACCAAAGCTTTCCCGAGGGATTGAACCCAGGTCTCCCACATTCCGGCTATAAGGGCGCCTTATCCAACTAGACTAGTAAAACACCAAAGTCGTTGCTAGACGAGTGAGCGAGTCATGTGTTGAATACGCGGGAATATCTGCATACAAGTTTATTGATTTATAGGTATAAATGATAGGGTTTTGACTTTTAAGTTTATTTGTTATAAGAGCGCGTCAATTGTAAGGCCATAATGCGCCACTCTAGCCTATGGTAGGCTAGGGAAGAAAGACCACCGCTGTCTAGATCCAGTCTTAGGTATAGGGGGAGAAAAGGGAATAATACAGGGTACTCAACACATGTTTCACTCACTCACCGACAGTGTTGGCTCGAGCGTTAAGCTCGTGACTCTGATTCGAGAGGTCCCGTCGAGACCGGAAATCCTGACTGAAGGTTTTTTCCGAGGTTTTACTAAGTCGTTAATGCGAATGCAAGGGATTGAGTCCTCTTATATAGCCCTCGGACATCCCTTCACAATTGTCCTATCCGCGATAAACCTAGTTAGACACGGTCCTGGCGACACCGGTTAAATCTGATGTGTATATACAGGGCTTCCTACAAAAAATTATTATTTATTTCACTCACTTGTTTAACAACGACTTTGACATTTTCCTACTATAGGGCCTATATAATGCATACGACCAACAAGTCACTTTCGTGAACTTAATTCCTTGAAGTTATTAAACTCTAGTTGAGAAGCTTCACGTACTAATTATCAATAGCTAATGAAGGATTAATCGTTTCTGGGTCATCATTAAATACTGCTAAATATGTTTGACTTTGAAGAGCAAATCTTCGTCGTAAGTCACCAACTTCATTGAATCTAATTACGCAAATATGCTGCATCACAACTGCACGGTGCATAGAGCTACGTCAAGCAAATGGGGTGCACCAGTAGTGTGGTTTAGGAGGGGAGGGGGGGGGGAGGGGGGAGAAGAAGGAGAATCGCTTTAAGGAAACGTTTGCTTCTGGCTAGCTAATGTTTTAATTTCCATTTGTTTTCCTAACAAAACCATACATTATTTTATGGAATTGTTTGGCCAGGTGGCTTGCGAACGTAGTAGAATAAATTAATAGTACAGGTCAAATTTCCCCATCAAAATTGGAACTGATGACTCTACCATGGTAGCAATCCCAGAGTTATTAGACGAGCGGCTGAACGGATTAACATTTTGGGCAAAATCCGTTGCAATTTAAACCTACAAGAAGAAAAAATAAATTTAAAAAAAGCTGAAAATGCACGCAGTGTCCAAGGTGTGCCAAATCTCCACACTCAACTTCTCAAGGATCCTTAAAATTCCGCTGGGAGATTAAGTAAACCTTGCAATCTTACCTAGCATATCGTACTGGCTGTTTTCCATAGTATTTTATGCATTTCAAAGTATGGTCTTTAATGGCATTTGACGAATAAAGTATTCTAGTAAAACGTCAAAGTCGTTGTTAGACGAGTGATCGAGTAGTCATGTGTTGAGTGCTCGGGAACATTGGCATTTAAGTTGATTGATAATGAAATACAAGGTATAAAGGATATGGTTTTGAGTTTAGTTGGTATAAAGCGCGTCAACTGTAGGGCCATAATGCCTATGATAGGCTAGGGAGGAAAGACCCATGCTGTCTAGATCCAGCCTAAGGTAGGGGGAGGAACGGGAATGTTACACTAACCGGGTATACTCAACACATGGCTCTACACATACTCGTCTAACAACGACTTTGACTGACGTTTTCCTAGTTTCTACCACCTTGGTTGCCGTAAAATGGTCGTAAGAGTTTTTAAATATAGGTAACCTTCAAATGGGTCCTAAAAAGCGTAAAATGTAGTGAACATTAATTCCACACAAACAATTAGCCACAGAACGGTCGACTTTCCTAAAAAGTAGAAAACAATGTTGACAATGTTGTAGGTACAAGTTAAAAATTTCAAAAACAAGTTTAACTGGTTTTTGACCCCTTTTTGAGGGGCGGGCTGTTAGCAAAAACTCAATTAAAAAATTCGCCTAAAACTTGTGAAAGTTCGAATAAAAAATCTTTGGGAGGATTGTGTTTTTTGGGTATTTTTTCCCAAAAAAACCTTGATAAAAAAAGGGAAAAACAATCGGAGATATTTTGCGATTGTGATTTTGCCGTTTAATATTTTTAAATTTCTTGTTCACAATTTCGATCATTTTTTTCAGAAATTTAGGGAAAAACAGAAAAAAAACGGTTCTATTTTTGGCTTTACATTGTAGGCCGTTTTATAACGCTTGACCCCCCCATCTTTCAAAGGTCTTCCATTTATAGACCAGCCTTAAATTTGCAGTTGTGTGGTGAACTAACCGGATGAGAATACCAACCGAATAACAGACATTACAAATTATTCGAAAAAACCTCCTTATATTTTTTTTTTTAATATTTTATTTATACCACTTTCGATTTGAATTGGATTTAATAAAACGAAGCCTTCTCATTTTTAAAACGCGAGATTTCATGCAACTTTTTTATTGGTTTTTTCTATCTAGCTGTTTTTTCGTGTCCGACGTTAAAGGAATTTAAGTTTTGAAAAATCGAGCGCTGTTGGTTAGGACTCTTTTTCTTCAGGAAAAGGGCCTGGGGGGGGGGGGGGGGGACATCAACGATAACTCGCAGAAACGTTTTTTGAAGACTTCCCCAACGTAAAAAAGGGAATTGGTACACTAAACCAGCCCAGCGGGGATCGTAAAACAGGTAGTCATACTCAGAAAGGATAGAATATTGAGAAACTAAAATTACTTTTTTTATTTTGTGAAGGTTGTAGAAAAAAGTGGAAAAGCATTCGAGTTGAGTACGTGTGCTTGAGGGAGCGGGTTTATCATGTACTTAAATCAAAAGAAGATACCGTTATGATCGATTAATTCGGTAAAACTTGTCAGGTTGAACATTTTTTTCAGTTTCCTCTTTCAAACCGTTGGGGAGGCGACTAACAACTAACAATACAAATATATATAATTATTTATTGAATATCTCCATATTATATACAGAAAGTAATTTTCTGAAGCTCTTTGTTAAACTTGATTTTAGCACCGTAGGTTCTAGTCATTTTAGCACTGTAGGTACTAAGTCCTAAGCGTGAACGAAGAAATACAAACTTCTTAACTAAAAACAGGGGTTTAATAATTAACAAAACTATCATCGGTAATCACAATATTAATAATTATTAGTGAAAGCATCATAATTTATAGAATTGCTTCTTACTGTATATTTAGAAAAGTTATTTCAGTATCAACGCCTATTATAGCCTTTGTATCCACGACTTTTCAGCTTCAACGATAAGGAGTTTAATAAAAAGTGACTATCACTCAACACGTGCGAACCCTTTCCCTGATAAACCTTTACTCGGACTCTGCAGACAAAGCTGTTGCCTTCAGTTTAAACAAAGTGAAGGTTATTTACGACGATTTGAATCAACTTTTACATAAAACAACAAAAACACCTGTTACGAATTTACATAAAACTTTTTGCTCAGCGTTGCGGAGAATTTATTTAGCTTACCATATAAATCACGTGATTCACTCGACTCATAATAAAACCCTACTAAGCTACGAAGATTATTTTTAAACCAATTTATCATCGTCACTGCATATTAGAACTTTACAAAGCTTTCTTTCATCGCGGCGTCAAAGCAAGGGGAAGGAAACCACCTTGTCTCCTTATGAATTACCATCTCAAACGAAAACACAATTCTTTATTCAATTTTAAAACAGCATGGAAATAATTATTTGTGTTTTCAGCGCTATGGATAGGCCTACAATAACGTCATAGATCAAAGGTGGGCAAAAATATTGCCTTAATAACATTTAATTGTGTTAACACTTAAAAGCAAAATTTCGCATCGTTACGTGCTCTAATGTTAAAAGTAAGAACACGTTGACGTAAGAATTAATGCAGTTGTTAAGATAAATATGTTGTTTTTTAAATATCTGTCGATATAAAACTTATATTAATATAATGAATCGACGATATGAAGGTTTACAGCGAGAAAGAACACAAAACTCGTGTTTTGCTCAAGGATCTAATATAACCTGGAGAAATGTACCGGTATCAGAGTTTTTAGCAATGGAAATGAAAGGTATGAACGAGATTCGTAAGTCGGATAGGTACATCGTAATACATTACGCCTCAGTAGTCGAAGTGAGACATTATATTATGAAATATAATACAGGCAGTATTTTTTGTTAAATTCGTAATAAGCTATGTTTGGTTAATAAAAGGAGGTTGCATAAGGTTTAAGTTTAATGATTTATTCAGTTGAATAAACCAAAGTTTTCTCATAAATTGGCATACTTTGAAAATGCTTCACATTTCACGTAATGTGTTTGTTTTGATATGGTTACTTTAGTTGAAGCGTGGGCCGGAAGAAGGTTGGATATGTACATATTTTACCTAAAACATTTGCGCTGTGAAAATATTTGCGGTACAACTAACGTTGTTCGGCAATCAAAACTGTTTGTTAAAAAATGTATATCCAACGTTCTTCCAGCGAGGTAAAAATTGCATTGTTGTAAACGAATATTTTGTAATTCCATCAACATGTCTTTTACTTTAAAATGTTTTTGGAGAAATTGTATATCCAACGTTCTTCCGGCCTACGCTTCAGTTCTTGAAATAAGAACCAAAACTGTGTTTAATATTTATTTGTACGATAGTTAATTAAGATACCTACGTGGTATTTACTGTAATGACTGCAATCATTGCTTTAAATTTCATTCAATAATCACAAAGAAACACGTATCATTTCAAAAGGCTCAAACATTGAGGGCTGATGTTTTATTATTATTAATGATTGAACGATTTATGTCAACATTTATTTCATCGATAACGTTCAACTTTGTCTCAATTAACAATATAAAACAACACGAAAATATTTTTTCAGGAAACTACCGTCTAACGGCAAAAATTGTTATTCATTTTCTTCATTCATACATTCATCTATAACGTTGTTTTTCTTGAAAACATAAATCAAAAAAAGTTTTTTGGGTCAACCTCTTATTATGGATTTATATCCAAATATGTCTGCGAACAAATTGCTTGGAAGCAATATATCATATCTCGAAAAAATAACAAAATTCACTACGTGTTTTCTTTTATGGTCCAGTAGCTTATAGCTACGTTCTTTTCTAAATAATAAAATAGTTCCTTGAGGTGGACCTACCGATCGACATTTTTACACAGACCTATGCACACAAAATGCTGCAATGCAAGTTTCCTATAGTTTCTTCTGACACTTCTTTTATTTTCATTTTGTTTAGCTTGGATTTGATGTATAAGGAAGGTAGCCTAAGCGAGCACGTAACTATTAATGATTAATGTCAAGTCATCGCCACACATAACTATATACCAGAAGTTTATATATGGACTGATTGGTTGAGAAAAGTGAATGTGTAAATTTAACATGATTGTGCTTTGTCAAAATGTTAAAATGTCAAACTTTAATTTGACTTGTGATAGCAACAGTTTGACAAGTTTATTTGATAGACAAGTCAAGTGAATTTGTTAAAGTGTGAAGTGAAAGCATTTTATTTACGAATAAGTTTGAACAAAACTACCCTCTCCCTGTAAAACTTCTCTCAAGTTGAACACAAATGATCTGTGTTAAGTAGTAATGCCTCAGGCCTACCCCACCCCAACATTACACACGCATAAGTGGGACCACTCGCCATCCGGTGAGGTCTGAGGTGTTCCAAGTTTCGACCTCAGCCGTCGTAAAGGTAACATTTGATCCCCAGGTGGGGTATTTGCCTCGCTCTGAAAACTTTAACGACCGTAGATCACGCCAGGTGGGAAGATGACGAGCGCCGACAAGGGGCTTCTTTAGACAATTGCTTTAGTAGAGCGGTTACACTCGTAGGGCTAACTATAGTATAATACCTCATGTGCCCTCTCGCCGAGCAGTCGAGAAACGTTCAATAAAATAAATAAATAATAATAATAATCACTCGATTCTCGTACTCGATTGGGGATAAACCTTATAGGTATGATGAAAAAATATTCGAATATAATAATTATGTCAAATTGATTTATGGATCACATACAGCAATGTATGAAACTCTAAGACTAGATAAAAGAAAGAACAATCATGTGAAATCCATAAACATTTTTAGTAGGCCTCCAAGTTAGAGCCTTAAATGACAGAGTTTGTTTATCATAAGTTTATATCTAATAAACTATTAAGTTATATGATATTTATAAAAATTACAAATTAAAATAATATTATAAGAGCAATTACGACTTACAATAGGTAAAATAAAGTATAACATATATAAGAAATAAAAGTTGTCACTATCAAAACGTTTATCTATTCAGGTTCAGGTTAAAACTCCATTCATTTCCGACAATTTCAATGGTAAAAATAATGGACTATTATTATCATCATATTGTGGCATACGCATATTAGGTAAACTGCATTGCTTATCACAATTGGTTCAGATACGTTATAGCATATTCTCTTTTTTTTTTTTTAATTTTCAATATGTTAAAATCGTATTGCACAGTAATATAAAAAAAAGTGTCGGCCAACTGTGATGTATTGAACACGGTCCGATGTTGGAGTAGTGGCTTCACTGGAAATTTAATTAGTGATCTCTGTTGGTTGGTCATGTCCCAGTTGTTTAGCGCACGTTTTGTTTTTTGTTGGATGTTTGTGTATGTTGGTTGTAATTAACAAAACTTAACTTTATCCTGTATTAAAACAGGAATTAATAAATTATATATAACAACATTGTTTATCGATTATTTGAAAACACCCATTTCATAATTGCTTACATTTGTTCCAAACGCCAGTTTCAGATATATAAAGTGTGAAATGCAGTAATTTTGTCAAAGGCAATTCAAGTAGAACTATCGCGGAAATCGTAAAGTTAAGAGTATCGTGGGTGAATGGCGTTTCCACTTACTGTGACTAGCCAAGACGAGGCGAAATGAACGAATAGTTAAAAACGCATAAAATGTGATTGAATCAAATTAAAACACGAATGGAAATAGGATCGTTACTTGAATTAAACAAAATTACTTTCAGATCCTCTTTCTGTATTAAAGTGGCACATTAACTGTCCTCTACAAATCTTCTCTAAAATGTCGAAGAAAATTGTTTCTTTCTTCGATAATGAATGTATGTTACTAACTAGTGAGTAGTGACATGGAGTTGCCGTTAGACGATACTTCTTTCAATCGACCATAAGCATTTGAATTCGATTAATAATCGATTATTTATCAACGTTGTTGAATAAATCAATAATCGATTTTAATAGATAAATGGAATTTAAAATAATATCGCTTATCCTTCATTTATGCAACGAAATGGTTAAAAAGAAAGTTAAGTGAGAAATGAAAAGAATACCAAGTACAGTAGGTACTACAAAACTTACAAACCTCAACACAAAAAATATTATTTGAGAATCTTTTGATATGGAAGACGGTGAATAAACTATCAGTGAACAATCTAATATCGGTAATCGATCGAATGTTCACCAAACGATTAAAAATCCATAAATCTATACTTGGTGGCAACCCAAATTGTTACGCACACATATGTAATTTAGAAAATCTAATTTTTTAAATGCCATATATAAGTTCTTTGTATCGGCCATAATTTAAGTCATTTAATGTATATTCTTTTAAATTTCTATCATGAAAATAAGTACCATGTCATTTCCGACGCTGCTGTTAAAAGAGCGGTACCCATTCACACATACATGACGAATGATGTCCACCTCAGCTATACGATATTATTCTATAAAGTGTTGATGTAGCATTCTCTTTAAGAACGTTGCATGTACTGCATTTTATTTATATCTTTCCATTTATTGAATTTTTATGTCACCAAAGTCTCTGACAACTATTATACTACCACATGACAATCTTAATTCTTAATTGGTTTTAAATAACTTGAAGATTTTATCAATTTAACGTATTATTAAAACCACTATATAAAAGCCAAAAGAAAATTCAATGACCTGTTTTCAATTTTCTTAAAGACGATTAATATTCTGACGAGTTTGCACAGATTTTAGGATTTACTTTGTCGTTACATTTTTTCGTTATTATCATCGACCTCTTCCCCAGTTCCCTTCTCACTCTTTCTTTTTCTCTCTCTCTCTCTCTCTCTCTCTCTCTCTCTCTCTCTCTCTCTCTCTCTCTCTCTCTCTCTCTGTTTCTAATTCTCCTCCGACAAGGATGTGGATATCAAATCTCGGGGCAGAGAAGATACCTATATACACCAAGTAACTGCAGGCGAGATATTGAAAATCCAGTAAGTGCGGGAATTACGCCCCCCACCCCCCCCCCCTTCCTTAACACCGCCCAACGCTGCTTTGCGGTGGAGTGATGGAGAAGGTATGAGATAGTGGAATGGGGAGCAGCATTAGACTCGTTCCTTCAGGATGAATTGCTGATGGTTAGAGGCTAATGGTTGCTATTCATCTTATAATGGCACAGACTAGTTAGCTTCCATGTTCCAAATTGAGGTGTTTGCACATGACAAATGCTGAAAGGTCTACTTGATCTTGACTCAAGTCGCGCACTAAGCAACATCCCTAAGCACCACGGATGGGTATTCAATGTGCGTGTTAGGACGCGACAAACAACGAAAATACTATACCAAGTGCGACAGATCTACTAATGAGCGCATAGCAAGACGCCACCGCGTCGTCATCCGATGTTGAAAGCCTCAAAGACCAGGGGACAAACAGCAAACTTGACTGAATACTACATCTTGTCCCCCTTTGCTGTAAAGTTTGAGGCGAATGTTTGGTGGCGATGGTGAGAAGAGGTGTCAGCTCGCGAATTCTTTACTTTAGACGGGCGAGGTTTATTGCACAAGAATAACGACCTTACCTAACACGCCGGACTGGTTGGACCATGGGAATGTAATAAGTGTATAATCAGTTATAATAGCAGCAAGTGCCTTCAATGTGGCGTTCAAGATGTCTATGAACTGAAGAACCGAACAAGAAGAGTTTCGACGAGATGGTATTGTATGAATTGTTTATTTCCCCTCTAAGTGTACATGAAATTTACATGACAAATCTTTTTAATCATGATGTCGATAAAGAACCACAAAATATAAATGATGTTGCTGCTAATGGTTTAGCTGTATTGCCAAAAGGAATGAAGCTTGGACATCTCAATATACGTAAGTTGGATAAGTACATAGATCAGTTGAGAGTTATTCTTGACACGTATAATTTTGATATATTTGCTTGCTGTGAAACATATCTAGATGAGTCTGTTCCAGACGGTTTTATTTCTATTGACAATTATAAAATGCTAAGATTTGATCGTGAAAGGGTAGGGGGAGGGTTAGTTATTTATATTGCTGAGAAGTTCATGTCAAGTGTAGTCGAGTGTAAAGTAAAATTCCGATAGATGTTGAGTTGCAGTCAGTTAAATTTCTGGCTTCCGAATGTAAAGCCAATGATTTTTACAGCAGTTTATAAAGCTCCACACGTAAAGTTAGAAGAATTTTCAGATTGTTTTGATAGTTAGTAAATAATTTAAAATCGGAAGCTAATGAATGTTTTTTCTAGGTGATTTTCAACATTGATTTGAGTAAAGAAGACATTACCAGTAAATAATTTCAAAATTCTTACTAGATCACATGGATTGGTACAATTGATAAAGTCTGTTACTAGGGTTAATAATAGGTCAGCTCTTTAATTGATCATGTTTATGCAAATCACAATGAAAATATTATTCAGTCAGGTATTATAAGTGTAGGATTAAGTGATCATGAATTAATTTATTGTGTTCGTAAGATTAATAAGCAAAAATTTCTTCCTAAATTTGTAAATACTAGAAATTATAAGAATGTTGATTGGAAGCAAGTAGATGAAGATATCTTAAGTGGTCCCATTGACCAAATTGGTTGTGGCAGTAAGTGCAGATGATAAATTAGAAATGTTTGTTAAAGTAGTCGTAGAACCTCTAAATGAACATGCACACCCTTGAAATTAAGAATTAAAGGTAAGCCAGCCCCATGGTTAACAGCAGAGAGATTAGGAAATCCATGCATAGGAGAGACCACTTGCGCAAAGAATTTAGAATTTTTAGAAGGCAGTCAACGTGGGAGGAATACAAGAAAGTTAGAAATAAGGTAAATAATCAGATTCGTTTTTCTAAGCGTGAGCATTTTAAGTCTTCTTTGATAATGATATTTCTTCAAAATCTTTATGGTCAGTTTTATAATAAGTTGAAAGATAACAAAGAAAAAAAAGAGAGTAGCATAGCCTCATTGACAGAGAATGGGGTATCCTACACGTCTAATCCAGATATGTGCTGTTTGTTACAAAAAAGTTTTGTTGTGAACGATGTAGATTTTTCAAATGAAAATTGGTAAGTTTAAAGATTTATTATTTTATTATTATTTATTTTCCACTAAAGCTTAGTAGGAAGGTTGGCAGAAAAGGGCAGTATGCCCCAAGCACAAGGTGTCTGCAGCCTCTACACCAACAAATTGTGATAATAAACAAGCTTATAAAACATAGAATATAGAAACATAAACAACATAAACAAAAACATACAGAAACATAGAAGAGACAAATTAACAAAACAATAAACAATTCAATGAATTCATAATATCAAAAAAGCAATCATAAAGTAGAAGAATTAATAGCTCTCTTGAAAAGCGACATGCAAAGTCCTTGTATTTCTTCAGATAGGGAGTAGTTCCAAACTCTGGCAGTTCGGCAGTAGAACCCACTTATGTTACGCGCTGGTTCGGGCAAATGGTGGCGTGATGGACTGGGCCTGGTGACGTCTTGAATCCCGAAGGTTCCAAGACACCACGATGGAATGGGTCGAGGTCCACACAGCCAGTCAACATCTTTTTGAAGAACAAAACGTCCACTTGCTTCATGAGTTGTTCAATTGTGATAAGGCGACATTGACCACGACGTGTAGAGGCACTAGGCTCTTGTAACCCATAATATGTCTGGTGGCACGATTTTGAATTCTTTCCAACTTGCACATATTGTCCTTTGTTGTGGATGCCACGCTGGTAGGCCATGAGTGATAATTGGCCTAACCAGCGCTAAGTATGCGGTGCGAAGGGTTCTTGGCTTGCCACCCTTTAGAGAGCGCGATACAAATCCTAAAGTTTTAGACGCTCTGTTTCGCACATACTCACAATGTAGATTCCACCGCAGATCACAAGTAACAATTATTCCAAGTAGTTTGACCTTTTGGCAACACGGTATTATATCTCCATTTATGCTATACACGATGTTTATGTGCCCGGTTCTTGATCGCGTGATTCGAAGTAACTGTGACTTGCTAACATTAAGTGACATTTGGTTGTTTTCACACCAAACTTGGATACTGTTTAGGTCATCTTGTAGAGCCTTTGCGTCTTCTGAAGTAGATATATTTCTGTACAAAGTTGTATCGTCAGCATATTGGAGAATACTGGACGTTACAACATCTGGTAGGTCTATCATAAATATGGTAAAAAACAAAGGACCAAGTACAGATCCCTGCGGAACTCCAGAAGTAACGTCAATTAATGATGATGAGGCTCCATCATGCACTACACGTTGAGACCTGCCCTTTAAAAATGATGTAATCCAATTAAGAAGCTCACTTGAATTCCATAATTGTGTAGCTTATGTAGAAGTCTCTCGTGTGGCACACTGTCAATGCCTTACTCCAGTCCAATGCAATGCAGTCAATTGCCTTGTCTTTCCTTGGTCAAGCGTATGCTGCCAGTCATCAATAGCCTTAGTCAACATAGTTGTGCATGATCGACGAGGTAAAAAACCCATGCTGGTTAGCGGTATCAGACTGTTCACTTCCAAGTGCGTATAAATGGCTGAAGTAACTAGACGCTCCATTACCTTGCAAACCGTACTGGTAAGTGATATTGGGCCTGTAGTTAGATACATCTGACCTATTCTTCGATTTGTAGACAGGCACAACGGTTAGCTACTTTCCAATCGTTAGGAACAACTCCGGACTCGTTTGACAATTTAAACAGTGCAGTGAGGGATGGAGCAAGCGAAGAAGCACACTGGTGAAGAATTGTAGTAGGGATTCCATCAGGACCACTAGCCGCACCAGGACGATGTTGAGAAGTACTTGTCTCACCTCGTTGACTGAGAAAGAGAGTTTTGTAAGAGGCTTTTGAACTGACGGATTTCCTAGAAATAATTTCGTACAGTTTGTCGTTAATGGAGTAAAGTTTTCTTGGAACTTTGAGTTAAATGCATTGGCAATTTCCTTGCATCAGTTAAAACTTTACCATTTGCTGAGAAGTGAGAAGGAGCTGCACTGCCACTCTTAGAACGAATAAATTTCCAGAGTCCTTTAGAATTGCTCCCTAAGTTCCAAACATGTTGTTGCTGAGCATTTCGTATTGTTGTTTTCACTTGATTACGAACTTTCTGTAAGAGCTCCATAAATCATCAGACTGTATCCTCTTACATTTGAAGAAGAGTTTGTTCACGCTTTTTAATCAATTTCAGAAGATCCGAAGTAATCCATGGTGCCCCGGCGTTGACCCTTCATTATTACTTTGGAATTGCATCTTACAACACAACTCCAAAACACCGAACACCAATCTTTCCACATCAGATTAACGTCATGCTGCTGAGTTAATATTGTAAGGCGATCTACGAAAAGAGTTCTAAGTAGCAGCCAATCAGCCCTTTTATAGTTCCATACAGATTTGTTAATGTATTTGGTTCTAGGAACAGTGAATTTTAGATTAGCGCATACTGCCAAATGGTCACTCAACACTGGAATAACACTCGTGTCTTTAATAATATTTGGGTCATTGCACAGCAATAGGTCAATGATAGATCGCGAAGTATCTGTTACTCGAGTAGGTTTCGGTGACTGTTTGCGTGAAAGAGAGCTCGTGGAACGCAGATAAATAAAGATTGGCAGTAGCATCGTTAGGAATAGGAGCTACAGAATCCCAAGTTATATTCAGATTAAAATCTCTCCACACAAAACTATTGCGGTATACTTGGTTACTAACTTGTCACACGGCATAAAGATTCGATTAGTTCCTTGTCTAGATCTGCAGTCGAATTAGGCGGCCTGTAAGCAGACCCAAGTAACAGTTTTTTATTTCCGCATGTTATCTCCACCCAGATGATCTCTGCATTAAGTGTAGATAGTTCAGGTACGTGCACCGGCTTAAGCTCAGGTTTTGCTGCTATGAGAACTCCACCTCCTGATCGGGCATCTCGGTCCTTCCTAAATACCATATAAGACGTGGGCAATATTTCCGAATCTCGTACACTTGCATCGAGCCACGTTTCACAGACGAAAATAACTGATGGGGTAAGCGCTTCAATCCAGGTATGAATTATGGCGAGAGCGTTTCGAATGTTTAAGACTACGAGCGTTGAAAGATAGTAATTGTATACCAGAATTATTGGATCCAGAATCGCTATTGGTGCTTTTGGTTAAGTTGAAGCGCATCTCCAGCAATGAAAAATGAATCATTAAACTGTGGCACTGTGCACTCCCAGCACGTCCAAGTCTGTGTACCATTTACTACGCGCCTGTGCAAGGATGGCAGTATTTTGACGCATGTATTGTGGAACGGTCTCGTACATTCAGAGCACATTGTAAAAAGTTGGTTTTTACGCCCCTCAGTTTTACAATGATGGCAACGCTTGTTCTGCCCGTTGACTGGACCAGGATTTACTTCTACATCTCCACACAAAGCAAGAAGGAGGTAAATGATATCCATGTGCGATACAGGTGGTCTGCATGAGTCACTGGCAAGCGAATGATCATCAGTTTGAACACACTGCAAAGGACCAGGGTTTAGCTCCACATCCCCAGAAAGAGCAATAAGCAACAGGAAAATGCTGCCAAATGTTGAAGTCAAAATACTCTGGCCATTGTGCTAGTTCGTCGCCTTCTTGTCCGTTGTTTACGACGTCCCAAACATCTAGTCATGCAACCGGTCTTATTTTTCTTAGAAAAATACTTCCACACAGACTTCCGGAGGAAACCAGCATCTTATTGAAACCAATTCACTTTCCAAAGGGATGCCATAGACCTGTCTACATTTAGTTGGATTAAGTCGTGTCACCAATTGCAATTTGCATCCATAATTGATCATTCTAAATGTCAGAAAAGAACAATGTAAACAAGCCCCCAAAAAAGCACGAAACCTTTCTTGCCCATTTCCGTCTTCTTCGACTAAGCCTCGCCTAGAAATTTGGCATCTGCGATCACTAACAGCCATAGTATATGTTCTGATTAATATCGTCAATCTTACCTCTTGCCGAATCAGGTTCTTCTTATACTCAAAAAGATAGGAATGTCAACATATCACGTTAAATGTATTGACATTCAGTAGCAACCTATTGTTTTGTTTGTTTTATACACAAAACAAAATCAGCAACATGAAATCAAACTAAAACTTTAAAATGTTACAGGAAAAAAAAAAAAAAAAAAAAAAAAAAAACTTGGATAACAATTGTACATACACACCTTTATACGAAGAACACTTTATGATCAAAAAAATATTACAAAATGTACCCAAAATCGGATAAATTTCCATATTTTAGGGCACTTTCTCTTAAGAGAGGCCAAGATTATTCCACTGCCTGTGTAAATAGAGAGAAGCAGAGAATCTTCCGCATACAAAAGTAACTAATGAAGAAGTCATTTCAGCAATTAAACGCCTTAAAATTAGAAGCTCTGCAACAATTCAAGAGATTCCATGCATAGTATTTAAGAAATGCGCATCAATAGTCGGATTATTAGCGTATCTAATTTCCCATTTCTTTCTTGTAGGTGATTTCCCAACACAGCTGAAATTAGCAAGGGTAACGCCTATTTATAAGGGTAAAGGTAAAAAGAGTGATAGGAATTCTTATCGACCTATATCAACTCTTCCAATTGTAGGGAAAATTATTGAAAATATTTTACACAAGAGGTTATTACATGAAGTGGATGCATCTGAAGGTTTAAGTGCAAACCAGCATGGTTTCAGGAAAGGTAGGTCAACGCAAAGTGCCCTTCTAGCATTTACAGATTTTATCTATAAAGGGATTGATAAACGTAATGGTAAGGTTGGAGCTGTCTTTGTTGATCTTAGGAAAGCATTTGATTCAGTACCTTTTTTACCTCTTTTAATAAAATTAAAAACCAGGTTTAAACGTAAGTCCTTATTTGTTATCAATTTTGGCGGATTATTTTTTAAATAGAAAAATGTTTATAAATCTTGCAAAATATAGTTCAAAAGTATTCAATATATTTTGTGGAGTACCCCAAGGATCAATATTAGGACCCCTGTTATTTATTCTTTATATAGATGATATATCTACTATAATGGGAGGCATCAATTATATCTTATATGCTGATGACTTGGTCTTTTATTTAGAAGGTTAGGATGTCGAAGAGATCGTAAGACGTCTTCAAGAAGTTCTAAAGAGGATGGATGATTGGTTTAAAACTCAGGAACTTGATATTAATTATAGCAAAACAAATTTTATGATTTTTCATAAGGCTAATGATAGAAGCATGAATGATATTCATTTGACGTTAAATTGTAATGGTAAGTTAATTTCTAGAGTGTATGAATTTAAATATCTTGGAGTTTTCTTAGATTGTAATTTAAATTTTAAGAAACATTATGAATATGTGTGTAATAAAGTATCATCAGCAATTGGAATTATAAGTAGAATGAAGAGGTTTGTAACCGAGAGAATGTTGAGGTTACTTGTAGATTCTTATATTCACTCTGTTATTGATTATTGCTTAGTGGTTTGGGCAGTAAGACCTTCTACTGAGTATGTTGTACTCCAGAAGAGAATTGACCATCTGTTTGATTCATTTCCCTTGAACCAAGATTTGCAGTCTGATTGTTTCACGATTGAGGAGAGGATGAAGTATAGCGTGCTGGTAAATACATACAAAGTATTGAAAGGTATGTTTTTAGGTATTCTACCCAATATTTTTAAAATTGTTGATCGTGATAGAAATTCTACTTTAATAAACTCATTGGAAGTTCCTAGATTAAATTCTGAAGCATTTAGAAAGTCATTTATGTACAGAGGCGTATCCTATTGGAATTCAATTTCTTATGATATTAGAAGCCAGTTTACTGATCTAGGAATTGTACAATTTAAAAGTAAAATTGAAGCAATGATAATGAATCAAAGAGCAAAAAATTGATTTTTACTATTTATTTGTAAGTTATTGTCTGTGTGTTTGTGTAATGTTAATTTACCTTCATAAGCTCTTATAATTGATTTTGCTTTTCTCTTTGTTTGTTCATTATTGCTTTGATTATGATATAAACAATGTATTTTCAACTATATTTTTCTGCCTAGATTGTCTGGTTGCCGCCCACTGATGGAGCTTGCAACTTGATTGGTATCATTGCTGTGATCAGTTTGACATGAAATTTTTTAAATAATTATATATCTGATATAATTATATATATGAGTCAAGATTTGAACACAAAAATGAAGATTGAACCCAAGAATAAAGATTTCGCGTTCGGTGGTTTCTTCCGCGAAAGTTTGATTATACTCCCTGATTTGCTGTTCCTGATTTTTGGCAAACCTCATATTCGTTTGAGTGGGATCGTCTAATAAATCAGTTTTTTTCTTTTCGTTTTTCTTTTTTAATGTTTTTTTTTTCTTCTTTTCTTTTCTTTTCTTTTCTTTTCTTTTCTTTTCATTCTCCACCTTTTTATATTTTGATTCATTCATTAAATGCATATAATAATATTCAATTTGTTACCAAAAATTCTTGTGTTAAATGCATTGTTGTTGTAATGCTACTATTTCAATATTTACGAAATGTAATTTATTGTTGTTTCTGCATCTATGTAATTAGATTTATTTAGTTGTCCTCCTTTGTAAATCAGTTTTTATAACTGAATAGGATAGACGTTAAATAAATAAATAAAAATAAATAAAGTTGTATTACCAGTCTAGACGCAACACGGATCGTAATTTTTGTTTTGTATATCATAATTTTAAATTATCCATTTCATTATTTACGATATTTACCTAAATATTCCTGACTAGCGTTATTGTGTAGCTCGATGCATGTATTCTCTAGACGCTGTTGGTTTTACTACCCAGCCCAACACTCCTGGACTGAAAGTCAGTCGCGTAGATCGTAACAATTTCAGAGGTGTGGGCGGCACTTGGAGAAAACGCGTGGGTAGGCATTGCATGAGCAGCATAATATCAAAACAGGGCTAGTTATTTCCCAAGGGATTGTCGAGAGTGGTAGGTACGTGTTTCTCTAAATTTGGATTTATGCAAATGCAATCTTGACAACAGTAGAATTCTTTAATCGCAGAATTAATTAATATTCTAGGGAGCAAAGATTCCCTATATGTAGAAATACGTAAAAATAGCATATTAATTTGGAATATTTTGCATTCATTTCTAATCATTTTTATTCCTATCCACTAAAACTGTAAATGTGTTTTTTACACTTCTATTGGGAAATAATGCATTGTATTGTATGAACATTTCCACTTTCCGGCCACTCAAACATTAGACTGCATGCTTAAATAATTATTTGTATGTATGGATACAGAATGTGTTTGGTGTCCCTAAATCTAAACAATTAGCTAAACAGTTAGCGCTTTCAATATTCAAGGGCCCGGCATCTCCACATAAAAGAAGAACCTTAAAGTTATTAATTGAGCTATAAATTAAACTTGGAAAAATACAAAAGTTTGTAATTTGCAAATAAACAGTTACATGTCAACGTGAACAAAAGCGTAAGCCCCGCTTTATTAGGTGTACCTTAGAAGTTAATACACAACTCTCACTTAAGAGTTTATAAAGCTTACATTATATTATGTTCTTCAATGTCGATTATTATCGGAACAACTACCTAGGCCATATTAGCAATGATTATAATGTGAGCCTACCGAATCACAGACGGAAAAATCACATTCCACTAACAACCCACTTCCTATATTGCGATCTTTAAGTACGACCGTGGACAAATCTGTTCTCTAATCCGCGCCACCGTCGGCTGTATTTCTTACGCTCAGATTTCATTCCTATCTTATACATTCACAATGTTTTTGATGAAACGTTATTTAATGCTAGAAGCTCCTACCCTCTCGTGGAAACGGGTTTCCTTTTTCCAGCAAGCCAAATAATTTGAAATTTAAATTGAGGATTTACATGTAGATTTATATCTAGTATAGAAATAACTTCCGGCAACCTAAAACGATCTATTTTGCAGATTGCTATCCTAACGAATATCTCAGCTTGACACATATTTCGAGGTTCCGGTTCACACCCCTTGATAAAATGATTCGATCGAAACGGTTCCACAAGTTTGTGCGCGAGAAGGTTATTCGAAATGGTGTTATTCTATAGGTAAAGGGTAGGCGAAAAACAACACATGCGCCCAAGTGATTTGAAAGCTCGGAGTAATGTAAGCTAGCCCTTGAGATTCGCTTCTTCCAAATATTCCTCGAGTTTCCCTGGGTGGAAGCCAACGACCCCCGAGTCTCGGTCGTGGCCTATATTTCCGGCGAAGAATTCCACGCACGCACCGAGCAATGAGCCGTTGTGTGCGTGTGTGTGTGTTACGCAGTAATAGAAATGCCTCTTGACTTGGGAGGACTCCCACACTATGTTCGAGCCTAGTAATCTGGACGGTGGCATTAGATACATTCCACTTTCCAAGAACCCGCCCCTTGCCACTCCATTCGTATTCCCTGCGACTCTCCCAATCGCATACATTGCTACGAAGACCGTGAAAATTTATTAGCGTTGCAAGTAGAAGTGAAACCAAGAGGCGAAGGCATATCTCGAAGATAGGAAACGCCCTTTGTTTTGTTTCAACGAGCAAGTCTATTTTGATCGAGATAGGAAGACGACGTCGAGTGGACTGATGAGACAGCCAAAGGTTTATCGGAAATTCAAGGGACTCGTCCTAGAAAACTGTCGGATGCAGAAACCAACGGGGCGGATTATTGCACACGTCTACAGAAACCTATTTCAAGGAGAACAAACCACTGTAGCGATCGGGCCTTAGCACAGTGCAGTTATGTCTTTATTATTGATACGTTAACATGAATTATATTTAGTTATCATAGCGATCATAATGTTAAATCTAATGACAATGATAATAAAGATACCAACAGTAAGAACCATAATTATTTGACATGATTAAATAGTGTGAAGTGAATAAACGTCATTACGACGAAACGAAAAATTTATAACTATACAATAGAAATTTCTCAATTTCATTAATAGGGAAATGGGAGTGTTTTCCGATTAATGAAATTGAGAAATAAAACCTCGCTTATACCTGCGTTAGGTAAATGACATCATAAATAATAAATAATCAGTTTAAGTTGCAGTTCGATACTCCGCTGAGATGGATTTTGTAATTTCTGGATTGATTTCCATGTAACAAAATAGTAAGTTTAAAATTGTAACGTAAATACTTACTGAGTTTGTATAATGTTATTAAAAAAATTTCGTCTCGATTAGCCAAGTTGCATAAATATCCAATCAAATCAATCAATCAATTAAAAAAATAATATATATTAGGAAAATTGCGATGACGACGGTAACAACGAAAGGAACGGTAACTTGAACGAAATAATTTTGTACTGATACAGATTTTATTCACGCTATAGTACATTACATATAATAATCAGTATGAGTGATTTACAAAGCGATGAGTTACCTATGCATGTAATGGTTTATGGATTTGTCGGGCAAGGAAGCCCAAGTGATCCAACTATACACATTATCAACTTTGGAACCAACTTTCAGTTAGGATTTCCGACGATAAGAGACGAAACTGAAACTTACGTAATTATAATCCCGTGTTCAAGCACTAAGTACCTCGTATTGACCCTGAAGAGTAAAGAGATGTTTAGAATCACGTGAGTAAGCACTAACTACCTCTTATTTGCCACGAAGAGTGAAGACGTGACGCAATAAAGAGACTGAGCACAAGTGCTTTTTAATACTATTGGCACTGCAGGCTGACACTGTGAAAGATGCATTGTAAAGTTTTGAGTCTGCAGCAACGTCCGAATACTGCGTCCGGATGCAGTGAATGATCCATCCTTCAGGTGAATCCATATACTGCTGATGACCACTGCATTTCAAGTTGACAATATTCGAGTCACTGCATTTCAAAACACTATTCGAGTCACTGCATTTCAAGTTGATACTATTCGAGTCACTGCATTTCAAGTTGACACTTTTCGAACTACTGCATTTCAAGTTGAGACTATTCGAGTCACTGCATTTCAAGTTGACACTTCGAACTACTGCATTTCAAGTTGACACTATTCGAACCACTGCATTGCAAGTTGATACTATTCGAGAGGTTTCGACTTTGGAAGTTGAGGCAGACGCATATACACATGCAGGAAACTTTTCCCACGATATGCCATGGAAGTATTGTTATATTTTGTTTAAAGATTAGGAAAACGATTAACAAGTTATCTTAATGAAATGGGTTTATCCAAATGTACAAAGAAGAAAAATTGGGCTTTGTTTTTATGGGTAGTCAACAACTTTTTATAGTCTACGACTATTGAACATTGAACAAATCTTTGCTTGACTACCATGCAAAAATCCATTTCAATAGATGCTTACCGACAGCAGGACATTATTCCAAACAAATGCAACCGTATTTGCTTCCCCTTTATTAGGCGTGAACCCAATAAAAATAAGTTCTATGAGTGGGGAGACTTACTTACTTAGAAACAGGGATGCACACGATTATCGATATCATCGATCGATAATCAATAATGCATTCATTATCGATTATCGAAAGATAAAAAAATTGGTCAATAGTGGCACGAACCAAACTCTAAAGACGGAGATTAATCTCACGTTAGGCAGATGGTGACACACTCAAGATTTATGTTTGGAAATGAGCTATCAGTCGATAACGGGAGCCAAACACATCACATCGAAGACAGGGAGGCAGCAAACGGAACGCGATTGTATTGTTTTGACTTACACTTGCCACACTTGAAGTTCCACTTATAGGTCGGAACAGGCTTTGTTGGATATTATCGATTCGATAATGACATTACAATTTTGATAATCAAAAATGAAAAAATATCGATGTGCATCCCTACTTAGAAAATAATATAACTTCACATATTTCATTGTGAGTCCTCAATTTTAACGCATTCCAATTAAAAATATAAAAATATAACAAGTAACAATTTGTGTAGTCGATATAATATTAGCCATTTGTAATGATGGTGATATGTTTGTGGAGTTTCTGATAATGTAGTTTGATTTTTTTTGTCTTCAAACACAACTTCCCATACGAATAAAAGACACACATTAAATTCATTATGATTTATTAAACACACGTACGAAAACTAGTATAAAAACACCCCTACCCGTGCTTGAACCAATGCCTGTTTGTTTATGCAAAGACTGTGGGGAACCTGGGGTTGCTTTTGTTTGTCTAAATGGGTGTCACGTCCTGCTAGTGTTATCACAGTGGATGTTGGGGTGAATACCGGCCTATCGAGCTACCCCCCCCCCCCAACCCCCCCACTATATGACTCCCTGCTTCACAAAGCATAGACGCATGCATACAGGCACAGGCACATATGGGTACCCTCCTATTGGACGTCTAAGAATTGGGGTAGCTTTTTGCATGAACGACGTTAAAGACAGTTTTCGCTTTTTCTCTCTAACTAATACACATGGAGAGGCAACACACGGCAATATTAAAAGAAAAAAAACTTGCCCATCCTCAAATAAATCTAAATTAAATTATTTATTAAATTTGTTTCCCAATTCAAAAACTATTAATGCACCAGAAGGTTGTCGAAAAAGAGCATGGCTCCCAAGTTCAAACACACTTGGTGACTGCCAACCTTATAATAATAAGTTTAATAAACATATAACAAATGCATATTTGTAACAAACATTTGCAAAACTATTAATACGTATAGAAAATGTACAATAAAAATAACATACTGGTGTAATACAAATGACTATAAACCAATTTTTAATGAACTCAATCGAACATAAGTTAAATTTAATGAAACATGAATGGGGTGAATATTTTTATGTTTGGTAAATGAAATGATTATCATGAAGTGTAAACACATGCAAACTTAAGGCAGATTAAAACGGTCTAATGAGCGATACTCCCTTAACTTATTTCTTAATTACGTCACTGAGGAAATAATACAATTGTAGTTGTATTTTTTATTGTCTACACAAGTATTTCCTTTTTAACAGTTATAAGTTAAATTGTTGAAATAATCTTCAGATTATACATTTTTGTAACTAGTTAATTTTACGTATCATATTCATTTAAGCATGGTCGGTGGCTTGGTTCTGATAACCATAGTTATCTTTTATTTTTTTTCAATTTTGATTTTTGACACGATATTCCGAATTAAATGTAAGAAATCTTTTAGTTTGGCCGTTATCCGCGGTAACACCCTTTAAGTCGCGTTCTTGTGTACACACATTATATAACTGAGGGACGTTTACCTACATCAAACATCCATGTTTGTTGTTACACACGAGTGTAGAATAACATATTTATCGATAAATATTTTTGAGGTGTAATGGGTAGCAATAAATATTTTTTTGATCGTCATTCTTTATGGAGAAAATATCGATTAGCTTTTGAGATGATGAGATGTTGATGATTTGATTTCTTCGTTTGCTTAGTTTTTTAAGAACTTTAAAAAATAACTGATGACGCGAATAGAATTTTTAATTTCAGAAACGTTGTTCTTGTTGTATATATCAAAGAGTTGTCTACTAAAATGTTTTAAATATTGTAAAGTGAACTCTACCAACTTCAAAACAAAAATAACTTATTTGTATTGATTACTGTAATTAATATTAATATGTGTAGTTTTAGTTTTGGGTATATTTTGCCAGAAATATAATTATCTCACATTATTTATTGCTTGGCATACAAATGGAAATGAAATAAAACGAAAATATACAGACATTTCCCTAGATGTTGTCTGCGATATATTGTTTTTAAATAAGCTAATTCAGTATGAATAAAAATGAAGTATTACTTATTCTCTTTGAAACGTCTAGGCTTTATAACAGATTTTTAGTATTTTGGAATTAAAGTCGCCCTTTAAGGAAGGAAAAAGTTATTGAAGTCTAAATGTTTTCATTTGTTTCGTTTTATATTTTAAATTAAAAGTAGAGGGATGCTTCACGTTGACGGATTAATATAACGAAACTGAGAAAGTACTGACGAGGCAAAATGTATGTACGGTATAATATGAAGGTTTCACTGCTGATCTTCCTAATCAGTATATTTGACGACAATTCATACATCCGAGCTGCTAAGCATCAGAATCCGCTATGTCGTAATGAGGAACAACTATTATTATAATTTATCATGTTTCTTTGTGCACTCTTTTGACTGAAGCATTCCTTTCCATCTTGATGATTTAATATACAGCTAAATCCAGTGTGGTAATTTTAATAACCGACAGCATACTCTATATATCGCGCGCAAGAAGTTATGACGCTAAATGCCATTTGGCCGAGTATGTGTGTGTATCCTACAGTCATTGCAGTCCATCACACACCCGGTGATGTGTCATTTAGCGGTTTAAATTCCCTTTTTTTTCCCCCCTTTTAGCTTTGCGTGCAATGAAACTTATTTGTGAAATCTTCATAAATGTGTCAAAAAATATTTTAAATAAATATATAAAATTTAGAATCCGGAAAACTTGAGATCGGTTACATTCTTTTCATGTCCTCTTAGCTTCTATAGTATCCTACTTGAACATTTTCCATAAACAGTAAAAGTATATTATCAGTCTTGCATTCGTCAGACGCAGGGTAAGATCCAAATTGCATTTTGCAGCTTACATCTATACAATCCTGCTTTGGTAAAATCCGTCTTTAAAATAGAATGTAATACATTTATCTATTATTGTGCAATGTATCAAACTCGTTGTCAGCAATTTAATTGAATTTTTCTTCAATAAGTTTTTATGTTGGTTATCGACTTTTTTTTTTCGAAAAAACAATTTAAGAAAGACCACACAATTCAGGGGTAAGAATAATTGTAAACATAAATCTCCATTACTGATGTGCTTTTTTGTGCAGGTGTGTGGTAAATCTATTTTCTTAGGTTGATACAAACTCAGTCATAAAAGTAAACCGAATTATTTTGTGATAAATACATACATAAAACTCGACTTAAAAAGTGTTGTAAATATTATAGTAAATCAGTTTACGGCTTTAGTATATGATAAAGTTTTTACAGTTATTCTATTTACTGAGTGAGCTTTATCAAGATTTCTCTTCGCTTCACAGTCTCAACGATGAAACGTTTGTATTCAACACGAATTTAAGGAAGAACGTAGATAAGCTTCGTGAGAAATTAGCACATTTAAATCTCTGCCCTCTAAACCTACTTTCCCTGACTTAACGATTTCCCAACGTACGCCAAGTTCAGAAATCTTAAACTTTTTACAAAGAGTTATTCATAAAAGTACGTACACGCCGTTCAACAAACGTCGTGATTGTGACTTTAAGGCACTTGCTTGTGATTGTCAGGCGCTCAAGACCATCCGGGACTATCGAGGTTTGAGGTTTATATTGTACAACACACACAAGAAGTCTACGATGCGTCGTAGCAACCCTCGTTTTGTGATTAATTGATTCTCAGTTTGACAACGTAATACACATCTTAAGATTTCTCTGCGTTCGACAGAACAAAAAGGTAAACAAGGCATGTGTATTTGTCTTCTGGCGAGTTGGACAAAAACAAGCAAAATTTTAACCAACGATAGAAAAGATTGAGGTACACATCGTAACTCAAAGATTATTAATCCCTTCGATCATGTGACTTTAGTATTTATTTTGGAAAGAGAACCAAGCCTACACAATATTTGACAAATAAAACATTGGTGATAAATGATCAGACGATAACACATCTGTCAATGGAAATTGTGCAATCTGTGATTGTATCAACGATACTTTTCAAATTGTTTTCAAACTCCATGGTTGGTTCCTTGAGATTTTTTAAGCACCCAACTAATTTAAACCAACAATTGGATATGGGAAACCTTACATTTTATCTTAGTAAAATACATTAGAACGTCAGACCTGAACAATTGTAATTTATAAATATATATTAAATAAACACTTTCAAAAAAATTCTGGATTGTATGCAGTGTGTTCTATACTCTGTTTACCCCTTTTTACACCTTTATTTTATAGTATATAATGTTCTTATTGCCTACTTGTATAGTTTGTATGGGATCTGTTATGTTATTAATTATAGTAATTTGTATTGATTTAATATTCTAATACATTGATTCACTGGTTATGAGGTTAGGTGGAAGATCCATCAGTAGTGTGATTGAACCCCGCAATTTTTGTTGTTTGGTATTTGCTATAAACCTAACTTGTGTGTTGTGTAAATGATAACAACAAAATAAATACATATCAACCTATCTTATTACAAATCACTTTTAAATGTACTCAACAGAAGATATTAACAGCGCATAGTCTTTTGAAAGCGAAAAAATAATTGTTTGTAAAGCTTTTTAACGGAGATTTCTCTCAAACATTTTCTTACAGTGAGTTATATGTATGTATTACACTCTTTTGTAAATCGATTTTTAAAACTGAAAAGGATAGACGCATACAAAAATAAATAAACACGATCATAAGGTTAATGGTGTCTACGTCACTCTAATTGCATGTGGGCGTAGTTCGCTTTGTCGCGCACCGCACATTGTTATGTCCCACCACGAAGGTGAAGCGTTGTCTCTCTAACTCCAAACCCCGCCTGAGTTTAACTCATGTCGTCTGGCAAGCGATACAGACAAAGCACGAGGTGTCTGTACTGAATACTTGAAGGAGGATTAATTTCGTCTGGCATCTTCATCTAACATAAGTTCATTTTAGAGAGCGACACATGCAGATAGAACATACAGGGTTTGAGGGTGTATGTATGTATATCAATGGTTTAATTCTGGGCAACAGAAATCCTTACTTCTGGCTAGGATATACTAAGGAGAGTTCGAAAAACAATATGGGCATTAGAACAAAGTTGGCAGACCGAGAAACAATTTAATTTAAAAATGTCATTCATATCCTAATAACCGAACACTTAAAACATTGCGTTCCTGTACGCACGTAAAATTTTAAGTAAATCAATGTAGGATGATATATAAATGTTGCACATTTTGTGATTTAGTAATTTGATTAACAATACAACTAGGAACTAATATTTTAAACAGTTCAGAAATAACAAACTCGAGCTGTAGACTGAGGATTGAAGCACAATCTCCTTCTTGCCGGCGCGGACGCCTACCACTAGAACTACGAGCCGGTAGCGTTCACTTCTGGATTGATCCTGCAGATCTTGATGGACCATGGTTCAATCACCGGGGTGGTTGCATTTTGAAAGTAAGTAAAACAGTATTGATTCCACCTGCGGAATGTTTCCCTATTTTTATTAACTTGAGATAGAAATATACAATAGTATTTACTGTAAGGTGTTTTGTGCGTTGCGTATAGAACCTTTTGAAGAATGAACAATGCAATCGATCGATTAGAGTCAATGATGGAGAAACAATGATACACGCTTTATTTTCTTATTATTAATTGTTTATATTTTCTTAAAGGTATTTTTTGGTGGAGGTGCCAGGTAAACTGGCAATTTCTTCGTTTGATAACGTAGCACTGTTACACACTTAATTAGTACAACGAATAATATCGGAATATTACATTTATACGCAGACGGCTAAAATGAATACACATGGGAATTAAGATCTACTTATAAGAAGTATTTTAATAACAATATAATAATATCAGACCCCTATTCCAACATGCGTCGGGTCGGGGGGTGACGAGCCACTATTTTCTCGACAAAAGTAAACCCCATAGGCCATAATATGCAATTAGGAAAGTAGTTAAGTTGTTTTGAAAGTTCATTACGGTAAAACTTCGATGATTATTTATTTAAAAGCTGTTATCTGAGTATTCAATGAATGTAACTATTTCTTCAGATCTCCTATGTTCAGCAGTGAGGAACAAAGGTTTTCGCTACACCGATATCGTCTTTAGAAAGGTACAAAGTTAGCGATCCTCTAGGTGATTGGATGAGCGTAGCGAGCGTAGTGAGCGATGCGAAAATTCCATCTAACTACACTGGAGAAAAAAAATCCGAAATGTTTTTATTTCTCTTTCTTTCTGTTTGTATTATTGTGTGTCTGTTAACACGATTCCGGCTAAACCGCTCCAATTGCGATGAAATTTTATGGAGGCCTTTGAAATCTCTGAACTTAGAACTGCCACGTTTTTGAGCGCAATCGAAAAATTATTTCTCATGAAAATCGCAATTTTTCGATTTTTTTCTATTTAAATACATTTCTTCGACTTATAACACTTACGTGTTTTATTCTATTGTAATGATTTTTTCACAGAACCTTAATTTTATGAATTCATATATTCGTGTGAAATTTGAGCGCAATCGAAAAATTATTTCTCGTGATAATCGCAATTTTACTATTTTTTTCGATTTTAAACATTTCTTCGACTTATAACACCTTCATGCTTTATCCGATTGTAATTATTTTTTCACAGAACCCTAATTTGATAAATTAATATATTCGTGTGAAATTTGAGCGTAATCGAAAACTTATTTCTCATAAAAATCGCAATTTTACGATTTTTCGTAAAAAAAATTACGTTCATCCAACTACGCGCATGAAAAAGCGTTTGCGAAGCTTCCTAGTATCAACCACTTTAGAGCTTACCCAATTATTTTGAAGCAACTTGCACGAAACTATGGCAAAACAAAAGACGCTTTCCTCGACATCGAAGAGTATAAAGATCTAGACTAGACAGGTAGTCAACATTTACTTTTATTTAAGTTTCACAACCATATGTTTCAGGTGAAGGCCCCTCTTTCGGAAATTGTTTATCATAATCCTATTCACCTAAGTTCAATCGCCTGGCGTCATATTCTCTACAGATTAACTGAATTAATTAATAACGTCACATACACACTCCAATCAAATATATTATTTCTCACATAACTATTACACTCTTGATTTTAACTCCCATATATATGCGTCAGACAGAACATTGCTGAAGGACGGTTATAATATAATATTTTCAACACCATTCATGACAGCAGTCGGTATAATATAATTAACATGCCAGACGCATCTTATTCGAAACACAATCAATGGATGTATCTCTACTCTTAAACATATATATTTCTTGGTATCATTTTTAAATAATTCAATTTATGTTTTTTGTTTTACCACATATAAGATTCATTATTAATTTTAATCTTACGTTTGACGTTTTTGATTTTTTTTTAAATATTTGAGTAATTTTACTGTCTTTGACAAAGATTGGTGAAATCCAGTCGAAACGACAGATTAAATAAAGAATCTTAAACGTGGTGAACCGACAAACATAAATTCAATTATTTAAAGATGATAACACATACAAATAACCACGGAAACCTCTGAAATTCCATTTCTTGGTATGTACACATATTATTTAACGATTTTATTTGGTTTATTTAACTAATTTAAATCATAAAAGTGCCTGTATCTAGCCTTAACATCGGAATTGTAGCATAATATTCATTCACTTGCACAGAAGACACACATCACTATTGCTGGTTTATACGCAAACACCACCCTCCGTAATTGGAACTTAATGTTGTCGACTTGTGCCTCCTAGTAATACGATTCAAGGAACACAATGCACATTACCATCCATGATTCACACCTGTCTCATTCAGAAACTAATTATTAAAATTACCACCTACAATGGCACGAGCTCTTCCATCCACGAGAGCGATAATTCTATTTTACCGTTCCAATTTATACAATTATCATCTTGCACAACCTACTATGTCTCCATGTCTACAGAATATTATAGTTTTGTCTAAATCTACACAACCAAATTAACACAATTCTCCACACACACATACATGGTTCTATATACAACTAGGGAAACGCCAAAGTCGTTGATAGACGAGTGAGTGACCCATGTGTTGAGTACCTGGGAACATCCCCTTCCCTCCCCTATACCTAAGGCTGGATCTAGCCCAGTATGGGGAATGATACCGGGTATACAACACATGGCTCACTCACTCGTATATCAACGACTTTGGCGTTTCCCTAGTCTAGTTGGCTAGGACGCCCTTATACCCGGAATGTGGGAGACCTAGGTTCAATCCCCTGGTCGGATAAGATTTTGTAGTTTATGGATTGTATTAAAAAAAAAACATGTTTTGAAATGCATATAACGCAGTTTAGTCTTCATTGACAATACTATGGAAAGCATAGCCAGTACAAAAAATGAGTAAAGATTCCAAGGTTTACTCAATCTTCCAGCGGAATTTGGGGGTACCTTGAACATGCAAGTTTTGATAGACCTAGTTTGTCACTGCATAACTGCAGTACAAATATTTTTCCACTGCCTCCATTGCAACCGAGTAACATCTAAGAAGCAGTGATATTTTTAAAAGAAAAACCATTGTCGTTAAAAGAATTCCTACACATGATAAGCCTATTTTTCAGTTTATTATTTCTTGTAGGTTTAAATCGAAATGGATTGTGCTCATTTTGTTATTAGTTCTCAGTTACCTGGTCACGGATGTAAGTTTAAAATTTCAGGTCAATCTATTTGACCGTTCGGCCGTATGTGATCGGACAGACAGACAGACATACATACATTGGACACAGTCACGGCCAAGGCCCGATCGAGTAGCGTTATAAAATCATCATTCGCTTCGCTCACTCGTCTAATTACCTCAACGTGTACATATTATCAATGCATTATAATGCATATTGTTGGATGAGCGTAGCGAGCGTAGCGAGCGAAGCGAAGATTCCATTTCACTACACTGGAGAAAAAAATCCGCGATGTTTTTTTTTTTTTTTTTCTTTTTTTTCTGTTTGTATTATTGTGTGTTTGTTAACACGATTCCGGCTAAACCGATACTCCAATTGCGATGAAATTTTATGGAGACCTTCGAAATCTCTGAACTTAGAACTGCCACGTTTTTGAGCGCAATCGGAAAATTATTTCTCATGAAAATCGCCATTTTACGAATTTTTTCGATTTTTAAAATAGTTCTTCGACTTATAACACCTACATGCTTAATTCGATTGTAATGGTTTTTTTCACAGAACCTTAATTTTATGAATTAAGATATTCGTGTGAAATTTGAGCGCAATCGAAAAATTATTTCTCATAAAATCGAAATTTTAAAGGTTTTTTCTTTTTTTAAACAAGTCTTTGAATTATAACACGTACATGATTTATCCTATTGTAATGAATTTTTCACAGAACCTTAATTTTATGAATTAATATATTTTTGTAAAATTTGAGCGCAATCGAATAATTATTTCTTATGAAAATCGCAATTTTAACGATTTTTTTCTTTTTTTAAAATTAAAAAAATTAAAAAATAATGTTAATTTTTTTTTTTTAATTTAATTTAAAAAAATTACACAATTATGGCAGCTCAATGCACCAATTACGCTCATCCAACAACGCGGCGGGACTTAAGCGTTTTTCCTAGTACTATATATGTTCGGAAGATGGTGGGAAGATCGGAAGAAATGAAGAGATTTGGTAGAAAAAAAGCAGCAGGATATGAGTTGTCAGATGAAGAGGAAGCTGAAGAAGTTGCGTCAGGTCTGGCTAACCGGCAGCTAAGAAAGCCAAAATAAGCTGAATAAATGGAGCTAAAGCTCTCCCCAACCAGAACATTATTTCGGAAATGAGGACCGATAAAAAATGATATTATTGTTGTTAAACGTAGGTTTCACGGATATAATGTGATATAACGAACAAGTTTCCGTGTAGCAAAGGGGGATCTGTCAGAATTGTTGGTAAATAAACTATACTAGGAAAACGCTTAAGTCCCGCCGCGTTGTTGGATGAGCGTAATTCATTGAGCTACCATGTGTTATGTGGATTTTCTGTTGTTCTGTGAAAAAATCATTTAAGTTGAAGATTTTTTTTAAAATTAATTTAAATTAAATAAAAAAATAAACTTTAATCTTTAATTTTTTTAATTAATCGTAATTTTAAAAAAGAAAAAAATCGTAAATTTTCGATTTTCATAAGAAATAATTATTCGATTGTGCTCAAATTTCACACGAATATGTTAATTCATAAAATTAAGGTTCTGTGAAAAAATTATTACAATCGGATAAAGCATGTAGGTGTTATAAGTCAAAGAATTGTTTTAAAAAAGAAAAAACCCGTAAAATTTCGATTTTCATAAGAAATAATTTTTCGATTGCGCTCAAATTTTACACGAATATCTTAATTCATAAAATTATGGTTCTGTGAAAAATCATTAAAATCGGATAAAGCATGTAGGTGTTGTAAGTCGAAGAAATTTTTAAAAAATTGAAAAAATCGTAAAATTGCAATTTTCATGATAAATAATTTTCCGATTGTGCTCAAAAACGTGGCAGTTCTAAGTTCAGAGATTTCGAAGACCTCCATAAAATTTCATCGCAATCGGAGTATTGGTTTAGCCGGAATCGTGTTAACAAACAGACAAAAATACATAAAAAAAAGAAAAAAAAAAAAAAAAAACATTCCGGATTTTTTTCTCCAGTGTAGTGAAATGGAATCTTCGCTTCGCTCGCTACGCTCGCTACGCTCATCCAAATACACGGACACCCGAAAGTATTTTATTAAGCGAGCGAAGCGAGCGTTTCCATTTGACTCTGCCGGAAAAATTAGTCACTGGTTTTTTTTTTTTTTTTTTTTTTTTGTTTGTTTGTTTTGTTTTGTTTTGTTTTGTTTTTTTTTTTTTTTGTTTGTATGTCTCGCCATAACGTTCGAACGGAGGCTCGGATCGAGTTGAAATTTTGACCATCCGCAAGCTTTGTTCTCGATTGAATGCCATTAGTTTTTGTGGCAAAATCGTTCAAAAAGTTAAAAAGTTACATTAAAGTTAATCGAAAGTTTTTTTTCCAAACTAACCGCGACAAATCTGAGATAGCCAAATCATTTAGAATGTCCGTCCGGTCAAGAATATGTAAATTTTATTTTGATCCGATAAGTAGTGTAGATGGAAATTACATTATAACAAAAGTAACGTTGCCATGGCAACGAAAAGACGCGCGAAGTTTCTATCTAATACACTGCCACCTAGAAGTAATCAAAATACTTTCGAGAAAGCAGTCTATTATTTGTCACCAAAGAGTTTAAATACTTTTCCCAAGGAGTCAAGGTCCTCTAGATGGCGGTGGATTTTATCCACAAAGTAAAGGTTTTTACACACGGGTTTACCCAAATACCTTGGCAATAATAAATAATATTGGAAACGCAAACGCCATAAATTTTATGTGCAATGTGGGTCTAGCAGCTATAGCACGTGCTCGCTTATCAACGCGTCCAACTGAGCGTTTCCTAGTTATTATATTATTATTAAGCGAGCGAAGCGAGCGTTTCCATTTGACTCTGCCGGAAAAATTAGTCACTGTTTTTTTTTTTTTTTTTTTTTTTTTTTGTATGTCTCGCCATAACGTTCGAACGGAGGCTCGGATCGAGTTGAAATTTTCACCATCCGCAAGCTTCGTTCTCGATTGAATGCCATTAGTTTTGTGGCAAAATCGTTCAAAAAGTTAAAAAGTTACATTAAAGTTAATCGAAAGTTTTTTTTTTCAAACTAAACGGCGACAAAATCTGAGATGGCCAAACCATTAAGAATGTCCGTCCGGTACGAACATGTTAATTTTATTTTGATCCGATAAGTAGTGTAGATAGAAATTACATTATAACAAAGTACGGTTACCATGGCAGCGGAAAGTCGCGCAGCTTTTTTGGCTCATGATAGCGTCGAACGAGGCTCGGATCGATTTGAAATTTGACCATCCGCAAGCTTCGTCTGGATTGAATGCCATTAGCTTTGTGGCAAAAAAAAAGTTCAAAAGTTAAAAAGTTACATTAAAGTATCAATTTTTTTTCAAACTAACGGGGACAAAATCTGAGTGGGTAAATCATTTGAATTCCTCCCGTACGAAATTAATGTTAATTGCACGCCTTTTATTAGTACCCAAAGAAACAAATGTTAAAAAAGTGCAATTCCCCTTGTTTCCCCCCAAAAACAGGGGGAAATTTAAAAATTTTTTTTTGGTTTTTTTGTTTTTTAAATTTTAGAAACAGTTTGCCCTTTTGGGGCAATCTGCATCTCCCGTTAAATTTTAAAAACCAAAATTTTGTTACAAAAAAACAAGAAAAACAAAAAAATTAGACAGTTTTAAATTGGGGGCCGCATAGTCGTTGGAAAGAGATAGCCCGGTAAGCAAAGGGTCCGGGTTAAACCCCAGGTAGTCACTTTTTAATTCTTTTAAAAGTACTAACAATATATTTATATATCTTGGTATCTTTTTTTAAAAATTTTTTTTTTTCGTTTTCCACATAAAAGTTCTTTTTTTAAATCTTCCGTTTGAGTTTTTTTTTTTTTATATTTGAGAATTTTTATTTTCTTTGACAAGATTGTGAAATCCATCATCTTAACGTGGTGAACCGAAAAACATAAATTCAATTTTTTAAAGATGAAACACTACAAATAACCCGGAAACCTCGAAATTCCATTTCGGTATGTACACATATTATTTAACGATTTTTTTTGGGGTTTATTTCAACTAATTTAAATCTTTAAAAATGTCTGTTTTTGCCTTAATTGGGAAAATTGTACAAAATTTTCATTCACTTGCACAGAAACAACACACTTTTGCGGTTTTGAAAAACACCACCCTCCGAAATTTAAAAACTTAATGGTTGTCGACTTGTCCCTCCTAGTAATACGATTCAAGGAACACAATGCACATTCCCACCCATGATTTCACCCCTTTTTCTTCAGAAACTAATTATTAAAAAATTACCCCCTACAATGGCACGAGCTCTTCCATCCCGAGAGCGATAAATTTTATTTTACCGTTCCAATTTTTTACAATTATCATCTTGCACAACCTACTATGTCTCTATTTCTATAGAATATTATGGTTTTGTCTAAATCTACACAAAAATTTAAACACAATTCTCCATACACACAGACATGGTTCTGTATACAATTACCTCAACGTGTACATATTATCAATGCATTATAATGCATATTGTATATGTTCGGAAGATGGTGGGAAGATCGGAAGAAATGGATAGATTTGGTAAAAAAAAAAGCAGCAGGATATGAGTTGTCAGATGAAGAGGAAGCTGAAGAAGTTGCGTCAGGTCTGGCTAACCGGCAGCTAAGAAAGCCAAAATAAGCTGAATAACTGGAGCTAAAGCTCTCCCCAACCAGAACATTATTTCGGAAATGAGTACGGATAAAAAATGATATTGTTATTGTTTAAACGTAGGTTTCACGGATGATGTAACGAACACATTAGAGTTTCCGTGTAACAAATAGGGGGATCTGTCAGAATTGTTGGTAAATAAACTATATTATACGAACACCCGAAAGTATTTTATTATGTATATTATTATGTAGTATAACTTATGATAATAATATATAGGTTCGATCCCCAGTCGGAGCAGATTTGTACGACAATTGCTAGCAATTAATAACACTGTCTTAAAAGTAAGATTACGCTTTAAAACCTTGGAATCACACATAAAAATGTATTTAAACTTTGGTTTCAAAGTAGGCGACTGACGCTGTTATGATTGTATTTTATTGTAAGGAAATACGCCCTGACAGCAGAGATACAATTCCCGGTGGCGGCACTTTTGAAATGTTTGTATATATAAAATACAATCATATATATTCACTATTGTTATTGTTATATAGCTTTACGGCCATGATTGATTGCGCTTTATGTAAAACAACAAAATATTTAATATTTAAAACTTAAATATTCCAAAACAGTATATAGGCTTCCATTGTCAAGACGACAGGGCATATAAAGCAATAAAGAGAACATGTAAACAAACACACGCAGCTGTATGTATATACGAAGCTATAATCTCACCAATCAATGGAGCCTACACCACGAGTCAATAAGATGGACTTGAGGCAAAGTGAAATCCAGTGTTTGCCGGAATCTTCGCGCGTTAGGAGTTCCTTACGATTGTGGTGAACAGTCTCGCTTTCCGCTGCAAAGTATTAAATATTTCAAAAGCTTTTACGTTGAAACTGTTTGCAAGTGGCATCAGATTATATAGAGCACACCTTAGAAGGGGTGGTAGTGGTTGTGGTGTTGGAAATAGAGGTTTTATGTTGTTGAGAATGCTCCAAAAGGCAAGCTGGATAACTAGAACTGTAGTGTTCCTAAATGGAAAAGATCAACAACTAGCGAAGAAGGAATGAAAAAAATCTTCATCTTTTGTTATAATTCGTACAACATTTAAAATACGCTTCTCGTGGATGTTTGATTATAAAACTTTTAAACCAGGAGATGGTGAAAAAAATACATTATTGTTTTGCGTGAACGGTTCAGTGAGTTAATTATATATTATACGACTACTCGACCAATTCATAAAATAAAAATATAAATACAGTACTTTAATTGCATTTTAGTTCTAAATGTTATAGTTTTTAATTTAAATTTTTAAATCAAAGTTCTGCCTTTTTCATCATTCATGCCTCTCATCAACAGAAAATCAATTCAAACGTTGATTTTACATTTTAACCTATAAAATTTACTATAAATTATGAAGTAGTGATACGTAGTATGCAGTGTATGGAGTACTTGTTAAGTATGAAGTATCTGAATAATGAACAAATATTGATTTATGGTTGTACTTAAATCAACCCAATATATTGCACGCAAAACATTTACCTCAGTAAAAACACGAATATTTCAATGTTGAAAAATTCAAGTAAGTTTCAACGAAACGGTTTGTATTAAAAGGCCAAATATATGCAAGTGAATACAAACCAAAACATGTGTATATATATAAATGTAAAATTTGAATGTATATTTTATAAAATGCAAGTTAACTCGAATAAACCCAAAACGAAAAGTGCCACATAGAATTTATTTTTCTGTTTCCTCTAATTGGCTTAGTAGTAGTCTAGTGAATCTGACACACCTGACTACGAAAGTTTCTCATCATAAATACTATTCATAGATGTTTCACAGGTCCTTCATTTAAAATCGCTTCCACCAAACACATTTAATAAATAATAATAAGCCTCTATTCGGTCTATGCAGCCAAAGCTGTTGCCTTGCGACACTGAATAACAAACACATAAACTAATAACTAGAATTAAAAATGTTAAACAATAAAGCAGTTAACTATCTACATTATTCCTAAAAATACACATTGTCGCAATACACTTATAACTATGTCGTTCCGTAATCCACTTGACAGACATCGTCATTGTATTGAAATTATAGTGACATATCACAACGTTAGCTTATCATCAATCTAAATAGGCATCGCAGTTGCAATGCTAACTTTATGTTATGCATATTTTCTAAAAAAAAAATTATCTGTCTCACTGCTATATTTTAAGTTAAAGGGTTTTTTACCCGCTAAACTCAAAAAATATATTTCATTCAGGCTAACTAGTAATGAATTTAGCAATTAACAAAAAAATTATTGGGGCCACCATGACCTCCCAAAAATTGTCAAACTTGTTTATTTTCGAGCTAGGTCCCATCGGCAAAAATCTCCCATAAGAAATAACATGGGGACGATCTTTATGCCCCGTGACCTTGAAGGATTTTGATTAAAAAAATACTGGACATTATTGACGTACTCTACAGCCTTTTCTGTAAATTATCTATATTTTGTTTTGTAATTTGGGCAAGTGGTTCGGTCAAAATATGCTGATTACCAAGATGTGGTGTGTTTTTGGAATGCATATTTTTGCGTGTTTAAGAGTATACTTATGCACAGTTTCATGACACGATGTTATAAAGGGGCATTTTAGATTGGTACGTTGCTCTATTATCCATGTGGAACCAAAAATAAGCAGGTTAAAGCCGATTTAAGAAATTTTTCAAAACACCAATTTTCGCGAATTTCTGGATTTTTAAAAAAATGAAAAATTCGCGTTAAATCACAGTTACAAGATATAATTTTTTAAACGGTCATATAAGTGTAGTATTATGCTTTAGATTATGTGGTAAAAAATATTTTTTTATGTTATAGCTCTTTTAAGCCGCAGCACTTATAAATTCGTCAGTATATTTTATCGAAATATTTTTACAATTCTTTTTCATCAGTATTGCTTTAGCCTTTTTGTCAATATGCTCGGGTTGTTTTAACCTAGAACCGCAATACATATTTCATTTCACGTTGTTATGTTTCCCATTAAATAGGAAGCAGACTTTACAGATGGCTTCGTGTTTTATTGACGTAAGAGAGAGTGAATGCTTGAAAGTGGCAAGCTAGTTCTTTGTTCATTTTATACACTGTAGTTTTTTCAATGTTTTGCAGTTTAGAACGCTAGGCACTGTGAGAGTAAATATAAGCTCTGCTGGATAGCGCGTCTCACGATGTCACAACCTGAATATGAGCAATGCTGGAAACTATTATATAGAACTGTATGAATGATGTTCACGATATCAGCCCTATGATAGAAACCATTTGTATGAGCGGTGTGCTCTTGCATTATTGAAGTACTTGTAATACATAAGAGTATAAACTTGTCTTAACTTACGAACTTTTATCAGTTTATCACCAAATTGATGGACATTATTCCATTATATTCTTCTTGTGTTATTTTAGTATAAGTTAAGTTTCATTGAATGTAATTTATTAATAATAGCAGATTAACTACTATTCTATATTAACCGGGTTTCCCCTCCTCCCTTTTATTCATATTTCATCCTCATCTATCACCACTCATCGTCTCTAATAGTTTTAGGGCATTAATATGAGACGTTAAGCAATATCAAATCAAATCACCAATCAATGGACTAAACTAAGTACATTAAGGATATCACTTATCAACATGTTTTTAAAAAAGGCATCCTATAATGGACTAAGTTAAGAACATTAAAGGGGTATTAAACCGCTAAACTCAAAAAATATATTTCATTCAGGCTAACTAGTTATGAATTTAGCAATCAACAGAAAAATTATTGGGGCCACTATGACCTCCCAAAAAATTGTCAAACATGACATTTTTCGAGCTAGGTCCCATCGGCAAAAATCTCCCATAAGAAATAACATGGGGACGATCTTTATGCTTCGTGACCTTGGAGGATTTTTGATCCAAAAAAATATTGGCCATTATTGACGTACTCGACAGCCTTTTCTGTAAATTCTCTATATTTTGTTTTGTAATTTGGGCAAGTAGTTCGGTCAAAATATGCTGATTACCAAGATGGGGTGTGATTTTGGAATGCATATTTTTGCGTGTTTGAGGGTATATTTGGGCACAGTTTCAAGACACGATGCTATAAAGGGGCATTTTAGATTGGTACTATGCTCTAGTATCTATGTGGACAAAAAAGAAGCAGGTTAAAGCCGATTTAGGAAATTTTCCAAAACACCAATTTTCGCCAATTTCTGGATTAAAAAAAATTGAAAAATTTGTGTTCACAGTTACAAGATATAATTTTTTAAACGGTCATTTAAGTGTAGTATTGTGCTATAGATCACGTGGTAAAAAATAATATTTGGGGTTTTTAGCCCCTTTAAGGATATCACTTATCAAAAATATGTTTAAAAAATGTAGCCTATATAATGGACTAAGTAAAGTACATTAAGGATATCACATCTCGAAAAATATGTTTTAAAAAAGGCAGACTATAATGGACTTAGTTAGGAATATTCAGGATATCACTTATCAAGATAATGTTTTTAAAATGCAACCTATATAATGGACTGTTAAGTACATTGAGGCTTTCACTTCTCGAACAATTTTTCTCCGATATGGGATCGAACCCTCGTCTTTCGGGATCTGTATCGACGCTTCATCCGTGAGCAAGCCATGTTGTGAAGCGCTGTCGATGTGGCAAGAGTCATCAGTGGTCGAGTTACTCTTATTACAGAGCAGACACAGATGAGAGAAGAAGATGGATGGTAAAATCAATGCTCCGTCGGGAGTCATCACGGGGGGCTCTTCTCACTAGACAGCTGGTATGACTCGTACACGATATATAGAAAAGCTATCTGTCAACTTTAAGGGGCACCTAATTATGAAATTGATTTATTACGAAGAAGAAAAGTAATGTTCTAAGTAGAAACCAACGCCAGGTTTGCCAATTCATACCTAGCATTGGTTGGCTTATGTGTATATAGTTTTCACATTAATAATAAACCCGTAGTTATTGTCGCGATTAACTATCGTGCAGCTGTGAAATTAATCGTTGGATTTCACGGTTTTTTAGATTTAAATTTCATCATCACTTACATATAAGAGGCCATGCTTGTGTTGTGGATTGTACGTTAACTCATGTTTTTAAGCAGATACACGATATTGTTCTAAAACTAGTAACTAGCTCTTAAAATAAGCCTAAAAATGTAAAATAAACTACTGTTGCGTGTTTTGAGTTGTTTTTATAATTTCAAGAAAGTATACTTTATAAATTAATTAAAACTTGTAAATAGGTTTCCAGTGTTCAGACTCTGTTTGCTTTTCTTTTCATCGGCGTTGAATTTACATCAAGTTATGAGTAAACTTTTTCCTTTTGAAAGCTACTTTAAGGGGGTCCTATCTACCACCTAGTCTGTTTGTTTTGCATATCACTGCTCTTTGATGTGAAATATTTGTTTATACAGCTAACTCCAACTGAACCTGGCATACTGAAGCGGTTTAACTATAGGAATATACGGTGGGATCATTTTCATAAAATACTTATACAAGTGATTTAGTTTAATTCACAGTCAGATTCATTATTTTCAGATTAAAAATTTGAACGGTTCTTTGAACCTTTCGTAGAATTAGATGACTTCGGGCCTGCCATAACCTAGATTATATGGTTTTGCAAACGAAACCAACATACTAACTAGATGTTACTTTTTTATATTAACCACTGAGTTTGGGATGGTTTGTAAGCTTTTTAAAATAATATATTAAATACGCATAATCTGCTGTAGTTTGTAATTTTACCATTCATGCACAGATCAATAACACATTTAAGAACATATAAAGGAATTGTTTTTACTATGGAATTGAGAGAAAAAAATTATCTTTTCGTTATTAAATTATAATATATTATGGTATAAAACTCTCTTCTTACATTGAAAGCTTTTGATTGAACTCGACGATTTTTGTTGTTTAATATTTTATCGTATACTTTTTTATCCTACAGTTATAAAAATAATATATTATGATAATTTAATTTCCTCAATAGAGCATTACACATACTTGCCAACATTTACAACGGCTAGTATAAGTTTGGCAACCATGGAACTCTACTAGGCAATAAGAGCACACGTTGCTGTGGTACGGTGTATTGGAAAACGGTAATGTCCTCCAAACAGATGTTAGCTCATATCGATATCTTATCGGGTTAGACACAGGAGTCTGTGTTTTATACAACAAGAGCATGAGCTTCAAGTGGTAAACCCCGACGGGTGTCATAAACGTGGCGAGACACGATGATAATTTCAATAGATACTTCTAGTCTTACACTGGTTTAAGTGAATTACTTATTTCCAACTGCTAACAAACTAGAGGCTAGACACAAGGTATACATACCTATAACAATATAATCATTCATTGTATTTGTGTGACATGTATTGCGGTAAAGTTTTCTAGGTTTTCTAGTGCTAAATGCAGGTTCAGTTCACTGTTAATACACCTATGCTGAACAATAAAAACATCGAGTTTCATACACGTATTCACAAACTGTTTCACTTTCCCTCTATAGTTGCATCAATGCATACAAGTATTTCTGTTCGATGAAGTTGCAGTCTACTTATAACAATCATTGGCCATTGAATAGGCATAATTTAGATTTCCACAATACTAAGGAAATAATAATAATAAAAAAATTGTATTTAGAGTCTACCCACTCAGTTATATAACTGATTTTCAGTGGGGGACAGTAAATCAAAGCGACTAAGCTTACCCTGTAGGCCCCGACGCAATCGACGAGAGAGCGATAACCAATCAAAGATCGATATTTTTAATGGGAAATATAGCAATCAGTGGTATGGACAGTGCGAACACACGCGGATCAACACCAGAATCAACAAGGCCGATTCAAAACAATTCTGAAATTATTATGTGCTTCGTTGCTAGGACGGCTCCAAAGTCACCGTTTACAAACTCCTAAGACACGAACTGATGGACTTAAGTCCAAATCAGAAGTCTGACTTTGGCGGGAATCGAACCCTGGACAAAGTTTTTTCAATTTGACCCCAATTTTTTAATTTTTTCCGAGCATTAAAAATAAATACTTTTTTCCCATCCCGATTGGACGAAAAGTGCAATTTTTAGAGAAAATCCAAAATACACATCAGCAAAAAAAGCTAAAAATGGGAAATTTTGGTTTTTCCGGGAAAGTAATATATTTCTAGTATTGCTACTTTTTGAGATACAAAAAAAGTATGATATGCAAAAACATTTAGAAAAAAAACTTTTTTTGGAATGTACACCAAATATACATATTAACCATAAAATAAAGCTTTAATTCAAAATCCAAAAATTCTAAAAAATTCCTTAAAAAAACATTTTTTTTAAAACACTAAAAATCCTAAAAAAATTATTATTTTGAAATTATTGCTTAAAATAACTTAATTTTTACCAATTAAATCTGGTAGTGAAAGGGTTAAGTAAAATAATTAACTGATAATCAGCTTCACTAATGTCTTCAGTCACAAATGCATGTACGAATATTCACACTTTACACACACAATCATGAAACATACGTACAACACTAAGCTCATACAATAATGTTTTCAACTGTTTATACTTTATAATAATATTTATGTAATTATGTAACATGCAAATATTTTTTATTATATTGTATTGGGGATTTTTAATATGTACTATTTTGTTGATGTTAATGAATGCATGGTAAATTTAACTTGTGGAACATGTATCATGTTGCAATTTGGCCACACAATTAAATACAAATTGACAATATAGGCCTTTTTAAAATATTGAGGGGACTAAACACATTAATTAAGTACATATATAAATCATAATATATAAATCAACCAATATAATTTGAATGAGGCGATATTTGGTAGCAACATAATTCTAAATATTCATTATATTATACTAATATAGGCTAATAAATACAATTCTAAATATGCACCGGAAGTTTGAAGCCTCGGAAATGTTTTCAATTGTCTGGAAAATATAAAATGTTCAAGTTGAGAAATTATTATTATTATCCAATATTATTTTTCTGTTATAATGAGTGTATAATGAGCGTTATGCAAGTGCAACTTCCGCGGTTATTTAATAAATTGCGATTTTAGTCCTTTTATTATTTAAAATTGCTTTCAGGCTAAAAACGCAAGGCGGTTGTAGTCTACATCGCATTAGTTACCGCAGAAACACTGGCAAAGGAATCAAGGAACATAATTGAATTTAAATATTTAAAACGGTTCGCTCTCTAGCATCTAGGTTAATAACAGTTCCGCTTAGATTATTAACTATGTTGGTACTTTATTAGGTTTGCAATTTTCAAGTTTTAAGAACGGTATATTCCTTAAAGTGGAGCCTTTTATTTTAACACGGAATAGTAAATTATAAATTCTCTCTGCTTTTACATAAACCATTCTCTTTTCATCACTCGTTCATCTTCCACTGAGGACGCACACGCACACTGTTTAATGATACAATGGTGGAGGTGCCAGGTTAGAAAATTTGAGCAAACTTTTTTGGTTTGCATAATCTTTCTGAAAAATCTTGACATCTCGGGTTAAATCTAGATAGACCGTTGCAATGAGGGTTTGTAAAACAACTATGAAAGTGCGTTCACTATGTGCTGTAGCCTTTTGGTTTCTTCTGCATTGTTAAAATCAAATCAAATTATTGATTTTTTTTTTACTTTTTGTCATATTTAAATTGTATTATCATAAACATAATCAAAGTTAATTTTTTGAAAATAGATTTCTATGAATGTATTTCGTTTTGTAGCTTACTTGTAGAAGCCAAGAGTAAAGAATACACAAAAACATGATATTGTCCTTGATGAAATCATAGTATATGTCGATTTATATAATTGAGATTTAGTTAACGATAAGAATAAACATCTTTAATTGATGAAAAGTGTAAGTTGACATATTCTGTCATACATTAATTGGCCATTATGCGATCGGATCTAAATGTTCACCATAGACTTGCATATTTTCTTGTCGAGCTGTAAATAATTTGTGAAGATACGTACATAATCGCGTATGTAAAGCGTTGGACCTTTTTCAATGTGCATTTCATATATTGCACAAACAGTTATTATAATATGCTGTTTAAATATTATCGATGGACACAATAATGCATGTATTTTATTTAAACGCCTAGAGCTCAGCAGATAAACATGGAAAATTAGCTATTATTGGTTTCATTTAATAAATAGAACATATGAACTGGTAGTTCTACAAGTTAACAGTTGTGTATGAATCATTAATAAATACCGCGTGGCACTGCTTTACTTATTTCTATGCTAAATAGTAATTATCGAAGGGAAAGAATGATACATGATTGCATTTTATAAACTAGCCTAGAGCTCATTTAAAAAAAATGGAATGTGAGCTATTATTGGTTTTATTCAACAAATTAATAGAAAATATAAACTGGTAGACTTACTAGTTTACAGTTGTGTATGAATCATTGTTAAATACCGCGTGGCATTGCTCTACTTAAACACACAAATGGAAATATTTGCAGATAATAACTGGGGTAGAAATTAGATATCGCTTAGATAGGACGTATTACTGGGTGTGTTCCGTTAACAGAACGATGTTTTGGCAGATTGTCAGATTAATTCCTCATGAAGAACACGATATAAATTAGTAAAATTAACATAACACATTCATGATAACGGTATACAACGGAGCTCCTTAAAGTCACACGCCATTATTTCAAAAATGTACTTTTTATATTTCGATGACAATGTTGCTGGTTTGGATTGTATTGCAATCCGTTCATTGAATCTTATACGTTTGATTGAAGATTAATATAAAAGTGGGCTTAAGTACGGCTTAATGACGGTTATCAATAACGGCAAATTTTGTTATCACGTGTTTTCTACTCCTCACCGGTAATTCAGACATAAATACAGGAAACAATTTATTATTAAAATGATTGATTATTATTAAATATACCTATGCATATATTCAGTAAATCCTAATCCATTTTTATATTTTTACGAAACATGTAATGTAACAGACAAGCTCATGATTTGTTTTACTAAATATCAAACCTTATCTTACATTCAAGCTTAGTTTCGAACAGAATAATTACATTTCCACCAACATTAAAGACAAACAACAACCGTTTTGATGTTTTACTCGAGTTTGCCGAGTTTCTAACTTAGAACGGAAATTTCTCAAACACCCTACAAACAACGTATCTACATAATTGATCAAATCACATACTGCATATATATTCTTAAGTACTCTTGTTAGTACCAAGTATGGAAAACACACATATAAGAATGAACGGTTTTCAACGTTGGCTGCGCTGTTCAAAGACGGCTTACAAAATCGGTTTACGAATGTCCACGTTATAAACAATTCGGTAATTTTGGTACTGAATGGTATTACACCGGTGCATATTTAGTTCATTTGGGGGTAGACTGACATTGTAGGGCTGGGTAAAGAAAGCGACATTTCGATAGGATATCAATATGTGGGAATATTTTCAATATCTATATTTCGATTCCACATCGAATTTAAAACAGACAATTTTGTTAAGAACGTGAAATCTAAAACCAATCAAGGATTTTTTTGGGAATGTCGATGTGAAAGCCTTTAGGCTGTAATTATCTAAGCAAAATAGATTTATTTCTTAAATTTGTCCCGTCTGCTTAATATGGTGGAGGTGCCGTAATATCTAAGCAAATAGATTAATTTTCAAATTTGTCTCGTATGCTTAATATGGTGGAGGTGCCCGGTCGCTAACACGGCAACCGGAGTGAGAACGAAAACTGTTTGAATTTTTGCGATAGCTAACCTTCTAAATATTCAATCATTTTAAAATTATCATTTTTGCAAAATATATATAAATAAAAAAATTATATTAAAAATATAAATTCAGCGATGTTTCGAAATATCGAAGTGTGGCCTATACTGCACAACTTGAACAATGGCTAAAACGTGCAAGTGATCGGCATAGCACTGGTGAACACACATTCGTGCCCAAATGACACAAGTGCAGATTCGGATAATAATTTGGTTAAATGTTTATTTATCTATTTCATAAATATTTCCAGAATAAGTTTATAAACATATTTATATCTCAAAATAAATAAACTATAAAATCACTATTCGGTGTATCTTCTATGGTCAAAACAGCAACGGGTAAACATTACAGTGAATAAATCTGTTCCGTTTACTAAACATAAACATTACCACCGATAAATCATAACTCTCCATCACGAGGTTCACAGATTTTATCTAGGCTTTAAAATATTTGAAATATACTTGCTATTAATAGAAATACATTTATTTGCCATTGTCACGAAATCAGTATTTAAAAATAGCTAAAGTGAACCATTTTGTAGAAATGTTAACATAATGTAGCGTGTTTCCTTTCCAACAAAAAATATTGAAATATTAAGTCGACGCGTTGCATGGTAACTGTTTCTTTGTAGAACAAATTATTCTTTGACATCTTCTGCGGAATTTTTCAGAAGTTTGGAAATAAAAATTAAATACAAGATTGCCTCAATTTGGGTTTCGAAACTAGAAATTCCCGCTCTTTTTCAACTTTATTGACAGTTCAACTACCGACGAAATATGTTTAATTTTTTACCAACTCTCTGTAACTAGACTACTCTACTGGGTTCCTATAGTCAAGGAACAAAACTTATATTGGAAATGTGGCTTTGATCGAGTATCTTGGAAAAAAAAATCTGTGTTATGTTTGAATTGCTTGTCGAGGTAGAAACTGACAAATTGTTTTAATCAAGATATGCAATATATTCCACACAGCGGAAGTGTATTGGTTTGTAGGGAGGTACATACAAATATGAACAAAAGTGTGGATTTTATACTAATAATTCATAGAATAGTTGGTAGAGATATACACAACTTGTCGACGAAGTTTGCTGTGAGTCTAGTAAAGCGTGAAGTCGTTTCTGTGTAATAGTCTTTTTTGTGTATGCAAGATGTGAACGTGTTGAAAGGATTGTTAAAACATTAAAAAATTAAACGGTTGAATCAAAATTTTGAAAATTAAAACTGATGTTTTATTTCTTATTGTGTTTAACTTTTTTTAGCAGATGACTCACCGTATATTTTTTTACCGAGTGTGGATGGATATAAATATAACGTATACTCTTAAATTTTTGGTTATAATAACACATAACTGTTGGGAAAATAATTCTATTTCTAAAACATCGGATTATTTTTATCATCGTGAAAGTATGATCTTCAAGATCAATTTTATTTAGTGACGTTTATTTTATCACTGACATAACACAATTGCATGTAGTTATCCTTTTCACTTTCAAATTTTTATTCGTTACCCAAGATATTAAACAAAACATTACAACACAGTATAGCGAATGAAATACGAAGACAATCAGTCGATTGTGTTGCTTGATAATATAATATTTAGTATTAGATAGGTAGATACGATTGAATACAGTGGTGAACAAAGCAACCAGTTAAACAATGCATTATGATATTGATACATACCTTATTAGAAGCACAGTGGGATTGTGGGATTTAGTAGAAACGTATCATCGTTCATTTATAACCCTGGTAAGAAAGGAACTCCTCTTTAGCGTAGTGTGCCCACCAAACACAACGTAACTTGATTGAGCCTCCTCTTTCTCTGTACATAATGAGATTGCTTATTCGAAATTTCCAGCAACCAAACAGGAAAATATACGATAGTTTTCTGTTTCGTTTGCATATCTCTGCAATTGCTACAGTAACATTACAAAACTTACTTCAATAAAGCAAATTGTCAGGAAAATTGAATGGCTATTTTCAAAATACATCTTAAAGGTAATAAGGAATATACATTTTTAACACTCAACTTCACTTGCAAGGAATGTGTTCCTTGTAAATACTTGCAATACTTTGATGCAATTGAACAAGTCGTGAATCTTTCTCTTTCAAATGCTAATGATGGAAGGCGTTGATTTGCATACTAGTTTAATTAGTTATTACGATTCAGTTTTTGTTAAAATAAAACTACAGGAGGAAACTCATAACTTCAAATTGCTTATTACGAAGTTAAATCTCTTTGAAGCTAGCAATGGAAACAACAAAACGAAGAAACACCTGTTTCTTATCTATACATTGCACAGAGCAGTCATTTGATAATCGCGCGATTGAAGTTGTGAAGAGTCCAAAATATATAAAGTTGTATTTCAACTTTCAATAATAGGTTTTTTAGTTAACCTTTACAACATCAGATGTATGAAACATCTCCTATCGATGTATTATATGGTAATTATTATTATGTGGTATATGGGGGAAGGGGGGATAATGAACTGAATAACTACGGCTTACGATATATACCGTGGGATTTCTTTGAGTTTGATCTATGTCTATATATAAAACTAGGAAGCTTCGCAAACTCTTTTTTTTAGTCGCGTTGATGGATGAGCTTTTTAATTATAAAATGTTAATTTTAAAATAAAAAAACATATTAACACGGCCCATACAAAGCAATTATTAGGTCTGTTGGATCTTTGATTGTTTGTAACAAGGCTGTGAGTAAGGTATAAAATCTCCTGTGAAGTTTTCATACAAGGCTGTGAGAAAGATCTAAAATCTATATTTTCGTGCTATTTGGGCGGATTCTGACCAAACGGGTGGGGCTACAACGTTCATACTTCACATGGACATTAAGGTAAGGGTAATGTATTGACTTTTGAAAGAAAAAGGTTTTAATATTTAACACCTAAAAATAACTCAAATTAAAACCTTTATTTCTATGTATTCTGGCTAACTTTTTTAACTTTTTCTTTCAAACGTCAATACATCACCATAACTTTAATGTGCATGTGAAATATGAACGTTGTAGCCCCACCTGTTTGGTCAGAATCGGCCCAAATGTCACGAAAATATCGCACTAAAAATAAAAAAAAAATCGTAAAAGTACGATATTCATGAGAAATATTTCTTCGATTGTACCCAAAAACGTAGCAAGTCTAAGTTCAGAAATTTCGAAGGTCCCCTCAAATTTTCATCAAGATCGCATATGCCGTTTTCCCAGTAGAGAGCGAACAAACAGACGAAAAAAAACAAAAAAAAAACACCCGATCTAAATTTTTTTGGGGTCGGTGAAATTGAAGTCTTCGCTTCGCTCATCCAATTATGATGGTGAGCTATTGATTATTCAAAAGTATACATATTGAACTAAGTAAGATTTAAACAAGCGTGTTGGTCTTGTTGTTAGCGTACCTGCTTCCAATGCAGAAGGTCCAAGGTTCGATTCCCGCTGAAGTCAGAAGTTTTTTAACTTCTGATTTGGACTTAAGTCCATCAGTTCTTGTCTTAGGAGTTTGTAAACGGTGACTTTGGAGCCGTCCTAGCAACGAAGCACATAATAAATTTCAGAGTTGTTCTGAATCGGCCTTGTTGATTCTGGCGTTGATTCGCGGGTGTTCGCACTGTCCATACCACTGATTGCTATATTTCCTATTAAAAATATCGATCTTTGGTTGGTTATCGCTCACTCGTCGATTGCGTCGGGGCCTGCAGGGTTGGCTTGGTCGCTTTGATTTAAAGTCCCCCACTGAAAATCAGTTATATAACTGAGTGGGTAGACTCTAAATAAAATTTATTTATTTATTTATTTAATGAAATAAAACGTCAAATAGATTTTTGAAAAACATTAATTTTATGGAAAGCGAAATCTTTCATTAGTACAAATCCATTATAAACCATGTCTACGTGAAATGAACGTATGCGTAAAATAAATTTAATGTCAAATATGAATATTCAATTTTAAGCATAACTTGATTTTTGTTATAAAACTCATTAATTCCATCCGCTTTAACAAAGCCTAATGAAATTTCGGTTAAACGTTGGAAATATAAAACATCGATTACATAGACAAGCGAAAAATATAATGGGAACTTCAAAGGATGTAGGAAAATACATGAAACCATGAAAATCAAAGAAATTGCTCCAAAATTTATAGTACATAACAAAACGTACAAAATGTCAGAAACACAACCAAACATGATTCGCCTGTTTCTGAAATTTTATGAAAAGTTTACTTCAAACAAAATTATATTTTTCCAGCCGCACTGGTTCAAAAACTTAAAAGTGTGTGTAAGTTGCTTCTAGCGTTGCCATCGTTTTGGTGAAAAGTCAAGTCTTTTAAATACAACGCAGTAACGTTGTATGTGGATTATGTAAAATTCATGTGCACGTGCTTGTACAAAAGTTATATCATATTATGTATGAAACACTTAAAACCAAAGCACTAAACTGTGTATTCAGTTGTCCATCAGCTTGAAAAGAGGAAAGGGTAAATCCACTTTGCCAACGTCATCGTTTCAAAAGGGCCGTCTGATTGTACCGCGTGCCATGTGCCATGTGCCATTACGCCAGTTGATGTAACGTCTTCATTTGTCAGAGCTAGCCATGCAATGTCACAATCGATCGGTACCGACACGAACTGACACTTCGCAACTGGTCTGACTGCTTTTCGTTTCGTTACAGGAAATGAGACATAGTATACATTTTCTAGATCCTTTTTCGAGTGTCCAGGACAGGAATCAGTTTAAATCACTTCACATTTGTGCCAGAAATGAGATCTTAACATACATAGTACGTATTAGATGATGATAAAGTAGCAACAACAAAACACAAGTTAACTATTTATTTAGATACATCCGAATCGTGTATATAGGCCTATACACATATGGCCCAATAGTGTAATTTTGTTATAATCGCAAATAAAACTTTTCAGATTTTACATTTAAAGTTTAATGAACTGCCGAATTAAAAAAAATCACATGGCTTTGTCAAAATGTACCTTGAAATGTTTTAATCCAGATAACAACAGTTTCATTGGGTATTTGACAAAAGCAAAGACACTAATTAAAGTTTCTTGATCGGGTGTACCATATTGATTATTATAACGTTACAAACTATAAAACGCGAAGACATTCCAAGCAAAGAACTGACTATAGCACCTTGTTAATATTTAAGAGGGCTGAGCTATGGCGATATCACACAAAAATTTTGATATCGATATCGAAATAATCAAAATGTTATTATTTGAGCAAACACTATTCAAAGTTCACAAAAAAAATTATCAAAGAAGAATGTCTACGATTAATAATGTGTGGTAGGTATCGACAAAAATGATACCGATATTTATGTTCTTACACTCGTGTTGAATGACCCGGCACCTCCACCATCAACCTAATTTGAAGAAATAGAGCAAAGTTTTCATAGAAATTTACAGAATTATTAAGGGCTTACACATTTATGTTCTACAAAATTACAATCCTCGTTCTCGTTTTTGACGTTAAAAAAATTTACCCCCCTAAAATTTGATATTTTGATATGGAGTCAAAATATCGATATCGAAAATATACCCACATATCGATATCGTATCGAAATATCGATTTCTTTGCTCAGTTCTAATATTTAATAATTGGTAGCGTCAGTTTCTATTACAACAGGCTGTAAAATGTTTGAACGTGTGTGCTGTGCCCAGTAACTAATTTCGCGTGCATGTTGATAGGTGCGTGTAAGCACGTACGCACTTGAATCAATGTCAACCGAAAGCAAAGTAACGCATGAACTCGCTTATTATTTAAACGCTAATGATTGCGAGTATTAAGCGAAACACGCACGCACAGTCTCTAAGTGCAAGACGCAGCGCTCAGTGGATGCCGGGCGTCGCCACAGCCACAGCATGGTGAGACTGGCGCTGTTATTCACTCCCTTAGTTTCAGCAAACAGCTGAGGAACGTGACAAAACTAGAAAGTCTTTCAGAGCACCGCTATTAATTCAAGGACTGCGTGTTGCGAGAAGTGGCATTTCATCAATCTGGTTCTGAATTACAACAAAGAAACACGTACAATGGAGAAAGGTGCGTAACGCAGTTGCCTTTAGACGACATTTCTGATTTAATCATGATAAAAATACAACAAATTACTATAATAAACGCTGATTTGACACTGAGCACGTTATATTCTCCAATACACAAATAAATAAACTTTAATATAATATACAGTTTATATATTATAGTGATTATATAACTGATTCGTCACAAATCAGTCGAGTTGGTGACAGTTTCATTAACGTTAATTTTCATATTTTTTATATTTGGATTAAATAACCAAACTCATTAATGTATGAGAGAAAAGCAGCCAAGGTTTGAGGTAAAATGTATTTTACTAAATAGTTAAGTAAAAAATGCCTATCAGCTAGGCATTATGCTTTTATGAAATTGGATTTGAGCCATACTGAGACGAATTATTTGCATTAACCATTGCGATAAAAATACAACGTAAAGATGAGACTTTTTAATTTTACAAGGCTTTAAATTATTTTCATACCAATTAAATTAATTCCATATGTCGCCGGACAGAATAACTGTGGAACGACTCACAATATTGTTGACTGTACCACAGACTCTTACACAGACGGACCAGAATGCCGCGCTTCCCCATGCGTGGTGTGTATTTTGAAATTTTTACAAAAAAAAAAAACGGAACATGTGCAAATATTTTCATTCAAACTGAATGTTTGTTTGTACAAATCTTGTACGAATTTTCGAAATGTGAATCAGAATTGAATTTGGTGGTGTAATTATTTCATGCCCATACAAACGATTGCAATTTCTGCTCTTCATGTAATATCACACGATCGACTGAAATACGGAGGCCAGTGTTTGATTCACAATATTGACAGTCCTCAATGCAGGATTTTACAATGGGTTTCCTCATTCATGGGTAAATATAAATTTTTAAATTTTTTGAATATCCCTTATCAATTATATCACAATAAACATTTTAGTTTCTGAAGATGGAAAATGAAAGTTGGATGCCCAAAAGATTTGATTTTATACAGTTGTACAACTATTGCTATATTCCACAAACTTCATTACTTTTAAAGCTATATCCATTGTGTGTGTAGGCCTACTGTTATTTATCAGAACATAATATTTATAGAGTAATTTTGAAACGTGTATGTATTCCGTCCCCAACACAATCTGATTCTTCGACTAGGTTTTGTATCGGATTCCTCCCATTAAATTAGCAGGAAAAAGACGAACGTGCAAAATCCAAGTTCGCGCAAGGAAACGCTTTAATTATTAGTTCCAACAGCTACTTGAGTTCAGGTCGAACGAATTTAAAAGTTAAAAGTATGTATAAATGCTAAGCTAACTAGTGCTGTTATAATCGGTAATTGCTACAATTACTCAGTAAATATCACAAATAATGAGGTACAACGAGTTAGCGAGGACAAATTAACATTCTTCCATAAAGTTCGTTAAAGAATTTAATTACCCTTGCCCTGAGGATAATTAAAACAGTTAGCTGGTTGTGATTAGTCCCCGGGCAGTCCCCGGGTCGATGCTAGAGGCAGCCCTCATAGGACGTCGAGGGGGATTCACCCGATTCTATTCCATCTCCTCACGGACTCGCATCTTTCAATTAAATAAATCCCATTTTATTAAACGCGTTCTAGAACTGTGAAAATTGACAATCAAGGCGTAATAAGAGTGAAACCATCACCCAGACGCATTATCCTAGTTCATTCCACAGTGGTAAACAAAGGGACGTGTTATTTAATAAATGCAAAACCAAAATCAATGCAACCCATATTATTATACCATCATCTGAAATAGCTCTCACAATTCAATCCAGAGAAAACTAATGAAAACAAAGGAACACGAGACTGGGAAAGCACAAGGTTTCCCAGTCACTGCAATGCAAGGCTTTATACTTCTAGCTCGGAGGGGAGTCACATCAAATACCACATCCTATATCGTATATCCGAGTAAGCCTCATAAAAACCCACCTAGTTTACTATCGCTATCACCGTCTGGGAACCCCAGTGGACATTGCCCATCTTCACATTTAGACCAATTTTGTCCTCGATATTATTACCGCTCTAAACCATTTCACCCAAAAATCCAATTTTCATCATAAAAATTGCAAAATACAGAAACTTTCTTGGCAGCATGGTTTGGAGAATAGTAACTCGGTGAAATATTCGGGTAGTGAAGTTTATGGGACACAGACCTAAGGGAAAAGCGGTTTATCGCTCACACACAATACACATCACAGTTAATCAATACCGGATGTACACATAACATGGGTAGGTGACCATGGCATCGTAGAGAAGTGGCTCAGCGATAGCTTGCGAGACTCGTACTCCTGAGTGCGTAGGTTCTAGTCTGCACAAGCAACAAACTGACTCCGAAGTTTATAGGCCTACTCTTCATGTGAATAATTAGACCATGTCCTACACATTGCCCTGACACCTAAGAATGCCTTGTTTTGGTGAAATCATGCACAGTTAGCTGTATGTGTCAATTTTAATGTTAGTTTGTAAGCCTTTCAGTTTCAATATTGGCTAGGAATACGCCATTGGCTATTGGACTCATATAGTTTCTGTATATATTCGTCCCATATCTTAGCATATCTTAGCAATGTGTTATGCTAATTGTCTTTTATTTTGTGTTGACTATTATTTTAAATTTTAAAAAGTGATTTATAAATTAGGTTACTTAACAAAACAATGAAAGAATCGAACAAAAAAAATTGTGGAAATAAAAAGAAGAAGAAGACTTAAAATAACCCACATTGTATTTTGCTACAATTTTCGGAATGCATATCATTGTATTGATATGATTTGTTGTTTTTTAAATTTACATGCATCATGTTCAGTTTGTAGGTTTTTGAGTGTGAACTTCATCCAAACACTTTGCACTAATTGGTCTAAGACATAGGAACTGTTATTATATTACCGTATTTATATAAAAGTTATTCGTATTCATTGTTTTTAAGAATTATAAGATTGTCCGAAACTGAAGGTGCTTAAGTTAACCATGAAATAGGCCTACTTCAAAACAAGGTATTTTATTTTTTAACCCAAGGAATGCACGTCCTGCGTACAACATTTAAAAAATGATATTAAAATGTTAATCATATCTCCTGTTGTCAAGTTAAAAACACATAACCTTGTCTTTAATTCTAAAGTACCGGTAATCATCAACGCGTACCGATCAATTATTTACGATTGTTATTCCATTTGCGATTTTATTTTCGTAAGCAGCGTTAAAATCGAGCACAGAATAGTAAATAAAATAATTTCGAACACCTGTGGTCATTTTCCTAAGCGATCCCGTCCGCGAAGCCGCACCGGTATTAAACGAAACGTTAAACTATCGGGCGAACCTCAGTAACTTACAGCGCGGGCTTTGCCTTGATGACTTCACTCGAGTTTTTTATCTCCCACTTTTCCATATTCTTTTTTTACGAATCTTCTCGACGACGCCTCAACGAGAAGTCGTTGCAGAAAACGGGTAGTTAAATAACTTTAAAAACTTACCAGCACGGAATTAAAAAATACGTGTCATATATAAAAGTTTATGGAAATCTCGTCCGTTATAGTTTAAAGAGGACCGTACCATTTGCATTTCAATATATATTTCGACTTGGGGAAAAAAAGTTCTACCAGCCATTACAATATTTGTGAACTCTGACAAAATCTTTTGACTATAGCTAGCGAATGATATTTAGCTTAAAATAGAATCTTTAAATGAGAAAATCGTCTCGTTTATAGTTTTTATATCAATCGGTTTATTTTGCCAATTGCCATAATAAACATAGAAAACATATCGCCATGTTATCTAATATAAAATCGCTTGTAATAATACAATTTGAGAGCTATGACGTTTACTTGTGATCACACAAAGTTGTCAGAGTATATTTTGTCGACGAAAACGAAGACACGAAAACCGAGATATATAAAATATAATAAATAATAACACCACACGAACAATGTTAGTACTTTAAACAGAAATTAAAAAAGTGGCTTCACCAAGGTCCCGGGTTCGTTCCCCGGTGTAGTCACTTTTTAATTTCTGTCTAAAGTACTAACATAACAGCGTCATAGTTGCCTTCTATAAAGACAAGGTTTATATATAATTTTTCGTGGGAAGACTGCCCAGGGTGCAATTCATGCCCCTCTAACTAGGTATATTGGAGTAAGGGCAATTGTGAAGGGATGTCCGAGGGCTGTTAAGGAAGACTCAGTTCCTTGTATTAACATTAACGACCAGTGAAAACTTCGGAAAAAACATTCAGTCAGGATTGCCGGTCTCGACGGGATTTGAAACTGGGACCTCCCGAATCAGAGTCGAGCCAACACTGTCGGTATCAATAACTACGGTCACACATGAAAACAAAATTAAATGAAAACGTCTCTCTCTCTCTCTCTCTCTTTTTGTGTAAATTGTAAATTGTGTAAATTGTTTATCATAATTTCAAATGTTTATGTTTTCAATTAATTATGTGTGATTTTCATCAGGCCAATTTCTTTGTGTTCTAATTATCTATAATTTCATTAGACCTTCATTACCTTTGTTATTATTATTAGTAGTAGTAGTTAAAGTATATTATCAACACCATGCAAAATGCAATGTAATGTACCTCCTTAAAGGTTGGATTTAATCCCGACTTAAAATAAAGACCTTAATCAATCTATCAATCAATGAATCTCTCTCTCTCTCTCTCTCTCTCTCTCTCTCTCTCTCTCTCTCTGCTTTGTTTAATTTGTTCAATCCACCTATCTCTTTTCTCTTATTCCCTGCTAACTGTAAACTCTCTTCTTGGTATTCGTTCTATTTAATACCTAGACTATATATACTCCATCAACGGTTAATAAGGTTATACGTGAGTATTGTTAAAACAGTGTTTTCCCCACTATAAATACCCGGCTAAATCAGTTAGAGTTTCCCCCAGTTTAAAGGGGATGTTGCCTGACTCGGCGGTATAAATAGCATCAATGGACGAGGGTTGATTGCGTGCGGGTAGTGACGTCACATCTGATGGTGACGTCAGCGAGAGAGGTTACTGAAATTAACTTTTCATTTAGAAGAGGACCATTGATTACTTCGATTACGAAATAACCGATTTATGGTTTCGAGCAGCAATGCCTATAACGTGGGCGATTACCAAACTGCTTCAAAAACGGACTACCAAAAGAATGCGTTAAAAATATTTTATGTTTTTTTTTATTATTTATAATTAAAAACTCGTTAAAAATTGTATTAATAATAAGTTTTTAATTATATTCAGGTTCGATACTCACGTACATAATACGATCAAGACTGTATTAACACATAAAGATAATTATTCTAGTTTTCACGCAAAGTCAAGTGTACTTCTAGAATATTTATTTTTTGACTTCATTTGGTTATATTATTATTTGATTTGAAACGATAAAGTTGATTGTGTCTTATGTCTGTTCGACACAAAAACAAAAATTAATCACAATGCTAGTTCTAGTTTATAAATAACATATGGCCAGTCATGTTGTTATACAAGTACAAGTATAAAACACATTTTCAGGATAACAATATAATATTTGTTATATCGTGAATAGTATACGACAATTTTGAAGTAAAGCGAAATAAATAATATGAATTAAAAGAGTCCTAACATAAATATGCAGGCTTGACTTACCCATCATGAACACCACAGAAAATCTTTGTAGACTTTCTTTGTATTTCTATAGCCTGATTCATTTAATTTTTGATATTATAAAAATAATATGTACAATGTAACTTACTGTTGTTGTGTGTTGTTGTTGTGTGTGTGTTTTTGCTTACTTACTTACTGTGTAACTTTATTATATTTTTAAGAATTTATGAAAATTACATTTGAATACCTACTATCAACTCAATAAACTAAGAGTTCACCTCATCAAATTCTCTCCTGAACTTTCGGTAGTAAGTGTGTGTGTAATGATGGACGACTAACCGCGAAATCTTCTCGACTTATCTCTTGAAAATAAATGTCTAACTTTGGACTTTTATGCCATCAGTCGCGGATACGAACGTAGATCACGCGTTGTCAAAGATTACTGGACTTAAGCCCCCTGTGCGTGACCTCGCAGTGGACAGAAATTTAACCAGAAATCTCCAGAGAGATTTCTTGGCTATCCATGTATCTTTCTTATCCTGCACTATCCTTCAAATATCATTCAAATAATTTCTGTTAAGAATAACCTCATTACATAAAATTAATACAAATTGCTGTTTATACTATATTTCTTTTTTATGTGGTACATAAATAAATAATAATAAATACATTTTTGTATTTAGTCTATCCACTAAGTTAAATAACTGATTTTCAGTGGAGATATACATAGCTCGCTTTAAATTTGGTTTGTATTGTAGATTGAATACACCAACTGTTTTTTTTGCTTTGAAAAGCCGTTCTACGACTGGATCGGGTTGACATTTAATAAATAATACTGATACAATAACGATAGCGTTGCTTAAAAAAGAATTAACTGATATCTGACTACACACATAACAAAAACTTCGATGTAAGGATGCTTATTATATGTTTCTCACTACAACGCTTAACTTTTCAATTTGTATTATGGAATTTTCGATTACGTAATTCCAGCATAGCAGTTTTCTTTTCAAAGCAAAGAAAAGCGAGATGATGATATAATATATAGTAGAGAATGAGAAGTAAAAACTACGAAAATATCTCGTAGAGCCTATTATTAGATTAAAGTATTAAGTGCAATACATTTATATACAAATGTAATTACATTTTCGTGTACATATGGGTAAAAAATGCAGATCAAAGTTTCAAGTTGAGCACACGCAAGATAGAGAGTTATCGAATACCGACAGGATCACAACGACGGCTCAATAATAAATAACGCCGACTTGTATTAATTTCTTTTCTTTCTGGTTGCGTGTTGAGACGCCCAAATCAATAATTTAACCTCAAGTGTCAGGAAACACAACTGTATTTGAAAATAGCAAACTTTTTGTGTATGTTTGGTACAGATGATACTCAATCAAAAATAGCCTCATCCGTACACGTATACGTTGATGGCACAAACCGTGTTTCCCTCTTATTAATTGCACTCTCACTAATTTTTGTTAGCATGAATAGTACCTATCATGCAGTGTAATTAATCTTGCAATGTGAATCAGTTGCTGCTAGATGGTATATAAGTAACCATAACTCTACAAAGTTAGCTAGGGACCGGCCAATGCAGACTTTTATAACAGAGATTGAAAAACAACATGTTGGCATTGGCATTGTTGACATTTACACGTACACTTTGATTCCCAAATTAAGCGTTTCGGTGCATTTTTAATATCAAAATTGGCAGAACTATAGCACTGCATGCAACACTTTGCAGTTATTGATACATTCTGACGCTTGTTCAAATATCTAAATAAAAGTTGTTTCGTACATCGACAAAAAGATAACTTAAAACTTCCGAAGATGCCTAATTCATCGTCAATATTATGGGTATTAATCGTATTTTAAGTTAAAAAAAGTAATATTTTGTAGTGTATTTAAGAACCGTTACTTGCTGATTTGACATTTGAAAGGCAACTTGCTATTTTAACCCATATTTAGCCGCAAAGCATTATAATATGAATTTGATGTAATAACTTCTAATTCGTTCGGATATATAACCATTCAAACACTTCCACAGTTAAACACACCCCTCAACCACATCCCCTGAAGCTACTTGTGTACCAGTGCACAGTTATCACGCTACCATCAAAGGCCGAGGCCGAGGCAAACTGGATATCTGGATTCAGTTTCCTGGTAATCAATTCAAGCTCACTTGGTACATCTGATGTGCTCCAGATAACGTGATTTGAGCTGGCAACTGTATAGAGGATAGTGATGTGCTGTTGGAAAAATAATCCCATTTTTTCTGCTCTGTTTCATCGATGTTGAGAAAAGTAACTAATTATATTAATGCGTTAGATTGGAATAATGAACGTGTTCTACATTTGCTTGCAGTAGTGAATTATCTGCACCTGAATAAAACACGGGTTCCGACGAAAGTATACTTTTATTAAAAGTCGATTTCATATTCGTCTTCTAATCTTTTGTCGTGGTTTATATAATATCACGTTATCCAATTTGCATATTTCATACCTTCACAAAATCTGCAAAATGCTTAAAAAATCAATTTGAGATTCAGACTGTGAAATTGAATTGCTAAGATTTCGTAGAAAAACTATTTATTTCCTTCTCTCCAAGGAATTTTTAACTACTGTGCGAGAAAAGGCATTGTGGGTTATGATTAAATCCCTACAACATTCTGTGCTAAGGAATCATTCTGGTTAACAATAGGTTGTCTGAAATGGAACGTCAGCACTAACCTTGGCGATTCCGTTCCATCATTAGGCCGAACATGCTATAGGATTACCATCATATCACAGCATGACAGCAGCTGTCAATTGGAAGAGGAGGCTCAACAAAAGATAACACCCTTCACAAGGTTCTTATTGCGTCCAAGATTCTTGACAAAGAAGAAATAAATGAGGACCAACATTACATACAAACCTTTATTTAGACTTTAGGGTTAAGTGACGAAATATTTTTTCACATTTAATGTTATGACATATTAAATAATTTCACAACTCTTTTGTGCACAGTGGTTACAATGTTGACCATCAAAAACCACGTATGAAGTTGTCTTGACACAGCAAGTTTTCTGCAATTTTCTGCGGCGTGTAAAAGAAATCGTGTGGACATACAAAATAGCCAAGGGAAAAATAATGAAATCAGTCTTTTCTTACGGTAATATTGGACATTCGATCTATTGATTACTATAGCATTGCATACGAGATAAAATTGAGAAACAAAATGAAACCAAAACTGAAAAATTTGATTAAACAAATTTGATCTTTAAATAATTTTAACTGACAATTTGGATTTAAAAAAAAAAATCACCACCCACACAAAATAATACACAGTATTGTGCCTGAATGATATGACAGATCGGAGTGTATTTCTATTTACTGAAGAGAAATGGCCGGGAAAATGTAAATATTCCTAGCCTTATGGGGAAGATGAGTTTATAGGTGAGGGTCACAATGCTCGAGATAGGAAAATACACTGTGAGAAATGAGTGGGATGTTGATCATGAGAACATATTCTCCGATTGGTAGATTTAGTTTAGGTAACAAATGCTTTCTCTTTCCGCTTTCCGTTCACAACTGTAGCGATTAACATATTATCTACAAACTTTCTTCTAGGGCAATATCGGAAGCAATCCATCTTGTATTCAGGGTTGAATAGTATAACCGTGGCTGCTGTGTGTTCGGCTCACCTATCTCCACTAATAGAAAGTTTTTCCTTGTAACATATTCACGGAACATGATTTAAATTTAAAATATTTATATAAATCAACTTATCTAAATCTATGCAGAGACTCGGTGCTTGCGCGCAAGCGGGTAAGACAGGTTGAGAGGCCTTGATTTCCGCCATAGAAAGTGTTATAAGTAAGTAGTGTAGTAGTCGTGTGTAGTAGTAGTAGTGTGTAGTAGTAGAAGTGTGTAGTAGAAGTAGTAGTGTAAGTTTTATAAAGTTTTTACTTGTAAGAAAAATGATATGGATAATTCGTTTAAATAACACCTAGAAAGAGCGTACATTACAATAACTATTTCTTGCAATTACATTGTAAACCTCGTTGCTACGAGACACAGTTTATTATAAGTCGAGCAAAAATAAATTTTAAATTTCCGCATTGTAAATTAAAACCGGGCCATCAACATTTTTTTAAGAAGTGGAAAATAATTGTATTTTATGTTTTTATATAAAATTTCATTTTATCATCATGGTACTCCCTCGTAAACATTTGATGAACATAAATTGCATATAAAATAATAGTCATTCTTACTGCCAAACTTACAAACTGGATGATAAAATGCTGTGTAAAACTTGTAAAACACAATGAAACTTGAAAGTATTCCGAAAATCTCACGTAACTTTTTTAAACCTTGCTGTCTACTGGATATTAAAAATGTTGGTTTAAACACCGCAACAAAATTAATATACACGGTAAAGGATGTTTTATTTTTGTTTACTTTGCACGCCAAAGAGTAAACACATTTTGCGATTTTTAGGGAACAACTCATAAAAATCGCGCGGGTAGTACGGCGTTGCCTTTTATTTAATACACAGCATATCTACCACTGGCATAAACTTTGAAATTATTTGTTACCCCACAATGCATTCACTATGAAGACATACACTTCAAAACACTAAGTGACGGAGTGATAACGTGAAAGAGGCACAACTTGAAGTAGAATATGATTACGAGTTTTAATACGAAGATTTTAAAACAACTCCCTTTAAATGGAAATGAATAAACTAGGAAAACGCTTAAGTCCCGCCGCGTTGTTGGATGAGCGTATATGGTGCATTGAGCTGCCATGTGTTACGCGGATTTTCTGTTGTTCTGTGAAAAAATCATTACTTAATCGAAGATTTTATAAATAAATTAAATTAAATAAAAAATAACTTAATTTTTAAATCATTCGTAATTTTTAAAAAGAAAAAAATCGTTAAAATTGCAATTTTCTTAAGAAATAATTATTTGATTGCGCTCAAATTTAAAACGAATATACTTAATTCATAAAATTAAGGTTCTGTGAAAAAATCATTACAATAGGATAAAGCATGTAGGTGTTATAAGTCAAAGAATTGTTTTAAAAAAGAAAAAACCCGTAAAATTTTGATTTTCATGAGAAATAATTTTTCGATTACGCTCAAATTTCACACGAATATCTTAATTTATAAAATTAAGGTTCTGTGAAAAAATCATTACAATCGAACAAAGCATGTAGGTGTTATAAGTCGAAGAAATTTCCAAAAAATCGAAAAAAATCGTAAAATTGCGATTTTCATGAGAAATAATTTTACGATTGTACTCAAAACCCTGGCAGTTCTAAGTTCAGAGATTTCGAAGGTCTTCATAAAATTTCATCGCAATCGGAGTATCGGTTTAGCCGGAATCGTGCTAACAACAAAAAACAACAACAAATAACAGACAAAAATACAAAGAAAAAAAGAAGAAAAAAAAACATTCCGGATTTTTTTCTCCAGTGTAGTAGAATGGAATCTTTGCTTCGCTCGCTACGCTCATCCAATAAATTGTTTATATCGTGTAATCTATACTAGGAAAACGCTTTAGTCCCGCCGCGTTGTTGGATGAGCGTAATTGGTGCATTGAGCTGCATTGTGTTACGCAGATTTTCTGTTGTTCTGTTAAAAAATCATTACTTAGTCGAAGATTTTCTTTAAATTAAATTAAATTAAATTAAAAATTAACTTAATTTTTTTAATAAAACGTAATTTTTACGTAATTTAAAAAAAAGAAAAAATCGTAAAATTGCAATTTTCATAAGAAATAATTATTCGATTGCGCTCAAATTTTACACGAGTATATTAATTCATGAAATTAAGGTTCTATAAAAAAATCATTACAATAGGATAAAGCATGTAGGTGTTATAAGTAGAAGAATTTTTTTTAAAATCGAAAAAATCGTAAAATTGCGTTTTTCATAAGAAAAGGTTTCCCGATTGCGCTCAAAAACGTGGCAGTTCTAAGTTCAGAGATTTCGAAGGCCCCCATAAAATTTCATTGCAATCGGAGTATCGGTTTAGCCGAAATCGTGTTAACAAACACACAAAAATACAAAAAAAAAAAAAAAAACATTCCGGATTTTTTTCTCCAGTGTAGTGAAATGGAATCTTCGCTTCGCTCGCTACGCTCATCCAACTATTGGCCAAAGATAAGTCATTTTAGTGACATTTTAGCCCCCCCCCCCGCCCCCCAAGGCTTTGTTTTAGAAAAATATCATTAACGTTATACTTCCATTGCAGTAAAATATCTATTAATATTTACAATTTAAACACATACACCTATGCATATACCTACATATATATCTGTATTCACATTTACACACACTTAACAACACCTGGTTACAATATCAAATAAATTTTGCAGTCACAGTTCAAAAAACGACAAATAGTGTGTTTCGTATTCGTCGGTTTGACGTCGTCTTAAATAGCCTTCACTGTTTTGAATAAATAAATAAGTCTTTACCAATTTGCAAATTATCATTAGTCCTACGATAATACATTAATCATATTTTGTTAAAGAAACACTATAATCATATAAAGTGCAAAAATATAATTTGGTGTAGCTGATGTATCTAGTATTTCTTTTTTTAGAGTAATTAAATTAAAACTTTGAGCAAGCCGAGTTGAGTTCGTTCCAGATTTTGAAACTGCTTTTGACTGACTGCACACAATGTTGTCGCTGTTGACAAACTAAAGCTAAATTTCCTGTCGTTCGCCTCGCTTCGCCGTCTCCACCGACTAAGATAACATTACGTAAAAGTTACGCGTTCGCGCTCGTCACTGCATTAAAAACTTATTCATGCCGAAGATTCAATTAAATTAAGTTTTGGAATGAATTCAAACGAATGAATACGTAGAGAGGTTAGACACCACTATTGAATAATGACTCCCACACAGTTTCTCCCGCCTCATTCTAGTTTGGAGTAGGAATTCGAAGTGAAACTTTGTGCAAAGGCCCGGCCATTAGGGGCTCTTGTTGTGGTGGCGTTCTGGCATGACCTGAATTCTATCATGGAGAAACAGTTGAATACGTAACTGAAAACTTGAAGACGGATTTACAGTGCTTTCTTTGACGTTGAGGGGCCGAATTAATAGTCCACGCCCAAAATTTATTTTACGGTTGCGTTCATTACTCTAAGAAGATTCTTTACCTCGCACAAACTCGTAATTAATTTCTAATATGCGATAATCATAGATCCAGTTAATCTTATTGTTAAAACCAATGATTATTTAACATAGTAGGCTAGATACCCAGTCATTGGTCCACTGGCGTGTTAATTAGAAGCCATCTTGAATAGGCCAGTTTGTACGTTAAAAGTAGGTTGGAGTGATTTGTAGCCCAAATATTTTTCAAGGTGGCTCTCAGGTTGACAGCTGAGCAGATTAGAAGTTAACACCAAATGATTACTAAATTACCTTATGCAATAACTTTTTATTGTTTCTGTTAGTGCATTCCCATGCTGAACAAGCTAAAACCATATCAAACAATCCAGAAAAAATAAAATATGTCAAGCATAAATGAAAACACCAAATCGCCATCTTGATGAGGTCAGATTGACGCTTCAATTTGATACGCTCGCGCCTGTGCGGACGTATTTGAGACTGGGGATCTAGCCTACTAGATGTTAAATATCATTGGTTAAAACAGTTTAGTAAATGTGATTTTTCTTTCTAAGTTTCGGGAAATGTGTTGATTTTTTCGTATTCACGTTCAGGAAAAAATATGGTTGGGGCAGCTCTGTCGCGGAGGTCATTCTTTATTTGCCCACGTTTCAAGAACTGCGTTGTTTCCTTCATCAGGATCAGGAATAGGACGAAGAAAGCAACATAGTTTTTTAAGCGTGGGCAAATGAAAAGTAATTACCGCGTCAGAACAACCTGAATAATAAAATTAAATAATGCCATCTAGTAATGCCTGCAAGATACAAAATGTTTAAAAAAATGTGTATTTGAGTTTATTTTGTTTAAAGAGCGTGAACGGTTAGATCAATGCACCACTCTGTAGCCTAAGCCTAGTCCTAGACCTAGAGGATATGGGGAGAACAAACCCGTGCTGCACAGACCAACAACAGGTGAGTGTTCGAACTTCTAATATCCTCGTCGAGGATTGTCGGGCCGGGGTCGAAGGGAGGGACTATGACGCCAAATGCCGGAATGTCAGAGCTCGCCTCTTGTTTCGGGATGTAAAATACTCCCCTACTGTTACTGAAGCTGGTGTATGCAAGATGGTCCTTGCATGCCTATTATCTCGCCTTTAGATCGGCCCCAGGACAAATTCTATCCCGGGCTCAGAAGGGGGAAAATATGATTATGAAACTTCATATCAAATCAAGGACGATACATTAGGCAAGATAGACGTAAAATAAAAGAAGTCAACTTTCCAAAGATGATTAATAACAGTGATACAAAATGTATTATTTTATTTATCTATGGTAGAATGTAATGTGAGAATGACAGTTGCATAAATTGGATTTGAAACAATCACAATGTTTAATAAAGGTACAACGTTGAAGAAAATGAAATCAAAAGAGCTTTTATAGCATCGTCAGACTGTTGCATAGGTCAATCAAGTACGTTTTCCCCTCCGATTAGGATTGCCTAAAAAAATAAATTTTAGGTTTTGTACATCTTGATTCATAATTTTTCTAAAGTCACCTTATTGTTCAGTTGTTTTATTTTGTCGAGATTTTAAAACCTGTAGCCACTGTAACTAAAGGTTTACAACTCTCAATTAGGTAGCGACCGGCAGATAGTATGATCAAAAAATTAATGCAAACATAATATTTTATACTTTATAGCTAAATTGTTACATCGGTCTTACATAACTACAGAATAATGTCGTATTAACAGTAGCTTGGGAGTCAACGTATTGAAAAAGTGCTAGCTGGTAATTAGACTTCCACTATACAATTGCCTCTCGCGTGTATATTTCCGTGCTAAAGTTAAAAAGATGCAGCCTTATGAAATGATTTGATTTAACTGACAAAAACACGTTCAGATAGCTTGTAATTTTTATGTTATGAGTTAAAATATTGTATACAATTGTAGATTGTATCCAGAAGAGTAATTCTGAATCACAAAATACCGATAGCAACCCCGTAATTTAACCACATGCCGTGCCTGTTACTGTTAGCGATGTTCTCAAACCGAATATCAATATTCCCACAGGTGTTTTTACAGGTCAGTTTTATCACAACAGAAATAACAAATACAAACATTGTTTGAAGAAGATTATGCCGTCGGCAGAGGTACAGAAACCCAAGTACGACACGAAATCAAATTTTCAAATGAATGATAGGCTTAACCAACGTTGCGTATTTTTTATATTGTGTACGCATACCAAATGCTAAATAAATAATGCTTTAATCGAAATTTTCAGAATATCTATGAAATTACTTGATCCGAACATTTCACATTCATTTTCCACGCGATCACCTTCCGGGTACGAATCCCGTACATCTCATCTTCCCTGATCAGTCCCAAGAAAGTGGAGTTCTACGGAGTAACCGCATACATAGCAGAAATTCTCCAATGTGATATTGTGGAGTTTGGGATGCTAATAATGCAAATTTATAGAAGGCCTCTATGGTAACTGTCTGTTTTGTTGTTGTTACTGTATGTTTTTTTTTTTTTCTAGTGCCTTTGTCCTGGCTTAATTTTTTTAAAAGTTTTTTATTTAATTTTTATCATTTTTTTACTTTTTTCTGAAGATCACTTTGGGCTTAAACGTCAAAACACAATACAGTATATTCAACGAGGCGAAATGTCCCAATCAATTAATTTTCATAAAGACACCGAAGCATCGACGATGTGAGTTGGTTTGATATTTTGTTGCCAGGGCATTTTGCCAAGACATCGTTCATGTGTTAATCATTTTGCTCTATTTGTACTGTTTTGTCCTATGAAGAAGACCGTTGTCTTCTCTACATAACGCACAAAGATTGGGCACCAAATCGACATGTAGATCGCAGCACTGGCGGCGCGCTACGTCACAACATGGCTGGCGTAATTGTGATTCCGGGCTGGAGCGTATATGGCGCTAACGTGTGTTAGTCGCGCCGGTTATGACAATTCGGGGATTATTTCCGATCTGTTCACTAACATTTACCTTTCTCGCACACGCATTATATTAAGATGTATATTTTCATCTACGGTTTGCATTTGTTACGCTCTTATACAACCACAAGTAGGCGTAATTGCGTAGGTAGGCCAACTATAGCCAAAATTGAAACTTCCTATTCCTATATTTCTGAATGGGATAGGGATGAAATGTAAAATATTATATAATAATATCATCATAATAGTTGGGTATATAATTATGTTTGAGCGTAAGAATATTCAGAAAATAATTCATAAGCAGATTATTATTTATTATTTAATTACTACTATAAGTAAAGTTGCCAGCCCAAATTGGTATTGGTCCAAGCAATTATTACCAAATTTGAATTTAGAATGTTAAGTTTTTGAAGTGAAACGTGTCTGTTTGTTGTATCAAGAAATATTTTGCAACAAATTGATATAACACTGAACAGCTGAAGTGCAAGGTGCAATATTTAACGTTTTCCCGCGATAATGTAATAACAAATAATAGTACAACTTGTATTATTTTCATCATATTTCCTGAAAATGTCAATAAATTAGGACTACATCTATGCTATAATCCGGATGTTGTCAATTTGTAATCATCGACAAAGTGTGCTTTAATCAGAACATGACGAAACTTCTAAAAATACTTGGCTGCAGAAATTGGTATTTACTATGAAAAATGTTAATTGAAAACGATTTTTCCGAATTTATTTCTATACATAAGCCTACCTTTTTTGTTGTTGATAAAAACGCACTACAGTGTAGTAATTTTGAGGTAGCCCATCACATACGAAACAAATTAAATGTAGGCCTATGTGCTATGTAGGCCTGTATGTGTAACAATTGGGAATGGTGTGATAGCCTATTGGCATAAGCATGAATTAAAATTATTGTCTGAAATTGTAAAACGCGATTTAATATGAGTGTCGGTGACGGGTAAAAAACAATAAGTATAATTATTAAAAAATGAACATAAATAAATAATAAATCTATCAAACACAACGGGAAAACTCAGTGGGTGACACCACACTGTCATCTGACTATATGTTTTCGGACTTTATCCCTGGACTTAAATGTTAGAATAATGTGTTTATTAAGAGTAGGCCCTACCGAAATTTAAATTGAGATCACGATAATTTAAAAGTTGTTATTTAAGTGTAAAGAGTTGTATATTAAAAGAGAAATGTAGGCCAATGCTTAACCATTCGAGACATAACCCTTGCGTCAGGTGTCCACTTTATGGTGCACTTACAGGCCCCATTCTTTCATTTAAAATTTGTTTTCTCGTGAAAACCATAGCACAAATATGTCTTTATTTTATTTCTAACGTTCAACATCCGTAAACAAAACGTATCACGCCGAAAACTCAACTTTTTAGTTACATCTACTCGTTCTTCCACGTTATTTGCCGCTGTATCTACCTGAGTGATCACTACTGCTAGGGTTCTACGTTCCGCCAACAGGGCCGCGCTAGTGTGCTTTTTGGTGCCGAATAATATTAATCTACTAAATTTATCCATGATAAACGGGTCATGTCATTGAATATAGACTAGAAATACAAGGAAGGTTTTGTCCTTGAACAAGGGATTCTCCAAGATCTTCTATTAACTCTTTTGTCTACTATAAGCCTAATCATTAAAAAGAACATATATTATATTCTTAAAATTAATTATTTATTTATGATTTTATAAAATTGATAGCGAGTGTGTGTGGAGGAACCAATAAATTAAAACTCTCTCCAAATAAGTATAAAATATATAACTAATTTTTAATGAAACTAAAGGTGAGTAAATGATATTAAAATCAAGCCTGCTGATTGCGTGAAGATAACCCCGTTATATTTTAACAACGTTCGTTTCAGATAAGCACAAACATTTGATTAATTTTAACGAAATTTACACATTTGATATACTAAAAAATCAAAATCAAATTCTTTGTTTGATTAGAAGTACTAGTATCTTGAAAATGCATACCCCACAAATGTGATTGTATTCATTGAAACAATTTAAGTTTGCATATTTTATTCAAACTGGGTCAACTGTAGAAGCTTAAAAGCGCAATGTGAAAATATTATTGTAGCAAAAAAGTAATTGTTTTGAAACCAGAGAAGCATTTAAGTGTTAATTCGCGTAAAGGAAACTCAGTGACGTAAAGTATATGGTTGTAGTTTACTTGAGCGTTCTTAATGTTTGCGGTTAACATATTACTTTAGTGAAATTTTTAAAACAAGGATAACAAGGGCTTTATATGATTATGACTTATGATGTATCAAAGTAAGACTACAAATATTTACTTATTAATCCTGTGAGACAAGATAAAACAAACCAGGTTAGTTATATTGTCTTTTCAACAATACCATATTCAAATCAAAGTGTACATTGTGATCACATAATTTAAAAAATTATGTAAGAGTTATTGCATGATCTATGGCGACGGTCGTTCGCCCGCATTTAAGCGCACGCGACTGCTTAACGACTAACTCGACCCTGTATACTCGTATCCGAGTTGCGGGGTTTTCAGCTATCTGCACACGCCGCCACGAAAGATTTACAATCTTGAAACTCGGTATATGACCTGATGTGGTCCGTGACCTCCAAAAAAATATCAGCCCCATCCGATAACCCGTTCTGTCTTAACGTAGTTGAAAACCTTCCGGCTGGCTTGCTGGATGGGGGATTCTGATGGAGAGATATAAGAGCCTACAGAGAAAACGGTACATCTTAGAACTATGAAACTTGGACCACACTTAGATGTACCTCAGACGCAGATACTTATGCTTTCAAAACCAAAATCGGGTAACAGGGACTGGAGAAAATCAAAGTTTTGGATAACAATCAAAACACGTAATTACTAAGGCGTGGTAATTTGTACAATACAAACTTGAAATTAAACATGCTCTTAACCATTATACGTATCTAGCGTCCAAAACACAAGGGGCTAAATTTGGGGGGACCGGGTGCCTTTTGCTTTCAAAACCAAAATCGAGTAACAGGGACCGGAAAAAATAATTTTTTTGGATAATAATCAAAACACGTAATTACTTAGGCGTGGTAATTTACTAGGAAAACGCTTAAGTCCCGCCGCGTTGTTGAGCGAGCACCGGTACGTGCAACAACGACCCAAGTACTACATTCCCATAATGTTACATACCAATAAGTCTTTAAAGGTCTTGACCGATTTAGCTGAAAATTTAAAAAAATAGGAAAGAATGTTGTACTTATTAACCATGCAAAATTTCATAACAATCGAAACATTTTTTTTTTTTTTTTTTTTTTTTTTTATTTTTTATAACCAACGATCGGATTTTGTTCAAAAACTATACAGCAACCCGCCTAGGTGGTATGTACATGTGTGAAAAATTTCAGGCCGATCAGAGAAACGGTGCGACCTGTATCGAAGCAGTAACAGAAAAAAAAACCAGACATTCGAGCCATAAGAGTCAAGTGGAGACGCTCGCTTCGCTCGCTCAATAAAACTTGAATTTAAACATGCTCTTAACCATTATACATTTTTATTTACATAAATATTCATGCAATTTTCGTAACAAGAAGACATTAACCATGGCAAATTTAATAAAAAGCATTGTATATTGCCAACTACAGATTGTGAATAAAAACAAAAGATGGTAGCTTTTGTTTCTAGAAAATCTGTTTTGAAAGACACTGTATGATAAATTTTATTTGCTTCACCCGAAATATTGATATCTAGATATCTAGTTACATATTTAGAAAGTGAATCAAACTCCGTCTAAGCCGTACATCCGAGTAATTTAGATGGAAAATTACATTTGAAAGTTCCTGCTTTCTTTGAATTATCGTTTACAAGTATTTCACGCCTTTATATGAAACAAACAACAAAAAAATGTAATATCCCCCCCCAAATACAAAAAAAATTAGTAAAAAAGAAAAAAAACGGCAGCCAAGCTCTCCTTCAAAAGTCTTCGGCTGTGAATGCTCTGAGATATAGAAGTTGAGCCAAGCATTTCATTCTTTCTTCCTATAGTTTCGCATTGAAAAGAAGTAAGATCATCAAGACGAGCGCCAAGCCAACCATTTTCGTGGTAAAAAAGTAAAATTTTTTAACTCAAAATCCGAAATAAACTGTTCATTATTTACAATTTTTTTCTTGTAAAGATAATTTTAACTGGCAATTATTTTCATAGTATTACATAAATAAAAATAGATAAAATCCATAATAAAATCCAGATTAAGATAACATCAATAACGAATTTTTCGGTACAAATGGGGCGTCGTTTAGAAGAACAGACTCAGTAAAAATTAACTTTTTTCATGATTAGTATCAAAACTTTTCTTCAAGGAGATAATTTCTTTTTCTTATCTTGGTTTAACTTGATTCTCTACACAATAATATCGAAAGCAACTTATTTCATTGTCATATAAAAAATAAAACTATGAAAATACTACCTATCAGCAACATAGATATTTGAAGCAAAAGAGTATATTTTTACTACTTATCATATTATGAAGTTTATTCCCGATTAGTTTTTATGATAAAGGTTGTTATTGTAAACTGTTTCTTAAATATAACCCCTCCTTTATAAGCATAATTGTCATGCTCACTTAATTATATATTTAGCAGTGAATAAGCTTAAATGAAATTAATCGTGTTTGACAGAAGAAATTTAACATTAATTCGGCCGAGAGACAATCTCATGATGACGTCTTCACGGCCAAATCTTATCACTTGAAATTCCAGATGATTACCTCGATTTTCCACAATGACTTATTCTATTATCTACAAAATATTTTTGCATTATTACGACAAGACTGAGGAAGGGAATATTTGATGACGACAGCTCCAAACAAAGACCCGTAGCATCAACTTCAGAAAAACACTTTTAGTTACTAAATCATGAGAAATAACTTCAACAAGAACTAAGGAACTGTATTTGTTGTATTATCTCTAATGTATGTATAGCTTCATAAGTTCATATTACCCCATATAGTTTTTATTTACTACAATTAAGAAATTAAAAAAGTCCGTCCCAACCGGGATTAAATTAAATTTATTAATTAAATTAATTAAATTGTAGTTAATAAAAACAATTACACCTACGGGAGTGTTTCCCGACTAACCAAATCGAGAAATAAACCTCATATAGACATTTTAACGCGATGCTGTTTGTGTGGTACCTTCCGCAGGGCCTACATCGTAATAATTTAGGTTTAAATATAAACTTTCTTTTTCGCAGTTTGTATCCTTAGGCTACACTCGGCAGCAAGATAAACAATTAGTTAAATTAAAGCAAGTAATGATCTTTCTTACTTCCAAGTTTGCTGTAGGGCAGCACACCTCTCACTTGTTGCATCAGCTCATCCTGACTAATTTAGATTGGAGTTTGAGAGGGAAACCCGTGGGATGTTTGAAGGATTTGCCCCATTCACTTGATGAAGAAAAAAGACTTAAAAATAACCGTCAGTCGGGGTCGGGATTTGACTTCGCATCCCATTATTGAACGAGCTTTGAAGCATTGTCGCACCTATTTCAAAGTAGTCGACACGGGTCGAGTTACCCAGGGCTGCTACAATAGTTAGGTAGGATGACCACCCTCCGACGCTCGCAATAAATCGAGGAGTGGAAGTTTTCATGTCCACAACTAAGCCCAGTCTTGTAGCCCCTACGGAAAGTCCTTCTAATCCTAGCTCTGGCAATGGGGAACCGGCTATGCATCTCAACAAATCGTTCAGACCTGCTAGGTTTATATCCACCCCACCCCCAGAGCTTCAATCACCAGAATGCAATTCATTCTATTAAGCATCACTGATTTCTCTATTTTCATTTTCTGATTCCTCTACCTCTTTCGTTTTCATTATTGCTTTGGTTTTGCCTTGTTATGATAAATGATTGTTCGTTATGGTATCTAAGCAATGTATTTTCTATGATGAATGTCTGCCTGGTTGCCATCCATTGGTGGAGCGCATCTTGAGTTAGGTGTCCTTTATCAATTATGTGATCAGTTTTGACACATACTATCACGAATGAAACTTTTAAATGTCTCGCTACCCGTTGATATTTATTTATTTATCGGGTTGTTTTGTAGTGGCGGTAATAAAAAAAACATTAAAAGTAACATTAGCAAAAAACAAGAACATGAAACAAGAGTAAATTCATAAACTGCATATCATATTTCAATTCCTAAAGAAGACAAAATGATCTTTAAAACGTCAACAGAAAAATAGCATTACCGCCGCTACAAAACAACCCGATAAAAAAATTACAATCATAAATATTTATATCCGACATAATTAAATTTTTTTTTTTTAATTAAACTAGTATCGAATGAAATGCTGAGTAGGTTTTTTTTCAATGTGGACTTGATAAAATTTAAAAATATATTAAGACTTGTGAGAAAATATCATTTAATACAATCCACGCATTAAAACATTCAACAAGCCAGGGACTTGAAACCGGAACACCCACATGTCAGGTAGGCCCCTTAACCTCTGAATTGACGAGCCGGTACTTCTGATTGTTGTTAAATCATATATTAGGGAGTGGCGCGAGTGGTGGTGGTCCCATATGAATATCACTTAGCTGGCCAGCCGTCCGTCCGTTTGTCCGGGGTGTCACGTAACGCATCACGAAGTTCAAACTCAACGTCCGATTAACATGCGGTCCTTTTTGTTGGCATTGACCTTCAACAAGTACGAGACAGAAAGTGTTTTGGTGACCCGGGGATAAGTGGAGAGTGGCCTGCCCGCCAGAAACTTTGAAATGTTTTGAGCCGTAAACTCCACCGTTTGGAATGCGAGAACAAACCACGTGTAAGCGTACCCGGCCATGCCACCAAAAACATAAACACCCGGCGAATTATTTCGTTTTTGTATTCTTCGTCGATAATCTGTAGCTATCTCTTATGTGTACTCCGTACCCGTGTTTGTCTCAACTAATAACCAGTAAGAACGAATGGGTAGATTCTAAATATGCGCCTAAAAGTACTTCATTAATTTAGCTAAGATCTTCGAGGTTTTGATACAGATAGAGTCTTAACGAATTGACGTCCTTAAGTTATCTCACTGACTGTACTTTAAAGGGAATGCCGATATGTTTCGCTTGCTTTCATCCATTTAAGCAAGATTACTTTACTTTACGTTATTCAGCATCCCATATAAAAGACTAGAATAAAAACGCCTTTTCCAATCATTCGTTTCATTCACAAGTCCCAGTGAAACCATTCGCAAGCGAACTTTTCTTAAGCTAATTAATTTTTATCTTGAGAAATTAAAGGAAACCATTTTGATAACATACAAGTTTATATAATACGTAAAGTTAAAAAAAGTACTGTGCATTTAAAAAACCTTGTTCATACTTTTAGAATCAAAGTTTGATTATTTTTTTACAATTGCAAAATATTTGTGTTTGTTTTTTTACAACTTTTAAAACAACTTGTTGAAGAATGATTTTTTTTCTATTCAAGTGAATACAAATATTTATATACAAGTTTATTCATTAATTGGAAAATAACCTCTACCTCATCTGTCGTCTTCTATGCGGTTGTGGAAGTTGTGTGTATCGTTTTGTTCGTTTCCTTCATTGCTTCATTGATTCACCCACAATATGCAAATATGCAAATCTTTAGAACAAAACATAATTATGGTGTTTAGATGAAGAATTACTTATTAGGCAAATATTTTATGATTTTAAAACGATGAAAGAAGGCATTTGTAAATATATTTTTTCGAAAATACGACAAAATGCTTACAAATTTACGTGTAATTTTCAGTCAATTACGAAAATTGTTGTTTTATGTTCTCATGTTGAAGCAATGATGTTTGGCTCATACGCTTGACACGCAGGTCTGATTATTTTATTGTTGTTGATTCTAATGAGATTTCAATATCCATCAGACATGTCATAATGAGATTGTGACAAATGTCTTTAACTGTTGTGCAACATTGATTAATGGACGTTATTCGTCAGGCCGCTGTGAAACCGAGTCCAGTAAGTTGTCAACCTCGTCAACCAGAAGGGAGTGACAATCTACTTCTTTGGCAGTAAGCCGGACAACCGGGCGAGTTCCTCGCTTATAGCGGAATGCATGTAATTAAATCTGATTCTCATATTTAACACAAGCCCTGATCATTTAATTAATGTTGTGGTAAAACACTTTAGAAACTTATAGCCGTAAACCCAAGTTCATAAACAAGTTCTCTTATTATCTCCCTTTGCTTCTGTAGACAAGTCCTTGGTAACTCTAGATCAGGATGTAATAAAACAACTTTATCCAATTTAGGATCAATTCTTAATTTTAATTGCATTATTGGAGACTCTATTATCATCCTAGGTAATAATGAGGCATTGGTCCAGATTTTGTCTTTAGGAGAAAGAGAACCGTTTGTTAATGTGCGAATCTTTCTTGATAAATGCATCACTTTTCTGACCGTCTGACTTCTGCGAGTAAAACGTCTCACCATATAAACCCAACTTGACCTCGACTCAATGCGGTTCTGTTGACACTTTCCTTCACCAAAGTTGATACGTATAAAGTCTTTGGTGACCTTTAAGGTAAGGGGACGGAGCTATCGCTATCGTAATTCAAAATAGACAAGTTTCATTTTACATCCCTCTTCGACACCTGTTGATTACGTAATATTGCTCCATATTTTGGGGACTCTCGCACTGCAGTTTTACTGTAATGGAAACCTATTTGCACGTCAACAAAAATATATAGTATTTATATGAATACGAAGTATAACATCATATCTAATTTTTCTCTGCGATGCACACATATTTTTATGGCAAGTGTAATTGGCACTAAGAGAAAATTTTAAAATGTAATGTACCCACACCTTAATACTCACAACTATTAATACACGAAGACAGTGCTAATGAGTAACAATTTTTTTTAAACAATATTAATATACGCATATTTTAACCAATAAGTTGTCATATATTGTGTTTTGTCGTGTTTACCTCAGTGTTACCATGTACTTTGCAAATAAAATAACGAAATTTAAACACAAATTATGTGCTCAGTCCCGCAGCTGCTTGAACTTTTAACTTATTTCCACCCGCAACTGTATGTGTAAATGAATCATGTAAATGTTGATTACAGAAAAATAAATAATATTAATAATAATATATTTTCTATTTTAACTACAAAACTAGCAAAACGTAATAATATTGTTTTCCACAAACTCACTGCAAAACATTATTCTGCCAACAGTTCATCACAGGAAGCTGTGACATGTCACCGCGCAGTTCTGCAAGCTTTACGAACCACGTATTTCGTTTTAAATTTATTTTAACCGTGCTAGGAAATGTGATTTTATTTTTGACAAGACTATGTATTTAAAACCTGTGGATGTGATGTTTATTAGCACTCACGCAAACATTACTTTCCGTTTGTAGAGACATGCTTCTCGCAATTAGAATTCACCAGTCTTTAACTAACTAACTGCTGATAACTCAATTTAAAGCAATTTCCGTATGAAATGCAATGGAGGACAGTTTTTTTATCTGGTTATGTATGCATCATATTATATAACTTACCTTTAATAAATATATAACGTAGCGACATTAATTCTATTAATTTAAAGGTTAATTCCTTGAATTAATTCACGTTATATCACAGACGAATGATAACATATGCAACACACACTTGTGAAAATTTATTAGCTGCCAGTTGAATATTTTGAAATTAACAACATTTTTACTTCTCTCGGAAACTAATTTCAATATGGTCATCTTCTAATAGTGAAATAAATTTAAATTAAATGTAACCGCACATTTCAATATCAAACTGCGCTTATTCTGTGAATCTGTGTGCGTGTGTGTACATAAAAAAATCAGCCGAATCGCTAAACAGATTGCGCTGAAATTTGAAACATACATCTGGTACGAGTTTATTGAGAACTGCTAACAAAATCAGCTAGATCCATTGCGATTTAAACCTACAAGAAATATAAAATTGAAAATTAGGCTGCGAATGGGTAGGAATTATTTTAACGACAATGGTTTTGTTTTTGAAAAAATATTTTTTGTTTGTTATTTGTCTGGCTGTGAAAAAAATAAGCAGTGCCCAAGGTGTATCGAATCTTGCTCGCTCAAGGTACCCCCAAATTCCGGTCAGAGATTAAGTAAACCTTGAAATATTTTCACGTATTTTGTACTGGCTATGTTTTCCATAGTATTGTCACAGATGATAAGACTACACTGCGTTATATGCATTTCAAAACATGTTTTTATGATTTTAAAAATACAATCCAGAAATTAAAAAATCTTTCCCGACCAGGAGATTGAACCCAGGTCTCATTTCATTTCAGGTATAACAGCGCCTTAGCCAACTAGACTAGGAAAACTCCAAAGTCGTTCAAAGACAAGTGAGAAGTCATGTGTAGAGTACCCGGGAACATTTGCATGTAAGTTTGATAATTATATTGGTATAAATAATAGGAGTTTTAAGTTTAGTTGGTATAAGGGCGCGTCAACTGTAAGACCATAAAATACTGCACTCTAGCCTATGATAGGCTAGTGTGGCCTTAGGTCGAGGGAAGGAAGGGAATGTTATCGGGTACTTAACACATGGCTCACTCACTCGTTTAATTTACTAGAAAATTCGTCAAAGTCATTGTTGATTGATTGATTGATGGGATATTGCTAAAATATGAGATGTTAAGCAATATCCAATGAATCAATCAACAATGACTTTGTGACGAATTTCCTAGTAAATTAACGGGATTTCCCATTCAGTGAATCATGTCTTGTTCTGGAAAAAAGGTACATTATTCTAAGTTTTCATTTTTGGCATGCACATCACAGTCGTAATTCTATCATAATTAGTCAAATTGACCGTATCCCGGCATGAACAAATGATTACAATAGCAGATGATGAAAGGCGTTTGGTGGAGGTGCCGGGTAGAGGGAGAAAAGTTGAAACTCCATAAGAATAGCATTGTTGGTGGAGGTGCCGGGTCCGTACTACTTCATTTTAATAGGGCGCGACTAGCGGCCTTATAGGTTTTTATTTCTACTTTATGAATCCAGTTTAAAGACGGAGGAAGGTATTATTGCTGTGGCATTTTTTTTTGGATGAGCGAAGCGAAGATTTCAATTTTTCACTTACGTTACCCCAAGAAAAATAGATTTTGGTGTTTTTTTGTCTATTCGCTCTCTACCAGGAAAACGGCATATGCGATCTTGATGAAAATTGGAGGGGACCTTCGAAATCTCTGAACTTAGATCTGCCTAGTTTTTTGGAATAATCCAAGAAATATTTTTTATGAACATTGCACTTGAACGATTTTTTCGATTTTTAATGCGATATTTTCGTGATATTTGGGTAAATTTTGATCAAACTGGTGAGGTTACAACGTTCATATTTCACATGGACATTAAATTAATGGTGATGTTTTGCCTTTTGGTAGAAAAAGATGAAAAAGTTAGCCAGAATTCATAGAAATAAAGGTTTTAATATAAGTTTTTGAGGTGTATAATAATTAACAAGACGTAACTATAGAAACTTGACAACAATCACCAACAATGCGTACTAAAAGCAAGTCTTCGGGCCTCCAGATATTTTACATTCTATTAATTGGTTTTACCATAGCAATTAATACCGCACTACTTTATAAAAATTATCCTAATTTAACAAAAATGATTTTTCAATTGGACTTGACAAAGTAAAGAGATCCACGCATATTTAAAAACTTACAAAAAGCTCATCCATCAACGCGACTAAAAAAAGCATTCGTGAAGCGGCATAGTTTTAAGTATAGCACACAATTGTCGGTGAATTTTTAAGTGTGTTTCAAATATGAACGCCAGTGTACTGTAAGCAACAAATCGCATCTCAGTACTTGCACTTGCTCTACATACTAAACATAGTGGACATTCATAAACGCATATATAATAACTAGGAAAACGCCAAAGTCGTTGTTAGAAGAGTGAGTGAGCCATGCGTTGAGCCTATCATAGACTAGAATGGCGTATAATGGCCTTATAGTTGAGCGTCCTTATACGACTAAACTCAAAACCCTATTATGTTTACCTATATTATTATCAAACCGTAATGCAAATGTTCCCGGGTACTCAACACATGACTCGCTCACTTGTCTAACGACTTTAGTGTTTTCCTAGTACATTACCATACTGTTTAAAATGTTCACCATATTTAAATGTTTCGTTTGTTCTACCTTGATGTGTCCGAAAAGATTGACTGAATTTCTTATTGATCTTCACAAGTTTTTATTCTAGTTTAAAACAGTGTAGCGTAAACTTCGGGCTTGATAAACAGATAATTTTCTCTTACAAATAAATACTACATGAGACTAAGCAGTCAGCCATTTTATAGAATGGAAATGATACGTTAACGGTAACACCACAGTAAAACCACGATGACAAAACACTATCGCAGAAAGTACTAGATTAGTGTTGAGAGTGCTAATAATACAATGAACAATAGAACGAGACAAAACGCCTCCCGGGACCAATGATCTTGATCTGAACTCGTGGCATGCTTCCTTCTAACATCACAATGCGTGGCCATGCCTCTGCAGAACATCAACTAAAACCGCTACATTAAACCGCATTCTACTTCGTTCTAGAAAGCAATCGTGAACGAGTTGTTGTGTTGCAGGCTACATTTTCTCCATTCTCCCTTAACATTCCTTTCCCAGTCAGTCCTAGGGTGTTAACTAACATTCAACTCTAATAGTGCATTTATACTTGAGTGCTGGCGGTTATAGTGGTAATGGATTCCAGTCCAAGGTGGGCATGCACAAGACATTGTAACAGATGCACGCTGTGGGAATAAATAAGGGGGCCTGGGGCAGAGCGTAGATAAGAAAAGTTGGTTTGACGAACCTAAAATTTAATGCAAAAATGTGCTCTGAAAAATCAATTAGACTAAAGTGAAAGTAAAGGGTTAAAAGGTGGCTTAGAAAGCATTCAAACAGGAAAGCAATGATCAACACAAATGTTACGAGTTCAATTTTAATTCAAGACACAGTACTATATTATATAAAGCAGTGCAATAACATGATTGTCATTCGTATAGTTACTTTTAAGTTTATATAATATAGCAGATATGAGAAACCCCTTCAGATATGCATCATGTCGATACGAAAAGCGATGATGGTGATCTGATTTAAATGTGAACTAGATAAACACGATGTTTACAATTCATTTAATTGTAGAACTATGTGCTCTTATATATTAGTTCCAAGTTTAACGATATCACTAATTTATGTTTGTTGTGTATGAAATACTTGATTTTGGTTGATACGTCACACCTTTGGGTAACATTCATATCCATCAGAGGTTTTATGTTAATGTATTTGTATGCAATTTATAATTGAATTGCCTTGTAGATAAGTCAAATTTCTATAGTATTATATTTATTTTCTAATTTAAATACTTAACTGACACCATACATAATGTAAATTATAATTTTGTTAAAACATTGTTGGTCGAGAGCGTGGTCTCCTAAGTACACATTCGAAGTGTTTCAAACTCATGTTGATTACATTTTAATTCTCAGCGAAATATAAATAAACATCTTAAACTTACTTATTTGTTGGTGGCGTAAAGCCATGAGTGCACATTGTGGGAAATACCGACAGTGTTGGCTCGAGTGCTTATAGGCGCTCGACTCTGATTCGGGAGGTCTCGGGTTCGAATCCCGTAGAGACCGGAATTCCTGATTCCTGACTTTCCGAGGTTTTCCTCAGTCGTTAATTCGAATGCAAGGGATTGAATCCTCTTAATTAGCGCTCGGACATCCCTTCACAATTGTGTTATCCGCAATATACCTATAGTTAGTAACATGTGTATACCCTACAGCGGGCATCCTACAAAAATGTATTTATTTTTTATTGTGGGAAATATAACTATCTTGCAAGTGTTTTTTCTGAATTGTAGTAAATAATGTCATAAGATATCGAGGTCGAGTTTACTTTATTTCAATTCAGTACACGTTCTATTTATCTAAAGGAACGTAATTGGCTAACATACTGTTGAGTACCCGACTTTCTATTGGAATACTACGAATAAAACATATTTTACTGTATGTTTGCTGTGTTTTATATCCCCGTTTGTTACAGCTATGCTGTTATTGAATCCCTCTGACCTTTTGTTTGACTCTGGTACTAGCTTGAAACCGACGCGTCAGAGATATTGTGTACTCGAGTCACATAACGCTACGACAACAATCAAGCGAGCGTTGTGCTGCAAGCAAGTGTTGATTTTACTGATACACTAGCAGTTTATTGACAGAATCTGAGGGATACATTAAACAAATTGTGTATTTATATGTTATAAAACATTTTTTAAGACTTTTGCGTACCGGATATATTTGAAAAAAAGTGAAACGGGTCATTTCGCCTCGTCGCTTGTTTACTCTTGCTGGTGAAATGACCCGTTTGCACCTTTTTTAATATTTATATGATATTTATTGGTATTGCATATTGATTCTATCTTTAAGTTGCAACGAAATTTCACTTCGCATTATAAAATTGTAATTTTTCTTTAAAGAAAGATTATAATTAATTCCCCACACCATATTTTAATTTCTTGCTTTTTGTTCAACGTTAACAATATAAATACAATTATTATATTTGAGACAATGAGTGGTGATGTATGCGTCGAAAAAAAAATTTATAAAATTTATACGGGCTTCCAACCCACGTGCCTTAATATGCTTTTGACCTGCGTCCAAACAGCACGAGCCTCCGTAGTTAGCTTGCGTATTATTGTTGCCAATCATGTGTGAATCACATTGGTGAGGTAGGAAGATGTTTGTTTGTTTATTTGGATTAAGGGCGCATCAACCATTGGTCATAATGCGCCACTCTAGCCTAGGGGATTACGGGAAGAAAATCTCATGCTGATGGCTGGTCAGAACCAGCCAGGGCTGACCAGCCAGGGTCAACAACACGGTCAACAGTTGTGGTCGTCATCGTGTTGTCATCGTTCGTGTTGTCATGGTCGTAGTCGTCAGGGAGGTCGTCAAGGGCTGGGAGAAGCCCCCGACGACGACCGTCAGAGCTCGCCTCGAGTTTCGGGGAGTAAAATACTCCACTAGATACAAGCTGATGTTTGCGAGATGGACTTTTCTTCTCTTCCTCAGAGCTATGCTCTGGGCCAAATTCTACCCCGGGTCCCGACGGGCCCGGGTGTCGCGTTGAAAGACAGTTTGCATATTAGCATGAATTTAGGTATCAATGCGCATTTTAAACGGTATCACGAAATTTCAGTTCCACGTGTCAGACCTCCTTTCAGAAAATAATACACCATAACAGTAGATCATTCAAATGATAATAATATATAATTTTGATATATTTGTTTTATTGTTCATCACCATGTAATTATTTGTTAATTTGTAGGTATATTAATGTAATTTAAATTTTTACTTTATTTATTTATTAACTTATATTTGGATTGTCTATGTAAAATGGTACTTGTGCTGTACTAGACTCTTATATAAATAAATAAATAAATTTGGACAAAAGTGCTTTGATAACATTAAATTCATGGTATTATCTACGAAAATGTATAAAATTAAATGAAATAAATGTTTTGCTTTTTTAATTATTTGAAATGTGATATAAGTATAAAAGTTAAGATATACATTTTTGTGAAAAGTGAACCATGGATCTTGTAGCAGACAAAGAAGATACAAATAACGCATTTTGTCTGTTTACAGAGTCGGTGTGTGCGAAGACTCTGGATGCGGGCTGTAAACATCGACTTGGGCGCGGGGTTTTACAGCTAGACTTAGGGTTTGTAGTAAATCCCTCTTTGCGTCGCTTGTTGCGTTGGTTCAGTTTCTCCTTGTTCCTTGTTTTTGTCGACTCAACTTCGGCGCATCGAGTCCCAGGCGATCAAACTCCTAACAAACAAAACACTGACCTGGCTTGGCTTAGCTAGGCTTGGGTGATGACAAGCTGCAATTTGGACCAACTTTTCGGCAAGTCCATATACGTTTGCTGTTTGTCCAAGGCTACGAATCCGTGTCAATATGCCCACGAGGCTACTAGCTCGTAATACCGACCACACGGCCTGGTTTGGGGTATTTTTCTTAAGACCCTAATGAAGAAGTTATATGTGAGTTTAGATCTTATAGCTTATCTTATAGGGGATATTACTTTTTTTTAAATTAATTAATGATTCTATAGAGAAATACTTACATAAAATTAACATTTAAATATATATTCATAGCACTGTGATTGCAAATTTTCGGCTCCTGAAATTTTGTAAAAATTAAATTAATGTTAGGTGAATTGTTTTGGCGAATTGGGAACTATATAGTAAACCTCGTAAAGGGTGCTATGTATAACGGTACAATTTTAATATATAACTGAAGACAAATTATGAACCATTGGAGACATAACCGAACTGATTTTCCTGCGCAAGATGGCATCAAAAGAGTTCCGATTTAAAAAAAACGCACAACAGCAGATTTCTTTAATAAGTAAAATGGGGACACGTTGTTCCGATAGAAAATTATATTCTTGCCAATTAAAATTGTAATTGATAACAATATTTGAAATTTTTATCTAGGGCACTCGAGCAGTAACGTAGAGTAAGTTAGTTTTATTGTGTTTTACCTAGGTCGACTAGTGTAGGGTTATGGACATGTCCATACAGTCCGAGGTGGCACATACCGCCGCTGGTTCGAATCGTATGTCTCTACAAGGACGTGGGTTCGGATCCCGCATAAGACATGGGGTTTTTGTAATCGTCCTTCACCCTCATCTATCTCCACTCATCGTCGTTTTTTAAACGTATATGTGCTAAATATATCCTTAGTATGTCTATGTACTTAATTAGTAATATATTATATAATATGTTTTGTGCTCTTTTAATATACTGTATCTACCAATGTATACAATAGAATATCGTAAATAAACATCATTACTTACTTACTACTGACATATCCTAAGTGCATTAGTATGACACGTTAAGCATAGAAATCATCATCTCAGCCTTAACGTAAAATGTATTCATTATGCTGCACTGCCTATACTTTCTGCTCATTCGGTCAGCTGTGTTTAAGGGGAGTATTAGGGGTAACCTAGAGTCATTGGCTCAACACTGAGGAAGTTGATAAGTTGAATAATCAATACAACAGTATCAAAATTTGAAAAATGAAAATAAAAGTATTTATTTTATTTTTTATTCTTATACTGTTGTGTTTGTATATCAACTTGTCAACCAGTTGAAATGACCGATCAGTCATCGAATCGAAATATTATTCAATATCTGTTCTATTTTTTTCATTATAGGCGCAGTGGACAGTTCAATGGTTTTTTGGTAAGTGAACTCTTGAATACCGTTAAAATTAGCCACTAAATGAAAATTATTTTTCTTCTCTCTAGGTAGCCCTATACAGTAGGGTGGGTCGAAAAAAATGTTTTGTTTTTTTTCGGAACGCTTTAGTGCGGAAAAGTTGCCTATTGTAATTAGAAGAAAAACGGCACTAAAGAAATTAAAATCGGTTGACATCTTCCGTTCGCGCATCGGACCTAAAGTTAATGAAAAATTACAAAATCGCGACTTTTTTGTACTTTTTTTTGTAACTAAATATTTTTTTTCCGGAACGCTTTAGTGCGGAAAGTTTCCTATTGTAATAAGAAGAAAAACGGCATAAAAGAATTTAAAATCGGTTAGCAGCTACCGTTCGCGCATCATAATTAAAGTTAATGAAAAATTGCAAAAATCGCGATTTTTTTTGCAGAATTTTAAGTATGGTAAAATTTTTAAAATAAACACGCTTTAATTTTTTTATGCTTGTTTAATGGTTTAAATAACCTAAACAAATTATATTCTGATTAAAAACCTAATTTTTTCCGTTCGCGCAACGTCTAAATTAAAAACAGAAAAATACAAATTTGTTGCAATTTTCACTGTGCAACACTTAGCTCGTTTCGCGAGAACAAAACGACCCAGAACTCACCACGTGGAGGTGGTTGCACGTCGAGTTCCACCCACACCCTACCCAACCAACCATCCAATTGTTGGGTGTGGAATTTACATTATATTTACAAACTATTTACAACGATTTTCCATAGAGTAGGTAGGATCTTTGGCTTACTGTGTATTTAATTTCCTTTTTTATATTTTCTACACATTTGAAGTCTGATTTTGTGGAGAAATGAGGCATGTCCGATCTCGACTTCAGTGTTGCTCGGATATAGCCATCTCTGGCTTCATGACCACATACTTTACTCGAGGCCCCTGTCACAAGTTTGACACACCTCTCCACAGCCTGGGTGTGACAGGGAAACTTGTGTATATCTCTGATGGACTTAGTGTCAGAATTGATGAGTGATTAAATACCATCTTCACTGAGGTCCCGCAGCATTGGGGGAGAATACAACACACAAGAATTCCAATAAATTATCTCAGTGTAATCGAAAGCTTGAAAGTTTATCTTTGGTGGTACAAAATTTCTAACAATCTTCTTCGGGACGGTTAGTCTTGCTTTTAAGATCCTTCTGTAACCAAGCTCCCGAATATGTTCTCTATCATCGACAAGCATTGCCAACAGAAGATTCTCTGGGTGCTCAAAGAACGCATTTCGTTCTATTACTGGATCGACAACTTGAAGTAATTCGTCGGATAAATACCGTGATGTTTGGATTGCTTGAAAGACATGTTTTGGTCTGTCAGTAAAATATTTGCTTTTTTTATGGCAAACCACACAGGCATGTAAGATTTTAAGATGAAGCCAACTATTTCTTTTAAGTTTCTGGATGGATCTGATGAACTTATTTACAACCTCAGGACTCGGTTGGCCGCAGTTAGCCATCTGGAATGGGACATAGGACCAGGGTCCCGATTTGCCAAGTCTTCTGGACAATGTCCCAAGGTGATTGATTGCACTTGAAATGTCCAACAATACTGTTGGTCTTTGCTCAACAAATTCCTGTCTATATCAGGAATCGAACAATCTATGGGTTCATAGTCGACCACAAGGAGATTTTCACAGCAAGTGAGCTGCTGCCCGATTGGCCCACCAAAAGATTTAGGCCCTGCAGTTTGTTTGTCGATGATAGAGAACATATTCGGGAGCTTGGTTACAGAAGGATTATAAAAGCAAGACAAACCGTCCAGAAGAAGAAGATGTAAGAAATTTCGTACCACTGAAAATAAACTTTCAAGTTTCCGATAACACTGAAATAATTAATTGGGATTCTTGTGTGTTGTATTCTCCCCAATGCTGCGGGACCTCAGTGAAGATGATATTTAATCACTCATCAATTCTGACACTAAGTCCATCAGAGATATACACAAGTTTCCCTGTCACACCCAGGCTGTGGAGAGGTGTGTCAACTTGTGACAGGGGCCTCGAGTAAAGTATGTGGTCATGAAGCCAGAGATGGGTATATCCGAGCAATACTGAAGTCGAGATCGGACATGCCTCATTTCTCCACAAAATCAGACTTCAAATGTGTAGAAAATATAAAAAAGGAAATTAAATACACAGTAAGCCAAAGATCTCACCTACTCTATGGAAAATCGTTGTAAATAGTTGTAAATATAATTTCAATTTCACACCCAACAATTGGATGGTTGGTTGGGTAGGGTGTGGGTGGAACTCGACGTGCAACTACCTCCACGTGGTGAGTTCTGGGTCCTTTTGTTCTAGCAAAACGAGCTAAGTGTTGCACAGTGAAAATTGCGACAAATTTGTATTTTTCTGTTTGTTTAAGACGTTGCGCGAACGGAAAAAATTAGATTATTGATCAGAATTTAATTTATTTACGTAATTTAAACCATAAAACAAGCATAAAAAACTAAAGCGTGTTTATTTTAAAAGTTTTACCATACTTAAAAAATCTCCAAAAAAGTCGCGATTTTTGCAATTTTTCATTAACTTTAAGTACGATGCGCGAACGGAAGATGCTAACCGATTTTAAATTCTTTTATGCTGTTTTTCTTCTTATTACAATAGGAAACTTTTCCGCACTAAAGCGTTCCTAAAAAAAAATATTTAGTTACAAAAAAAAAAGTACAAAAAAGTCGCGGTTTTTGAAATTTTTTATTAACTTTAGGTCCCATGCGCGAACGGAAGATGTTAACCGATTTTAATTTTTTTGATGCCGTTTTTCTTCTAATTACAATAGGCAACTTTTCCGCACTAAAGCGTTCAGAAAAAAAACAAAACATTTTTTTCGACCCACCCTACTATACAGTTCTTGCAGCAACACATCCAGTAGAAACAACATCAACAGAAACAATAAAAACAACGCGCTCCGGCCCGCTTTATCACTCCTATTCACTTTAATATCGATGCCAAGTCTGATAACATTCTGCGTGTTTCGTTCTGAAAATATAAACTGGAGGGCCGGAGAGATAACTCCACCACCGGAAGGAGGGACGAAAAGCTTCGATTGGATTTCAAACCGTCATCACGATTGCTTATACGTTGCGATCAAATGATCAGAGCGTGACGTCAGTGCGGGGCTCCGCGTGTCCGGTGTCCCACTTGCCAGTATTGACTGGCATTTAGATCAATTGTTGTTTTTCAAGTACATACCTTTTTTACAGCGATTGGTACTGTCGTCATTACCTTTCAACCATAAGTAAACCAAGGGGTCTCGTATCAACTTTACCACTGACTATACCCATCCCTTGATTTACTTTTGGTCGAGGGTATATACGTCCATAATATTGTAATAAATTATTTCGTACTCATTAATAGAATTTGTTTACTGCGGTAACTACGTGTACGTATATAATGTGTACATTATGGTCGCTTTATAATGGAAATGTTTACTCAGTTATACGACTCCGTACATGGTTATAAACGACATTTGTTTAAACAAACTAACACTATATACTAACGGATAATAATGTCATTAAAGCAGACTTGTAAAAACACATGTTTTGGTTGATTTAATCTGTGCTTATAACTTTCTCTAGCTACCATGCCCTTCTCTGCATATATCTTGAACTAGTCAGTGATATTTTACGATTAAATTAGTTGCCATGACAAGGTGCGATGCCTGAAGATCGAGGCAAGATGGCAATCGTTCACAAAAACAACTGACCTTATGGATCGTTGGTTTAGTGATTAGATTTTCTGCTTCAAATACAGAACGTCCTCGGGTTTGAATCCCACTTTGGGCAGAATATTTTTAATTTCTGACATGGACTCGTCATTATTGTGGGTTGTGAATGTGTAAACGGTGACTTCAAACCCACCATAGCAACGATTCACACAAAACATTTTGTTTGCTCGCCGATGATGTCGAGGCCGCTTGAAATTAAAGTCCCACCCTGAAAATCAGTTATGTGACTGAGTAGGTAGTCACTAAGAATTTGTTTAGTTACATTTACTTAATAAAGAATTGGCTAATGTTACGTAAATATGAAAGATTTTCCCATTTAGCAAAACCAGAATTATAAACAAAGTCACTAAATACACTAAACATTTGTTTATAAGAATTAGTATTTATTAGAAAATGAATACAAAATACATTTAGAAATCGCATGGAATCCGCAAAGAAGTTTTTGCAAGGCTTTCTGACACAAATAAAAACACATGGACACGCGCATATTAATGAATACCATTAGTGGCGTGAATGGCGTCTATTGCAGCAATCATTCCAAAGTGATTGACACATTTACAAATAGGGGTCGTATCCGCAGTAGCGAAATACGTCGAGAACATGCAATGCAGTGCAGCGGTAACACGGGCATCAAGGGATCATTCAATAATTAGATTCGTTTAAGCTTTGTTAAATTGTATTTTTATTGCTAATTTACATGTTTGTATTAAAAATAACACAATTTTAACAAATAAACCTAGAAGAGTTTAATCACTCTTTTGTGTTGGCGAATGCATGTTAACGACACTACTTATATTATTACAGCTGTGAATATATTATACAATGTTCATGAATGAGTTCAACCAACACAAGGGAACATTGATTGCAGCAGGTTTGGATATAGAACGCATGTGTAAAATAAACCAGGTACGAGCTATAGAAAGTGGTAGAAACGTGGTTATATATACACTATCGCAACCGTACCTGGGTTCGACACCCGGTCGACATACATCTTTTCGTTTATTGATAGCAATCCATAAGGCTATTCGACCGCGTTTTTCTATTTTCTCAAATGCTACCAAGTCAAAATATAGTGAATGGCTTTGAAACATGTCTTTATTAGAAAATCAAAACTATTTTTTTCAAATTTTTCTGATCGGGCACACGGCAAATATCGCTTCTTCAAAATAATTGTAAACTTCAATTTGCCCAAGCACACCATTCAACGTAGGTAGTTGTGTTTTTGTGACATTAATTTTCAACATGGTTTTCTAGAGGCTGACTGAAAGAAAAATGATTTTTTTTAAAATTGTCTTCCCTGCGAATGTTTTCGTTTATCGGTATTTTGTACCGATTTGTACCTCCAAACGAAAAAAATTCGCAGGAAAGACCATATTGTAAAAAAATTTTTTTTCTCTCAGTCAGCCTCTAGGAAACCAGTTGAATGAATGTCACAAAAACACAACTACATACGATGAATGGTGTGCTTTGGCAAATTGAAGTTTACAATTATTTTGAAGAGGCGATGATTGCCGTGTGTCCGATCAGAAAAATTTGGAAAAAATTGTTTTGATTTTCTAATAGAGCCAGGTTTCAAAGCCATTCACTATATTTTGACATGGCAGCATTTTTGGGAAAACACGGCATTATTATGACGAAAAAGTGAACGTATATAGGGCTTAATTTATCTCAAAGCAATGTTAAATTGGCTATTAACCCAACAAATTATTTTTTACCACATAATCTATAGCACAATACTACACTAAAATGACCGTTTAAAAAATTATGTCTTGTAACTGTGATTTTATATGAATTTTTCAATTGTTTTGATCCAGCAAAATAGCGAAAATTGGTGTTTGGGGAAATTTCTTAAATTGGCTTTAACCTGCATCTTTTTTGTTCCACATAGATACTAGAGCATCAAACCAATCTAAAATGGCCCTTTGTAATATAGTGTCCTGAAACTGGGCACAAATATAGTCTCAAACATGCAAAAATATGCATCCCAAAATCACACTCCTTCTTGGTAATCTGCATATTTTGACTGAACCACTTGCTCAAATTACAAAACAAAATAAAGAGGATTTACAGAATAGGCTGTAGAGTACGTCAATATTGACCAATATTTTTTTGGATCAAAATCCTTCAAGGTCACGGGGCATAAAGATCGTCCCATGTTATTTCTTATAGGAGATTTTTGCCGATGAGACCTAAAAATACTAAGTTTGACAATTTTTTGGGGGTCAATGGTAAACCCAATAATTTTTCTGTTAATTTCTAAATTCATAACTAGCTAGCCTGAATGAAATATATTTTTTGAGTTTAGCGGTTGAATACCCCTTTAAGTACACAGTCGATATGGATCCAGTGTGGGATCATGATATTATTATGTCTATATGCCATTCCCCAACCTTACCTTGCACCCACATTTCAGTCGCTATCATCAATGTTTCATATCTAAATATCTACACTGTTTGCTCTCGTCATCGAGGTATTTCTCTAGTATTTCTACTATACACATTGTATAATACTCGAAAGAAAAAGGATTTAACGTAAAGCAAAAAATCGATCAATCAAAAACTTACACAATACAAGCTTTGCAACAAAGTTGGGAATTATAACCTACTGGTGTATATAGAACTCTAAACCAAATCTCATTGAAAGAAAATGAAAGTGGTGATGGTGTGCTGTGGAGCAAAATACAAAAGGCAATATGATCGTTGGAATCTGCGTGTTGCGTCGAGTATTTTGAGGCCACACGAAAACAATTACTACGCTTAGGTTGCATTATGCAGCGAGTTGGCTATCCTGACGCCTCGTATGGCGGAGTGTCCAGTGTCCGGTGATCAGTGTTATGACAGTTCTTGTCTGTAGGGAATCTAGCTTGTCAGCGCAGAACGTTCATAACTGGGTCACTAAGTTTTTATAGTGGAATGCATTTCGGAAACGGCGACTTCCTTAGTGAAGTTCGCCCACTCTGCGAGTTATTGCAAAACTTTTGAAAAGGAATCTACCTAGAAAAGATCTATCGATCTTGAATCTACGAAAAGATAAGAGTTTGAATTTTTAGTTGAAGAATGTATCGTAACAACCAACAAGTCACAATGGATAACTTAAAGTGGTACAGAATTTTCTTTTAAGGCAATAGTTTAAATACGGGACACAGTAACTTGTTTTAATTTTCTAGAAATTATTATACAATTAACACATTGGGAAGATCACATTTTGTACCAATTCGTAAAATTGTTCATGTACGGTAAATTGGCATGTATTATTTTAGATAACATAATATATTAGATATTTTAGATTTTAGATAATAGAAAAACATACCTGGAAAAAATCCATCTCAGTGGGGTATGGATCCCCGGTCTTTGACTCCTAAGCTACTGAGACAGTTAACGATTAACGATTAACGGTTTTTTAATTTCTGGATTAATTTTTAAAAAAATCAATTACACCTACGTACGGGAGTGTTTCCCGATTAATGAAATTGACAAATAAGCAATTCAATGTTAGTTCGCCGTGTCTCAATATGCTATAGTTGCAAATTCCACTTTTCGAATAATTGCAAGTATATATTATATATATGCCTACTCACGGGGCAGAGTTATAATCGGAATTTATAGAGCGGAAAATGTACAAGGGTATACATAAGCATGTCTATTCTTTTAGATCTCAATGCGTTTTAGTACGCAGGAATATGTTTGAAAAATTATTGGTATTCCACACGACAATATGGCACCTTCAAATCCAATAATATGAGTAGCAATAGCAATATATGTATATGTATAATATCATAGCCTACACGATGTGAACATTCTTTTCATTTATATACAACATTTCTTAGAACCACGATGGAAACAATGTTAGGTACGGTTTCTACTCTTCATTAATCAAAACATATCACCCACTCATGTATTGATTAATGTGTAACCACTGAATGAGACCGTGTGCTAAAATATCATATATTTTTTAAGGTAAACATTGTTTGCAGTTCCTATTTCCATTTTCAAAACAACTTTGAGGAAATCTTAGGATAATTGTATTTCGACTCGAAGTTGGAGCCTTTGATTTTGAGGGATGGGTTTGATGAAGGGATATGGGTGGAAAATGGGGGGTGGGGGTAGGGGAGGTTTCACAGCTACAATTGTGAGGCTTTCTTCTCGTCAGCCTTTGTCGCTGCCACTATTCTTCGTCTAAAGCACCGCGCGCACTGGATCGACTCGGCTCGGCTCCTGCCAGAACGGCATGCTGCGTCGAATTGAAATGCACTAAACAATGAGACACGCGCACTTGATCGGCTCCGCCGGTACATGTGTAACTTCCCCTCTTTCGCTCGGTTCGTTATCCTCGATTGCTCGAGCAAGCAACTTGGCCGAACAGCCGGAAGGTAGAAGACAGTTCCAATTAAAGAGAGCACCGCTTATAAGAATTGTCCTCCTATGAGGTCGAGAAACATAATGGAACTGGTGAACCGAGTGTAGCACCTGGTCGCGCGGTCCGAGCCGAGCGTATAGGTGCGCGGCACTTAGGACGATACCGAAGCGATTACTCACACCACTCTGTGTACGAAACCGAGCCGAGTCGATCCAGTGCGCGCGGTGCTTAACAATAACTTATAACTTAATTGTCGAACATTGATGAAAGTGAAACTGCATGGCACATAAACAAAAGGTGTTGACTAAGTTTTGCCGTGATGTAACCAACGAACACAATCTAGATAGCGCGAATAGATTCTACACCTTCTACTTCTTACATTATTATATTTCAAAATGTTATTATTTTTCTAATTCTCACGTTTGATAATCATGAAACAAAACCAACAATCCTACTTTGTGACTAATTAATAAACCAATACGACAAACTTCAAAATTTATATTTAATTTTCAGTTCTTCTTTTTTTTGTTACAAATGAAAGTTTTTATTCATTTTTTCGATTTTAAAAGATTTATTTTACTTAATTTTTATTATTCAGTCAAGTATATTTTTTACCTTAATTACATAAGAAGTAACATCTGTCTGCCTACATTTTGCAGAGTGTAAATATTGGTTGTTTTGTTATTATTTTTACAGTAATTGTGTCATTGTTGTTAATAAGTTTTGATTACATTTTTGTATGATAACTAGTTTCATTATATTAACTTCTTAAAAGTTCCTTTTACAACAGAATAAAATAAAAAGCAAACCAACTGTCAACTAAAAGCCTTGGTCTTATAAATATAAATTAGACGCCCTTACAGATAAATATATGAAACACGTACAAATTAATTATTACATAAATAAGTAAGGTATAAAAATAATGCAAAAGTAAAGTTGAGTGGCGCTTCAGGTGTGTGATTCAAGACTTGAACTTGAATTGAAGTGGGAGCAAGCATAGCAGAAGAGCCATGCAGCGACATTAAGAATGCAATTGGGTCACGGATGTCCGTCCGTTATATCGAGTAAAGATCTAAAGAGGTCACCTCCAGCTTGTAAATAGTCGGGGAGGATCACATCTCACACCTCGCAGTGGTTCTCATGACCTCGTTAACCTGAGCAATGGCACAACTTACAAGTCACTCAGAACTTCCAAGTACCATTGTTAAAGTTAGGATCAGCTTCAATGTTATGTACGACTATGAGCTTATAAGCAGAATAAGAAACGATATTTATTTAACCACGGTGTAAATGCATGGACATGACAAAAATGATCAGAGAGACGACCGTAAAGCTTACGTTTAAGATTCTGTACCAACCATCCCTATAACGAACAGTTACAATATCATTAATGTTGCTAAATAGATGTAAGAAATCTAATCCAATCAAAGTATATCGTATGCAAGTGAAATTTCAAACAAGTACATGTTATAGGCCTACATTGGAATGTTAAGAATAATCAACCATAAAAGCTCATCCATAAACGCGACTGGCTGGGGGAGGAATGAAAGACGGGTTCTCACGTCATGGTTGTCATCGTCTTTGTCCAGCACGGGCCATATGACTACATATGTTTTTGCAATGGTTATAAACTGGCCCGATTACAGTAGCGGGTCCTGTGTTCTGTATTCTGAAATTAAATTTGAAATTGAAAAGTATAAATATTTTCGAAGCAATGCAGATATTGATAACTTGATCGGATATGAAATTTTGGTTTTGTCCATAGTAAATATTGGCGAAGAGAGTAATTTAGATAGATAATGCACAGTTGATGGGGACTGCTTTGAATATTTACAGTTAAGATGAAATGCCGACTTGTTCCTCGTATTGTTTCATTGACCGGTGTAACTTTTATTTGCTCTCGAAAGCAAATCGACCATGCATATGCGCTTACAATATTGTATAGCACATATTATTATTATGACTGTTCATTACCTAAGTTATCAATTTCCAAGCGAAGGGCGGTCGATACTACAGACCACATAATTACCTCTCTGTAGTGTAATTACAGTTGTCTTGTTTAGTCTTGCGGACAATCCGAAACACAAACACCGATGTAACTATCGTTCTATTGACACGAAGTCCTCTAAATTCGCATATAAACACGCTCCTGGTATCAGAAGCCTCATGCCCTCATGCCGTTATCATGCACAACGACTAAATAAATAATTTGGAATTTTGTTCGTAGCTCGGAATTGAATTTAAAATTGTTATCGACAGCGATGGCTCAAGCGTTCATATGCTTGCAATGCTAATTTTCCTAACTTCATGTACCCTTTTTACCAAAACTACTGGATTAATTTGACTACAATTTTGAGGGGATGTTTAGGAACATGTTATACACAAGTCATAGCTTTATTAACCCCCTACATGAAAAGTTTATGCAAAAACTCCAAAAATAATAAAAGCACGCAAAAATTACAAATTTTATGAAAAATTCACATTTAAAAACTTGACTGAAAAAATGATCTAATCAAATTTATCTTGCTAAGGGTTGTGTATTGTAACACATCTAACATAATCTGAACATTTTAGGCAAATCGGTCAAGTATTTTTCGAGAAAAAGGTACATAATGTGTCAAAATTATATAATTCTGAGAAAAATAGGTTTAAAGATGAAACATGCATGTCACGAAGTGTGGTTTCTATTTGGCTATCAACAAGCAACAAAACAACTTTAAAAAAATATAAATTAAGCATAATGGATAGTCTCATCTCAATTTAATAAAGTATTTTAAACTAAGAGAATAACTAGGAAACGCTCAGTTGGACGCGTTGATAAGCGAGCACGTGCTATAGCTAGACCCACATTGCACATTTTTTTAAATTTAAAAATTTGCGACGTTCGCTGTCCACAGGGCCATGTTTCCAATATTATTTATTATTGCCAAGGTATTTGGGTAAACCCGTGTGTAATCCTTTACTTTGTGGATAAAATCCACCGCCATCTAGAGGACCTTGACTTCTTGGGAAAACTATTTAAGCGAGCGAAGCGAGCGTTTCCATTTGACTCTGCCGGAAAAATTAGTCACTGTTTTTTTTTTTTTTTTTTTTTTTTTTTTTTTGTTTTTTTTTTTTTTTTTTTGTTTGTATGTCACGCGATAACGTTCGAACGGAGGCTCGGATCGAGTTGAAATTTTCACCATCCGCAAGCTTTGTTCTCGATTGAATGCCATTAGTTTTGTGGCAAAATCGTTCAAAAAGTTAAAAAGTTACATTAAAGTTAATCGAAAGTTTTTTTTCAAACTCAACGGCGACAAAATCTGAGATAGCCAAATCATTTAGAATGTCCGTCCGGTCACGAATATGTTAATTTTATTTTGATCCGATAAGTAGTGTAGATGGAAATTACATTATAACAAAAGTAACGTTGCCATGGCAACGAAAAGACGCGCGAAGTTTCTAATGCACTGCCACCTAGAAGTAATCAAAATACTTTCGAGGAAGCAGTTTATTAATTGTCAACAAAGAGTTTAAAAAGTTTTCCCAAGGAGTCAAGGTCCTCTAGATGGCGGTGGATTTTAAAGTAAAGATTTACACACGGGTTTACCCAAATACCTTGGCAATAATAAATAATACTGGAAACGCGAACGTCGTAAATTTTAAAATTTAAAAAAATGTGCAATGTGGGTCTAGCTATAGCACGTGCTCGCTTATCAACGCGTCCAACTGAGCGTTTCCTAGTTAAACACTTTGGAAACAAATAATACACTGCTTCCTCGATAGTATTTTGATTACTTCCAGGTGGCAGTGCATTAGAAGTTCGAGCGTCTTTTAGTTGCCATGGCAACGTAACTTTTGTTAAAATGTAATTTCCATTTACACTACTTATCGGATCAAAATAAAATTAACATATTCGTGACCGGACGGACATTCTAAATGATTTGGCCACCTCAGATTTTGTCGCCGTTAAGTTTGAAAAAAAAACTTTCGATTAACTTTAATGTAACTTTTTAACTTTTTGAACGATTTTGCTACAAAACTAATGGCATTCAATCGAGAACAAAACTTGCGAATGGTCAAAATTTCAAATCGATCCGATCCTCCGTTCGAACGTTATGGCGAGACATACAAACAAACAAACAAAACAAACAAAAAAAAACAAAACCAGTGACTAATTTTTCCGGCAGAGTCAAATGGAAACGCTCGCTTCGCTCGCTTAATAATACTAGGAAACGCTCAGTTGGACGCGTTGATAAGCGAGCACGTGCTATAGCTAGACCCACATTGCACATTTTTTTAAATTTAAAAATTTACGACGTTCGCGTTTCCAGTATTATTTATTATTGCCAAGGTATTTGGGTAAACCCGTGTTTAAATCTTTACTTTAAAATCCACCGCCATCTAGAGGATCTTGACTCCTTGGGAAAACTATTTAAACTCTTTGTTGACAAATAATAGACTACTTCCTCGAAAGTATTTTGATTACTTCTAGGTGGCAGTGCATTAGAAACTTCGCGCGTCTTTTCGTTGCCATGGCAACGTTACTTTTGTTATAATGTAATTTCCATCTACACTACTTATCGGATCAAACTAAAATTAACATATTCGTGACCGGACGGACATTCTAAATGATTTGGCTATCTCAGATTTTGTCGCCGGTTTGTTTGAAAAAAAAACTTTCGATTAACTTTAATGTAACTTTTTAACTTTTTGAACGATTTTGCCACAAAACTAATGGCATTCAATCGAGAACAAAGCTTGCGGATGGTGAAAATTTCAACTCGATCCGAGCCTCCGTTCGAACGTTATCGCGAGACATACAAAAAAAAAAAAAAAAAAAAAGAACAAAACCAGTGACTAATTTTTCCGGAAGAGTCAAATGGAAACGCTCGCTTCGCTCGCTTAATTATACAAAAATCTGCAAATCCGTTTTTGGAAGGCCTTAAACGCCAGAATCTGATTCCGGAGGTCCTGGTTTGAATCATGTCGTGATTGGCAAACCTGACTGAAGGTTATTCCGAAGTTTTCTTCAGTCGTTAGTTAAGGCAAATGCAAAGGATCGAGTCCTCTTACTAAGACCTCGTACTTCCCACCTCATTATTTTCTCTCCAATGGGCATACATTGCGATTTCCCACGAGAAAAAATAAAAAATTATGTGACATTATTGTTTCGTGAGGACCATGCAAGCTCTATTTTGTCGAAATCAGTCGGAGAGTTTCTGTTTACCTTGAACTGAGGACAAGTGAACCTCCAGTCAGGATAGCCGGTGATCTAAAGGTACCTCGATCTCGAATACATATACGGAATGTAACGTTTGATCTACATATATGGGTGCATATTGGCTTAACTAACTGACAGACTGCATTCCTGAATGATCGACTAAAGAATAATTATATTGCGCTCTAACTACGCGAGGACATGATTAGTGATTCGATTGCGAAGCGAATTTCTACTAGAATGAGTAAACGATGTAATACAATTGCTTAGCGAATAGGTGATTGGAATGCAAGCTGCATGGTTTGTTAAAAATGTAGTGGGAAACTGGAAAATCACAGCGTTTCTGTACTGCAAGAGGTGGGAATTGTAACTAGCACTTAAAATAAATAAAACGTCTATTTCAATTTATCGAACTCCCTCCGTTGTAATTTGATAATGGAAAATGCATTTCATGTGTTATGCGCTATTAAAGGAAAATTAGTATGATTTTTAATTGCATGCACATGCTTTCACAGTAAACTAGGGTGGGCGTTGGCTTCAGACATAATAAAAAATAGGGAGGGGTAAATTATGAAGACAATGATGAATACTTGGAAGGATTATTATCATATTTACATGTTTAATTGATTAGAAAAGTAAAACGTAGAATTTATCCCAGTGGCTTCATCAATCCACACATCCTACTGACACATGCTATCGAAATAAAAACAAGTCAATTCAAAGATAGAATAATCATTCTATTTTATTTTATGATTAAATTTTCAATCCATTTGCAATCATAATATTTTGACGTGCATTTTGTGATTAAAACGGGAAAAAGATACATATTATGCAACTAAAAGAAACAGCTGTAAATCTCATAAATGTAAGTACTAAAACATTATTTGACAAACCGTTATCGACAAATTATTGTAACTTTTGCAGTCCAGTGTTCCTCATGCATATGAGTATGTAGCTCGATGGATTCGAGTTAAATGCCCCCAGCATTGTGAAGGGTAATGTAGCATCCTACTCAGAGGGAAGTTGAAATGGTTACACAGACCCTGAAGCTTCAGAGAGCAAACATAATGCTCTATAGATGGTTTAGCATACTTTGTTCATATAAATTACTGACCATTGGATATTGACATAAAGTATATTTAGCTTATCGTTATTATGTGTGTTGAGAGTAAGGCAAAAGCATTAACGTTTTATGTCAGGCATGAGTATACATTCCTTCTTATATTAAATAACAAAATGTGATGTTCCATATAAATGTGAATATTTTTTGTATTTCACTCAGATCATAACGGCATTAAGAACTCTTCACGGCTAAAAATTCACCTAATAACTAATGATATTCTTCCTCACAAAAATATCCTTGTACCATGGCCTAATACCCACTTAAAATTAAGTATTTATATAGGGATTCAATACATATTATAACAGAGAGTTACACATCTATTTAACCAGGAAAAGCGGGTGAATTCGATTTTATTGGTGCTCTAAGCCTTCAATCATGTGCACTATAGTTGGACAACTAACAACATATTATGCAACCCCGCAAATCTTGTCGTCAGCGCAGGATTACTGTGTAAGTGTAGCCACCCCACAACGATTCAGGCCTTATTAATTTGAACTGGGATAATAACAACACAACAAAAAAACTGTAAAAAAGGTGCCCTTTTCAAGGATGCGGTCACGGAGCAAAGTGAATTTGTTAATGAAAAGTGCGCAAATATAGAAGGGTAAAGGGAACATGAGCTTCATGGCCATTCTTTTAGTGCTTTTGAGTGTAAGGTCAAACTTTTCCGATTATCTTTTATCGGCGATTTATTTGTAAATCCACAGTTTTATTCTAACCATATACTTCCAACGAGATAAACTCAACGTTATTGCTCTATTATAACTGTTGGTTAAACAATCATACCACACAACCGAATAATCCGTGCAAATATATGCTATGTTGGATCAATCAACCATTTCGCGTGATCAACTCACAAGTCAATATTATTATGTGAGGTTTCCATGGCAAGTAATTAATCAAAGGAGCATTTAATGAGCAGTCACATGTCAACAAACAATAATGTACATACAACATGCATTTGTTTATTCATCGTTATTTTTAAATTGAATTCTAGGAATTATTATTTTTTATTGCAATACTTATTTCACATTCACTTTTGCACTGCACATTTTTCTCCATGGTGTTGATTAAATATAAAAAAAATGTACAATTTTTGTATCTAAACAGAAATAACTATTTATTATAATTAAAACTCCCCTTCGAAGAACATTTAACCAAAGAAATTAGAACAATGTACGTAAATCAAAATTCTAATCAGAGTATACATATCTGAAAGCAGTAGCTAAAAATAATAATAACTGGAATAAGGTTGTGATTTCAAAAGTTAATGTTAATCGAAAAAAAATGGTTTAGAAAGGATTACATTCAAAACAAACAAACATCAATATAGATTCAATTATCATTTTCATTTCAATCACTTCATTTTATGGGACATAACATAATTTATTGAATTGTTGTATTTAATATTTTTATAGTGATGGGTTCAAATGCCCAAAATGGATCATAGGTCCGCTTTTTGCATCCATCCGTAACCGTATGTTTGTTAGCCCATGTTTGTTGTAATGTATGTATGGAATAATCACATACTAATAGGTTTCTCTTTGGCTCAGTGATGATAAATAAAAAGTGGATGGTATGACAAGTACTGTTATTGGGGTCACTGTTATGAGGGTCAATGGGTTTTTAGGTGTATGCTAGACCAACTGAACCGCAAACTATAGTTACGGATGGCCCGAGACAAGATATTTACAAATTATACGTCATTGCATTTTTACGTATCGTTTTTGTTTTACCTTAGAATACAATTACTCCAAATTCCGTAAATAAATATTCTTTTGAAAATAAGTCATAATCAGTAGGTCAATTTAATATAAACGATACATAAAAAGGCTAATATAATATACTGAAACCAACCGTAAAACGCTAGAATGTAATTAAGTTTGAGAAACATAGTCATTAGTTGTTGTTAAAATAACTATTTTGATTATTTCCAATCTTTGTTATGCATGAGAAAACTGTGTTTGTGATTAGTTTAACAACCAATCTGAGATTCGTGACGTCATTCCTCAATGTAGCACATGATTGACGTTCGCACACCCTCATATTTTGCCATCACTTTTTTTAAATCGGCCAGTAATTAATCCCAAATTATAAAACGAGTACGCGTTATGTTTTTGGTCAATCCATTACTTATAATACGATTTTAATTTCGGGTTAATTTTTTGCTTCCTGTTCGTGCACCCTATTTCCTCAGTCAAGTGTTATGATCACCGTGAGCGAGGGAATGGATTTGACTGATTATAGAGCATATCAAATAACGGATGGCGCTTACGCACTGATGCGAGAGTTCGGTGAACCCGGGTGTTATGTGATCGGCCACCGGGAATTTGTACGGCATCCAGTTTAAATTATATAACGGGGAATCAAGATACCAAAATTATGATATAATAATTTAGTTTTCTCTCCAGAAACTACTCTTAACGGCTACAACTATATTAACAACATAGCAAATTCGTGTGTGTTATAATAAATGCAATTCATTAATAAAAAAATCTTAAGAAAACAAAGTTGTTATCATTGTTATTATTTATTCGATACATTTTTGTAAATGTTTTTTTTTTACTGACAAGAATTTGTTTTGCCTTTATGTCCACTACTATTCAATACAAGGTAAATATAGTAACAAGTCCTTCGGGAGGGTGCCTCATGCCTTACGTACGTACCGTCATTGTATTGTGCGCTTCTTCTGCTATTGTTTATTAGTCGGTGGCAGATTTTTCTTTCCTTTCTCTCATTTTCCCCCCTTTTCTTCATTTTCCGGCTTCCCGATTTGTGGATTTTCTTTTCCTGAGTCTCTCCTCTTTCTTGTATTTATTCCTTCTCCTACGTCATCTTCCCATTTCTCATTAACCATTTCCTTTGGTTAGTCTACACAGTGCCCTTGTCGTTTGCCCATATGCCCATCATACCTCCTCATTGGAGCAGCCTCATCGTTTCCTTTCCCTAGTCAGGATACACCTTTGGCAGTAGCTTTAGAATGTTTTTCAATCCTTTAAGATTCTTTTCTCCGACTACTACACCTGTTGGTCCTCAAAAGTCTAGTAATTCATATTGATAGAACCCTTAAAATATTTTCAACGTATACCGTATATTTATAAGGAAAATAACGACTTCAATATTAAGAGAATATAAACATTTCATAAAGTGTTAATATATTATTATGTATACAAAAATTTACAGGCGACATTGCATGACTAGCAAATAGCAAGTAAAACATGAGCTCTTGATGGTATTTGCATTTGATATGAAAATTAGCGTAATGATTACAGATCACTTGATTATGACCAAGACCATAATTATTTACATAACAAGTGAAAATGTATAATATTTTTGCAATATTAAAATGATGCAGCTTTTAAACAAATCGTAACCGATAATTTTTAGTCGCTTTTATATTCTTGGTGTTGTCACTAGCTCATTAATAAAATATCACAGAGGAGTGGCTTTAAACATACTGTTGACCGTTGTTTGAAAAAAAAATAATCACATCAGTTACATAAACAAAAATTGCGATATTGTTCAACTTGGTAAAATATGCATTCGTTGTGTATAATAATGAAAACTTACACATTACATTAGTAACATTACGTGTATACTAGCTGTCTATTAATGATTTATGGTAATAATATGCATTTGACATATTGGTAATGGAATGCAAGTGTGTAACTAACTATAGAACAGGGCATTGTTTAGCCAGTATCAGCAATTTGCGTCTGATTGTGTGTGCGTTGTTTATTACCATAGGCCCGCCTGGCGGTATAACACCTTCATTCAGGCATTCATTGTCAAATTGTGTGCTAACTTGCCCTGCAGCCGCATTCGCTAATTATTAGAGTACTATTATCATATAACCGTTACCATGGTTATCATTGTTTCTAATCTACACTATAATTGAACGAGCGTAGCGAGCGTCTCCACTTGACTCCTATGGCTCGAATGTCTGTTTTTTGGTTTTGTTTTATGTTTTTTTTTTCTGTTACTGCTTCGATACAGGTCGCACCGTTTCTCTGATCGACCTGAAATTTTTCACACATGTACATACCACCTATGCGGGTTGCTGTATAGTTTTTGAACAAAATCCGATCGTTGGTTATAAAAAATTAAAAAATTAAAAATAAATAAATAAACAAATAAAAATGTTCCGATCGTTACGAAATTTTGCAGGGTCAATAAGTACAACATTCTCTCCTATTTTACAAATTTACAGCTAAATCGGTCAAGACCTTACGTAGTGTAGATAGAAATTACATTTTAACAAAAGTAACGTTACCATGACAACGAAAAGTCTCACTATGCACTGCCACCTAGAAGTAATCAAAATACTATCGAGGAAGCAGTGTATTATTTGTAATCAAAGAGTTAAAATAGTTTTCCCAAAGAAATGATATCAAGGTCCTCTAGATGGCGGTGGATTTCATCCATTCTCTCCTATTTTACAAATTTTCAGCTAAATCGGTCAAGATCTTAAAGACTTATAAGTATGTAACATTATGGGAATGTCGTACTCGGGTCGTGTTGCACGTACCGGTGCTTGCTCAACAACGCGACGGGACTTTAGCGTTTTCCTATAATAGTGCATTGAATAATTTTATTCGTAACTTTCAATCCGAAACAAACCTTGAAAATCGTATTGTCCAGTGCATGTATGCATCGCTTTTGCGGCGTTGAGTATAACCTTCGGAGATAATTTTTTAATTACATTTTCGAATGGAGCTACCAGTAGTAAACTAAACAATGATCAAAAACAATTTTGTATAAAATATTTGCTTGCGGTCATATCTAATAACACAACGTTGCTCGTTGGTCTTGTGTGGTTCATTGGTCTTGTGTGGCTCGTTGGTCTTGTTGTAAGCGTATCTGCTTCCAATGCAGAAGGTCTAGGGTACGATTTCCGCCAAAGTCAGAAGTTTTTTAACTTCTGATTTGGACTTAAGTCCATCAGTTCGGGTCTTAGGAGTTTGTAAACGGTGACTTTGAAGCCGTCCTAGCAACGAAGCACATAATAATAACAGAGTTGTTCTAAATCGGCCTTGTTAATTCTGGCGTTGATCCGCGCGTGTTCGCACTGTCCATACCACTGATTGCTATATTTCCTATTAAAAATATCGATCTTTGGTTGGTTATCGCTCACTCGTCGATTGCGTCGGGGCCTACAGGGTTGGCTTAGTCGCTTTGATTTACTGTCCCCCACTGAAAATCAGTTATATAACTGAGTGGGTAGACTCTAAATACAATTTATTTATTTATAACGAACACACAATATAATGAATATAATTTTAGTTTGACGATTTATTCAAGTCTTATAAATAAATATTTTACTACATTCAAGTCTCAACTTGTTAAAAACTACTACAAGAATGTAAGTTTACTTGTACTACATCAACTGGTGATGTTAATACTTAAGTGTGAAGACCGCCATAAATACAATACTATCGACGAATTTCCGATCGTTAAAATTTCTATGCATAAGAATAGAATGATTTGAATATTGAGATGGTTTACTTAAGCATGGTTATCTTAATACAATACGTATAAACGGTGAGCCATTTTAACTCGTAAGTGCTTTCATGTGTGGCGCGTCCATTGCTCTTTTTCGGATTACAGCGATGCGATGATACATATTAATAACATAGTTGGGAACTTAATAAAAATCAATTCTTATTTTAAATTAATATTTATGGTTCTCCAAACAGTTAAAACTGCAAAAATATTCTATTTTTAACAATGCACAAAAAATTTAAAACACAAGATATATTGTCATAACACACACATCCATTTTTATATTTATCAAACCAAAAAGAGTCAAGATTGGATGAATTATTTTGCAATTTTTCCTCTCATAACAAAAGTGAATTTGCTTAGACTTGTTGAATTTAGCGTCGTCTTCGTCGTCGTCAACATACGACATCACAGGTCAGTCACCAATCGGCTGTTATTCCTCGTAGTATCGTTTGATAATGGTCGAAATCGATCGTCTAACGCTGTTAAAAACCCTCACAAATATTAACACTATTTAGGCGTCTTTATCGTACACAATACAACAGTCCATTGGAAGAAAATTGAATACTGCAGACATTCGTCGCTAACATATTACCAAAAAACAAATGAACTGAAAACTGGCGACAAAGAAAAGTATGGAACAGCTCGCGAGTATTAAATGTGTGACTTTGTGCAAATAAATTAATATGCCTATAAACTATAAATCGTAAGAATAAAATAAATTTTACAGTTTTGTGTTTAATATCGTTATTAAGTGAATTATATTTTGAGTGCGATGAACTAAGCGTATTTAACTATAATGAGTTAAATATCTATTGACAGGTTGTAATAATTAATGATCAAATGCTTTTAATTACTAGTCTCTCAATTCTACGAACTGATATTTTTAGGAAAAGTACATGATTATGTGGAAGGGCTAGCAGTACTGTTACAGCGAAAATAAATTTTTCTATGTTTAATCCTTACCTCAAAGTTTCCAGACCCAACCTAAAATAGTTTTGATAAATCTTTGATCCACATAGTCTTGTGTACACCCACCCTTCATTGCACATTATGATAAGTTGAAGTTTGTTGCCGTTTATTATTACATTTTCCGTCTTGCCTGTAATATACTGACATAATGTGTTATTGTGTCAACTAAAAAACCAGAGCCGATAAACATTTTTATCAAGCTTTTTATTTCTCTGTTTTGATTTGAGATAGTTTCTTATGTGCTTGATTACGCCTATTATTTTTAGTCCTAACGAGACTCAATTTCAGCACATATTAATTAACAAGTCAATAATCTAAGACTTTACGAAATAATACTTGCAATATAGATTAAGAAATAAATATATAAAATGTATAACCAACCAACCAACCAACCAACCAATCAATCAATCAATCAATCAATCAATCAATCAATCAATCAATCAATCTTCATAGGCTAAAAACAAACAAACAAACAAACAATCGATCGATATATTAATGACTATAAAAAGTGTCTTTCATAGGCTAGAACAGTAATAGGGACAAGTCTTGGTGGAGGTGCCGGGTCCAAGCAGAAAGCGACAACTGAGCCAATTTTAATTTAAAATCAATAGATATTAATTTTGTAGAACAAGATCTTTCATCAGAAACTATAAAATTGAGTATTTATATCAGATATAACTAGATTGGGGACTGCACCAGGGTCTCCGCTGGTCGGCAGGCGTAACTACTGGACAACCGAGACAGTAGCTTGAAAACTTCTGGATTTATGGTGCATTATATTTGATTTGATTTGATTTTTGTTTGCTTAAATTAATGAAATATTGCTATTCGAGACAATGATTGTGATGGATGAGGATGATGGAAAATTACAAAATAATCATGCCGTATTTGAAACCGCGTCCTCGTAGTGACATACGCTTCGGGCCAGCTCCCTAATCGTATGAGCCACCGCGGACCGCTTGGCGGGTGCATTAAAGATTTGCATAGATGCAATAATATTGATATTCTTCTATGCATTTTTACAACTTTACACGAGCGCATGCGATGCTTCTCCTCAGATAGTCTACCATCTCTAAATCCCACTATATTCCATTAAACGAAGCGTGATTGGAGCTTAGTCAAGGTGATGCTGGGTGGGCCAAGTCGTAAAATGTATACACACAGTCGTAATCAATTCTATCAATCGATTAAAACCTGATCATTCAAGGTAATTAAGCCCGTAATGTATTAATAATTGATGCTATGTTGATGTCCCTCTCTTCCCTTGCTCACGAGAGGGGAGAAGCCGTATAAGAAATACTAATGACATGATAAGTACAGTAAAGTCCAGTAAAATATATTTCTAAAAAGCGTTAAATCATATGATGTCCAGGATGATTTAGAGGAGTATGTGTGGACGCCATGTTTGCGATTAAATGCATTTAAAACTGGGTTAATCGATTAAGGTGGCTTCGACGTTTTTGCCCATTCTAATTGAACCATTACAGAACGGATATTCGATAGATCGGCATTAGCCTTTTTCTGACCATATTCATTCAAATCATCGCGCTGGATCGAGCTTTTTTAACGCTTACAACAAATCGATTAAACTACTCGGTTATGTTCCTGCAAAGGTTGGATGCTGACCTAAGTAAGTTACACGATAAAGCCGAGTGAGCCGTCTCTCTATTCTGTGGCTTTGCTCTTCAGCTCTGATTTATTGATTCCAACCATTAACGTGCTCGCGGGTCAAGATGACAGCTTGCGTGATATATTGAAATGCTATTCAATAGGAATGAGTGCATGTCTCGAAGTCCTGAATACGTGGGAATGGTGAAAGCTTTCTTCTTCAATATATTATTATGTGGTTTATTGAAATATCGTGACCTAGCCTAAAAGTGAGCACTTAACCAATCACTTTATTTTATCATATATATTATTCATTTAAATAACAAGTATATCGTTAGACCATATCTTATGAATATTCATAAAATTCAACTCAAAAGGCAATTATTATCACGAGGTAATTCAACTGTATTTCAAGGGCTAGCACACCGGGCCCACGGAAGACCATTGTGCAAGATCGGAATTTTAAGAACACACACATTATATTTGGAATCTAGATATGTGTGAAACAATATTTCAATGAACGTGTTATTAAAAAACGAACAGATACAAAAATGAAACATCTTGAATATAAAAAAAGTAGGGAACTCGTTACGTGCGCTAAACTATATCTATGTTTTTAACATAGTTTGAGGAGATATTAAATTAAATTATAATTTTATTAAATATCAATTTCGAATTTGAGTAGTGTAATAATTAACGTTGATACCTTCCACGGTGGTTCAGATGGTGGGACTGGAACGAAGGTCTCAAGTATTTTATTCCAAGAGAAGAGGGTTAGAATCATCCCATCTGTCACCACCAAACTATTCACATAACAATATTGCATTAAAATAAAATAAATAATAAATAAATTGTATTTAGAGTCTATCCACTCAGTTATATAACTGATTTTCAGTGGAGGACTTTAAATCAAAGCGACCAAGCCAACCATGTAGGCCCCGACGCAATCGACGAGTGAGCGATAACCAACCAAAGATCGATATTTTTAATAGGAAATATAGCAATCAGTGGTATGGACAGTGCGAACACCCGCGAATCAACGCCAGAATCAACAAGGCCGATTCAGAACAACTCTGAATTTATTATGTGCTTCGTTGCTAGGACGGCTCCAAAGTCACCGTTTACAAGCTCCTAAGACACGAACTGATGGACTTAAGTCCAAATCAGAAGTTAAAAAACTACTGACTTTAGCGGGAATCGAACCCTGGACCTTCTGCATTGGAAGCAGATACGCTAACAACAAGACCAACGAGCCACACAAAGACCAACGAGCCACACAATTAGAAAAAAGACAATAACATCGATGAGAGTTGATTTTCTACTAGGCCTACTCGTCATACTTTAACACCCTATTATTTAAAAAAAAAATACACCAAGCTTATTGTTATCTTTGAATATAAAGCCACAAAAGCATCAGAAAAACGGAACATTATTTAAACTTTTTCTTACACCAATATGCAAAAAAAATCTACCAATTTCGAAAAATATTTGATAATCGTATTGTAGTAAGCCTGTGTCCACGATCTTCATACGTGTCTTCCTACTTTCTATTAAACATTGCAAAACTGTAAGCAAACTTCTCTTTTTTGTTATCTCGCGTTCTTCTCGAATATATTCACAATACTCAAACAATGCAATCTTATCTTTGGAAGTGCCTTTGAAAATGCTCGTATATCAAAATGTTTTTGACATTGTCAAGTAGACTTACATCCGAAACACCATCAGCCCATAAAAGCGGATCGATGTTGACCTTTATGATGACCAATGTGAAGTATCCGTGGTTGTTTACGTCTGCCACAAATCACACGCCCCACGACGTGCGGAAATTTGGTAGGAGGTGGAAGGAGGGTGGGAGTGTGGGAGGGAGGGACGGAAGTCTAGAGCCGTCTAGAGCCGTCAACAACCGTAACGATTAGTTGATCGAACTTTTAGCCTAGGGTTATATTACTACCACCCTTTACGGCCTTTCAACTATTAAAGCTACCATTCTACAGGCACTAAAGTGATTTTCTACCGAAAACGTTTAAAAAATAATGAACGGTGACTTATAGTCTTTGCCATAAAAACTTCTCCTCGAGAAACAAAGTTAGGAATAAAAGGCGTGTTATTGCCATTACTTTTGCTTTCTAAGGTTATCAAGTCAAAAGTAAGTGATGTTTTTTTTAAATAGTTCTTTAGCGTTTGTGCTAATTTATGTGTTCAATTAGAACAGTACCGTACAGAATAGTAAATACGAGGCGTACCTACCATGCTTGGGAGCCTTATAATGGCAGACGTATTTAGAAGAGTTGAGTGTTAGTACTTTAACAACAAGGGTGATAGTATGATAGTACCGCATATTCTTATTTAACTTTAAGCGGAGTCTCTAAAATATCTGCAACTAAATTCCTTGTCAGTCGTCAGCTGTAGTGAACTAGATACTATACATGCTTGTAGGCTGCTGCTGCTAATAGTAAATGCAAATCGTAAAAGGTGAGGAAAGTGGAAAAGTCCATCTCGCAAACATCAGCTAGTAAGTAAGGGAGTATTTCACTCCCCGAAACCTGAGGCAAGTTCTGACAAAAGGGAACCTAAGTTTTGAAGGCGGGAAGGAAATTGGTTCTCTCTGGTCTCATCGCCCATAAGAATTAGCATGGTACGAAAATGTAACTCGCCGTATCTTTTGACTCGCGCATAAGAAATCTTAACCAATAACATCACAAGATGCATAATTTTGTGAAGAAGATGATGGCATCCTACTTTGCTCGATGACGCTTCCTAAATTTAAACTATTATGAGTTAAATGGACCCATGTTTCCGCGCTGTCGCAAATGTACTCTGACTGAGCGGCAGCCTAAGCGAGGCGCAGCCACGTTGTGTGCAGCTGTGGCATCCTCGCATACCACGCGCCTGTCCATGGTTGCTAAATGTACTTCGCATTCAAGATTTTGTTGGTACATTAAAGGCTATTTTATTAGTAATGTATAATCTAGTACAACCCAGTGACCTCACAGTAGCCACAAAGCAAGTCGGGTACAAAATGTTATGCGGAGGCCACGGACAAAATGTTTTTACGTGCTTTTTCATGAGCAGTTTGGAAGGTTTGGCAACAGTGTAAATGTAGAGTTCACTTCAACTCAAAACAAATGTCATAAATATTTGTGATAGAGCAGAGTTATGTATATCCACGCAAAGAGGAAAGATTATAGTTTCTTACAGTATGAATATAATTCCGGTCCGTGGTCGGGTTCTCGCGCTATCGCTTACGAAACATTTAGCACGGGTTAATCGCCTATACCTCGCTGACCGGAGAGAACCGGACAATGCCCACTTAGGTTCCCTATTGTCGTTGTGAACACCTTGACCTTGATGACCTCCCAGACAACGATGACATAGACGATGACGACCACAACGTGTGAACCCCACGTTCGTCCTCCCTCTACCCGTGGTTAGTTCTGACCTCCATGAGACTTTCCTCCCATCTCCTAGGATAGACTGGCGCTTATGACCTAACGGTTGACGCGCCCTCAATCCAAATAAACAAACAAAAGAAGGTCGCATGGGCGCTGCCATCATGGCTTTAAACAAACCGTTGCCATGCAGTTCTATGGAGTGACGTCACACTTTAACAGAGTATGAAACTGGTATGGTGCACGCACAGCTTACAATGCATGCGAAACGTAATGGTAAACGCATTTTGAAGAGGTAAAAGTACTTTGAAAGCTGGTAAACCAAGTGTGTTAGAACTAACGATCTTGTTGGTTGAAATGGGAGTGGAATTGGATGTACCTGGGACTAATCTACCATAACAGGATAATGTAAAGTCGAATAAGAAAATAAAAATATGTCTGAAAGACTGAAATGCATCTAAATATGAGTTCGTCATTGATTGAATACAACCAATTATTTAGTGCTGATACAATACTAAAAATATTTTCCCTACGTATTCTGATCGTGCTGGAGTAATTAGATGGCATCGACATTAATTTTATGGATACAACTGCTGTGCAATAAAACAACATGTGGAAATCTGATGGTTACATTATTGATGTTGTTGACAGTGTGTTGTTGTTTTTGTTGTTGTTGTTGTTGTTGTTGTTGACATTGCTGTTATGACAACATCAACACACTTTTTATTATTTGCAATAAATACGGTGATTTTATCTTTAAAAGTAACCATTGCACTTCATTTATTTTATGTATTCATTATTTGTTCCGGACCACATATTAATTAAATGTGTCATGATGTGATGTGATGGCAGAAACGAGCATAGCTCCAAACACACTTGGTGACAGCCAACCTTACAACAATAAATAAATTATTTTACATGTATTTCAATAAACTTACTTGCAATATTTGACTCACATTAATAAGAAACACGCAGACTTTCGAGATGCTGAAGCAACACACACTGCAGAGAAATCTTCATAACAATAAGATAAATATATAGACGATACAGAAGTACTGAACTTACATAACAGACTTATAAAACTTCAACATCTTCATTATTACTTTATCACTCAACCTATACATTTGTGGAGGAACGAGCTTTGTTTCCAAGTAATTTTCATGGGAGCGCGTTCCATTTCCAACATTAGGAACTTTTAACTTAAAAGTTACTATTTAGTGGCTTTAGATGTACTTGGAACAAATGTAACGCTCCATTAAAAGTTGCGAACGTTGCAGTAATTCCATTGAAGCTAAATTAACAATAAAATTACACATTGTCTACTTTTTAGATTTTACTATGAAATAATGAATTAGAATTAAATTGATATCTGGGAGTTCTCGTTCTTCCATAAATGGACATAATAAATGGAAGAATGGAAAGTAAGAATGGACATATTAATTTGATTTTTGGGGTTGTACATGGGTAGGCCTAACTTTTAAAGGAATCTATTTTTTACTGGAACGACCCGGGAACTCCCCTTAATTTTGTTTTTGCCAGAGAATCGTAATTTGTGTTTCTTTGTTTTTGGGAACTTACCCAAGGCTTGTTAAAATACTAAGTGGGTGAATTGTCCCCCACTGAAAATTAGTTATATAACTGAGTGGGTAGATTCTAAATACAATTTATTTATTTATTATAATGTGACAAAATAGTTTGCTGTTCGACAGGATAGTTTCCAGTAGAGAGTTTCATTGCACCATTAAAATAGTTATCTCAAAATAATTGTATCATTAATTGCACACGCGTTTCCACCAATTTTAATAGTAACTGTCTATATGTTTATATTTAGTAAAACACATTCACAATGAAAAGTTGCCCCAGGTGTTTGGGCAACTGTGGACCTAGAATTGTAAAGTTATATGAATATGCAGAAATAGAGCTTATGGGATGACATGGGGCAACTTGGGATCTTTCTTTACATGAAGGCGAATGAAAACATTAGGTTGGCATAATTGGATTCTTGATAGGGTAACAAAAAATTGCAATGATAGAAATGTAAACATATTTTATAATAACCATGGAAATGGTTTTGTTGTTTGCTAGCCAAAACAACAGCTGATGTGTCAATCCAAAGTTAACCCGGGATTACAAAGTAATTCCGATTGACAGTACTTTATTTTCATTACACAAATAATAAATGCATTTTTATATTTATTGGTTTACGTTTTAAACGTAGAAAAACTTTGAGCAAGCTTTTTTGTATCGTTTAGTTCACTTCGATTCGAACGTCAATTTCCGTAATTTTCGGTTGATTCCGGCTAAAAATATAAAATGGTTACATACGCCACTTTTATCATAGTCTGAAATTGATTTTTCGGGTCCGTCGTGCGACAGGAATTGCATTACCCACCAGCCGTACCTAGCCATGCGACGCTGAATTCCATCCAGCAGTATCACCGTTGATTGCTTTCCTATAATTGACTAGTCATTCTCGCAGTGCCCATGCCTAGTGATGGCGTCTTCCACATTCTTGAAGGCTGAGGCGGGTCTAGCTCGGCTCCAATCTTCGTTCACTCACGTAATATTGCAGCGAATAATTATTTTCCACTATACACACATTTGACCATTGCAACGATAATATGTTGTGTCGGTACATACACTATTCTGAGTGCGTTAGCTTAACTTTACAATATGGTGTAAAATATTAAATATTTGATCGAGTGGTTCCGAACGCACATGCTTTCTCTTTGGAGGTTATTTTGGATTATCTTACGTGTGTATTTGTATATACTAGAAATAACCTGAGTGAATCATCAATGTTTTTATTCTTTTGCCAAATTATTTAGAACTATTACGGTAATCTAAGTGGATTACAATTAATTGTATTTTTTATTGTGGAGAACATGTGATCAAAAATGTTTAATAACTGCTGCATGCAATATCGTTTAATTGTGTTTAGGTAGTTATAAATTAAGCCGATTATGTAGTTTCCTGAAATGAAGTTTATATGAAGCACGGGATTTAGTTACATTGTTTAGATAAGCAGTACTTATTACACCCCTATTTCATGTCGGCCCTGACCGACCAGCTGAATAAAACTCAATAAAAGACAATAGAGAACAGCAAACACACTCAAGTACCCACTTGTCTAGATACCGGCGGCTTGAAAAGTCCAATCCACTGCAGTGAGTGGGTTAGGGCAGTGAGGGATATCGGATTGACTTGTTGAGATCGTGTGAAGTGGTAAAGCCTGTAAGCTTTGAACGAGCAACTGGTATGAAGGGTTCAGACTCATTGAGCACAAGTCTTCACATTTTAATACCACATCAAAACTTCGTTGCTGTAAACCGCTTCGTACACCGGGTATAGGCAATTATTACATTTATGTACACAAAACTGAAAGCTAGTCTGATTATTTTTTAAATAGTATTTGCCTTGCAGTCTAAACTATGTATCATATTCGAAATAAATATTTTCTATGTTGAAAAAGTGATTAACTTAAAGTTATATCTGCAGTTGAAGCGATGGTGACCCAATAAACCGAATGCAACGTCACAATGGGATTTTATATGGTCAAATTTCCATACCTTATTTGTTAAGGAATAGGAGGGTTAAACATTTTGTCATACTAACGCTCCAAAAATGGTACACGCGTTATTTCAGCTCGTACTACAACACATGAGACTGAAGAACGGCAACTAAAGCAGCTGAAAATCAAAAAATCTCAAAAGCGAAGATTCCATTCCACTACACTGGAAAAAAACCGGAATGTTTTTCTTTCTTTTTTCTTTTTTCTTTTTTCTGTTTGTATTTTTGTTTGTTTGTTAACTCTATTCCGGCTAAACCGATACTCCAATTGCGATGAAATCTTCTGGAGGCCTTAGAAATCTCTGAACTTAAAACTGCTACGTTTTTAAACGCAATCGAAAAATTATTTCTCACGAAAATCGCAATTTTGCGTTTTTTGAGCTTAAAAAAAAATTCTTCGACTCAGAACAACTACATGCTATCCGATTGTAATGATTTTTTCACTGAACCTTAATTTTATGAATTAATATATTCGTGTGAAATTTGAGCGCAATCGAAAAATTATTTCATATGAAAATCGCGATTTTACGCTTTTTTCGTTTTAAAAAAACCTCTTCGACTATGGCAGCTCAATGCACCAATTACGCTCATCCAACAAAGCGCCTGAAAAAGCGTTTGCGAAGTTAGTTCTTAAAAGTGATAAATGTGAACAATGCAAAAACGTGTTATGATTTTAAAAAATCTCAGGGTAAACTATCATCGAGTCGAGTTACAAAACGACGTTCCAATGCACCAAACTCTGTGTTCACAACAGCGAAGAAATAAATTGGAATAAAGTTGTTTATGTTTCAATTTCCTGTTACAAAAAATATTCGTCCGTTTTACATGTCTAGCAAATATGTACAAATACTCATTACAATTTGAAGTAATAACTAAATAATATGAAGTGCATACAGTACACATAGTCATAATCGTCCCCTAGACAACGTACGTCAATTTGTTGGTAAGGACAAGAAAAAACATGCATAAAAATAATTGCATTGTAACAAGGCGGGAGGTCTTTTCTTCTTGCATTGGCTGTTAGTACAAATTAATATTGTGTAAAATTCGAGACATTTCTTCACCAAAACTAAATTTTAAATGCGCAGTCTCAGAAAATATGTATGTTTAGATACATAATGTATTCATTCTGGTTTAAAAGTAGGAGCAACATTTTTTGCTGTGAATGAAATATTATTTCAAATAACAAGTGCATTACGTAGGCTAAGTAAGCAAGTACGATTTTGTTCAATTATTCATAGCACAATTTGTCGATGTTGTCTTCATTTTATAAAGCTCTAATTAATGTTGAACCAAGCTAAATTTGAGGTCTTATGAGCGTAAACTGTCAAAATATCTAGACCTATTTACTTTCGCTCCCTGTAGTATTGCACACGCTAAACCGTTATGTTTTGTGCGTTTCCATCATGATATAATCCTAACTGCTCCTCCGAGGGCAATATTTTAAGTCGAATCTTATAAACTAACAGCAAACCTACCAGATTAAAGTTTTTGTCAGTATTTGTTCATCTCTACCCCATTTCGGGTTCATCTATGGAACAAGTAACTCGTTTATCCTCTCCTGCCCCCTCGGAAGCATCGCATCCCTCTATTTGAACGGGTGCCGAGTGGCGACTGCCTCGAGCTCCGTGAGATATATCTCCCCGTAAAACTAACTCCTTCTTTGCGGCGAACTGTTCCCGCTAATGTAACTTATTGCCGGCGTGCTGCAGACAGTGGTGTATGGTGCATGCCCGCGCGGACTATATCCCGTGCTACTTCGCATCGTCACCCTCAGCATACACACATACAATTCTTTAAGGGATTTTATCCGTTACAACTTGATGCTTCAGCAAATCACTTAAGTGTTTTTAGTTTGTGGAGAATTGCTTTTAGGACAACACATTGTCCACTCGCACTTGCTATTATCATTATAGAGATAGCAAGTGGGCCTAAGTGGCCACACGTGTACGGAATAGAGCCAATTTAAAATGTCGTTTAACTCGAGTTTAAGTATAATAATTGAATTAATATCACGGCCATGGGAATTAGTTTGGTTTATATATACCTAATAACATAGAAAAGAACATAGCAACTTTAAACTCAAAAGACACAAACAGAAAAGTTTCGTTATAAATTAGCGGCATTAAACTGTATATACGACGTAACTATATGATTATTTACTACACGGAAATGTTGAAATAATATACAATAATGGAGTTTACTTCTGGCTTGATGGGCACGTCGGTGGTGAAGGCGGAAAATAAATAATAAAAGAACATCGACATGGGATTTTTGTAATAATGGTCGTTCTACGAAGCACGTCCTCTTGTTAACGGTAGACGCTGTCGTGTTTGCGTAAAGTAGCACTCCGCAAGCCACAGGTGTAAAGCTCGGGATGCTTTCACTTGTAGAGCTTATATTGCTCTACGCAGCTAATGGTTTAGTAATTTGATTTTAATTCTGAAAGTTGAACTAAAACAAGTTTCGTAAAAAAAGCAACGCGCGCTTAAATCACTATTAAGGGGCGAATTAAAAATATTCTTACATCATGCCAATGGATTATTTATTTTAAGAATGTAACTTTCATATGTTAGAGTGATTAAAAGAAACCTGGCGGTGATTTAAAATAATATGGACATTCAATACCTTTCACTTAATTCTCAATGTTGTTTGTGCAACCATTATAAGAACATCTAAGACTAAAGATTCAAAATAATAACATTGTTTTCTGGCAATAACATAATTCATAAAAAAGGATTATTATTATTTTATTAGAAACCAGAAATAAACACGATTCAAAGAGAAATACAAAGACAAATCCCAGCATGTAGAGAGAACCCCCATTTACCCCCTTCATGGTTTTGTAAAACTCCCACTCCCCTTTTACCCCCAGGGTCACCAAAAACATTCTGTATCATCATTGATGAAGGGCCATGCCAACAAAAATCGCATGTCAATCGGACGTCGGACGTTCCCTAAAAAATCACAAACATAATTTAAAACACCATAAACAGTTTTAATATGCTATGGTGTTTGTTCGAGTAAAAATAGAAAATAAATTAAACTATCAGTAGAATATAAATATGGAACTAGTAGAACAGGTAAATTGATTATTAAATTGTAATTATTTGGACATACACCATTGTCCTCCAATATGGAATATGTTTTGTCCCAATGTAAGGCCTAGTGCATTGCAGTCTTAAACTGGATGTTTTGACGATTTGGTGTTCATGTTCTTGCCCTCACCTATTATTTGTACATAATTTATTTCTGCAATGTTTTATTTTAATCATATTGTTGGCATAAATGTTTCATGGTCGTTTTTGTAATTTTATATTTATTTGTATTGTTAAAATATTCCTTTGTTCAACCTCAGTTTAAGAAAGACACTCGATTAATGTCGAAATATTACAAATAAGATATTTATTATAAGAACAGGTCCAAATAATTAAATTTATTTATCAGCAGAAGTAAAGATTGCTAATGTCGTAAGTCAAATATAGAACCAGAAAGACAAACAAAAACTAAATATATTTAAGTTTCATGAGAATTTGATTAAATGGTATTATAAAAAATATATTTAAATAAAATAAATAATCTTTATCTTTAAGTTTAAATGTGTGTTTTGATTGGTTTTATTTCATTGGATACTCGTTTGTCAAAGCTATATACATTTTTTACATCCCAAAGTTTGTGGCTCATGGCCAAAACTAAAGCCTGCCTGTTCTCGAATGTTTCTGTGATCAAGTTTTGTCAGAAGTTACTCCTTCCAATATTACTTCCTAAATCCTGTTCACATTCTTCGAACTCAAAACCAAAGATAAATGTTGGCCATCTGTCTATGCCTTTGTGCAAGTTTCTTAAAAAGTTTCGTTTGCCGCCAAACCGTTGCCCGTCTTAAACGCTCAGACTGGCCGAATCCAGTCACTCGGTTTCATGCTATGTACAATAAGTTTTGTGAACGTCTAATGTTCAAATTATATGCGAATATTGTATCTGTCGCAAGAACATACATACTAAAATGATAACCCTAGAAAAAACAAAATACACTGTACGTATGATTAACGTAGCAATGAGTTAATTTTAATACTAAATTGATAAGCCATATTTCTTACAATTTAAATTTACAATGAACATAATGCAAATTAAAAACAACAAACAATGCAAGTCTTATACCGATTGCTGAATATAATCGGTATGGTTTTGTCTGGTCGGTGTTTCATGTTTTAAAATACCGGTCTATAGTTGGCCATTACTCGCTCGTCGAAATTAAGCGTCGGCGCCGACAGGGTTGGCTTGGTCTGCTTTGAATTAAATTCGCCCACTTAAAATCGGACATGTGAGTGAATGGGTAGACTCACGTTGTCGGCTCAAATCACAGCACGACTAAAATGGCCGATATCCTAGGTAATGTGTAAGTTATTGTTGTTTTTCAAGTCTTTTTGTTTTCACTTTTATTCTCTAGAAAGCCCTTTTATCGTTTATTCTTTCTTTTGTATTCAAAACTTCCTAAAGTTATTTTATTTACATCTTGCAGTTGAATAGAGGCTAGATGCGTTTCGTTGGACTCGATGTAACATTGTTAAAAGAGTAACAAGTATTATTATATCAGGTACGAAAGTACTGGCACTGGTTTTCTTTCTGTTGCTCTTTCGTTCATACATTTTCTTTGTTATAATAATGGCATGTTTAATATGTTAATATGAATAACATTAATGCAACATATTTAAAAATAAAGGATTGTTATTCCATAAATTAGTTTCACACATTAATTAATGCATGAAATCGATTCTATAAATTTTCCTGCCAACATTATTATTTATAATATCTAAAGTATATTTTGACAACATACTATGCAATCATGACTACGTTACACGTTAAAATGGTATCCAAATACTTTGTCCTTTTTAAGCTTGTGTAAATAAAGACCACTATTATTCCACTTTATCCACAATATTTTTAGAGACAATTAGACCCGTTCCCCGAGATCTGCTACAGAGTACAATCAACGTCTACCACTTCATTGATTTCTTTTTCGTTGTTTACATTGTTGCAATGAGCTATACAGAAATATCCGTCCTTTTACTTTGACCTTTCCATACCTCTCTTTGCCTCACTTCATCATTCATTTATCTTCCACACATTGTTGTTATAATCTTTTGACTCCACATTAGAAATATCTAAATGAAGAAACAAAAAGTTAAAAAACAATGTTTTTTAAAACTTAAAAAACTAGAACGAGGATTTGAATGTTTGTGAATGAAAATTGTTGTTCCTTAATAATGCTGTTGATACCGTGTCTAAGAAAAATGTAATACTTCCTTAAAATTTCGGTTCGCGTGAATAACGTGGTGGCCTATCGTAAATTGGTCCTTATTTTTTCAAATGGTGGAGGTGCCGGGTCATTCAACGCGACTGTGAGAAAAACATCGTTATTCCTTTTTGGCGAAATATAATTATGTTTTAATATTTTTTGTTGGAAGCCAGCCCATGGTGCAATTCATGCCCCATTTCAGATGTCTAACTAGGTATGTTGCGGATAGGACAATTGTGAAGGGATGTCCAAGGACTGTTTAAGAGAACTCAATCCCTTCATTCGCATTAACGACCGAGAAAAACCTCGGAAAAAACCTTCAGTCAGGATTGCCGGTCTCGGCGGGATTTGAACCCGGGACCTCCCGAATCAGAGTCGCGCGCTTAACGCTCGAGCCAACACTGTTTTGGCGAAATCTTGCCAACCCCTTTAGCCACACATATACATTATAACTCATTATGAGCCAAATGCGATTTCAAAATCTCGACGAAACGAGCATTGAAGTATTGTGAAAATACCTTGAATTTGTCATTGGAAAGTTCCAATTAGGAGTACACAGTGAAAGCGCTTTACTCTGATTCGGGTGGTCTCGGGTTCGAATCCCGTCATGGCCGGCAATCCAGGCTGAAGGTTTTTACCGAGGTTTTCTTTAGTCGTTAATGCGAATGCAAAGGATTGAATCCTCTTAAACAGCCCTCGGACATCTCTTCCCAATTACTGTCCTATCCGCAACATACCTATGTTTACCTGAAGAGGGGCATAAATTGCACCCTATAACATGTTTAATTCCAAATATAAAGTAAACTTTTGGCATACTTAAACTCAGTCGAGTGGTGATTTTACCTATGAACAAAACGATTTATTGCATTTCTAATTAAATCCTAAAGCTAGGCTAAAATAAAAAGACTTCGTCTTCTATTATATACGAGTTAACGTCTTGAAGCATGTGAATAAACTTTTGACTTTTCCTCCAACCCTGCTAAAGCACATTCAACACTCCCATTAATACGAACTTTATCCCCACCATCAAGATTAACGTCTAGGAAATTCCAACCGCAGAAACCATCTATCTTACGGCTCTGTCTGGTCTTTAGCATGTGGACTGTTGCCTTCTGTCAGCCCAATGCGTGTACACAGTAACTAAACTAATCTCATTTTATCATCTTACAAAAAAAATGCAATTGAGTTGGGTATGTCCTTTCATACAATAGTTGCACACTACCTACAAGTCAACGGGTTCTGATAAAATATTTCTGCATTAATGAACCACTTTTATTTATGTTTCTTCATATTTAATTAGTTTGATATTATACTGAATAGGATGGACATAAGAAAAATGGATATTCGAGCTTGTCGACTGTATTTTTGGCACAAAAAAATGTTCTTACATAGGCGGGTATCATATTATAGACATTACCCTCGCATATGGACTGTACTCTTCGTAATGTTTTGGTCAGTTAAAGTTTGACAAGAACGTGTAAATGATGTCCTGGCTAAACAATTCTACACACTGCTAAGTGCTTTTGTATTGTGGTCATGTACATAGGGGATGAAGCATAATTAATGTTGAGCAACATGAACTTTCTATCCAAGGTTATGAAGGGGCGTTAGTGGATTTAAACGATTCAATTTTGATCATAAAATCCATATTTATTTGCAAACTAAAGATTTATTCATTTATAATATTTGTTTACATCGCCAGTGGAGGCTTATGTGTAACGGTGGGACTCTGATTCGGGAGGTCAAAGAAATCCCGCCACTGGCAATCCTGACTGAAGTTTTCCGAGGATTTCTTTAATCGTAAATGTTAATTAAAAGGATTGAGAAGTTTCAAAACAGCATTCGGATATTCCCTTTACAATTGTCCTAACTTCAAAATACCTAGATAGACACCTGAAAGGGGGTATATATTGCACCATGGGCAGGCTTGCCGTGACAAATTAATTCATATTTGTGTATGATTTATTTACAACAATTATAAATTGAACAAATTTTATTCCCAGATCGAGTAGGAATTTCTGGAATGATTTAAAACAACTTTTCTGTAGTGTATCCATGTGGCAATTACGCCTGTACAACAGCGTATTCTTATAAATATTATATTATCTCTCTCTTTCTCTCTCTTTATGGACTACAACGTTTAGCTAGTAATAGCTAATAGTTACTTGCTGCGATATTTCTCTTGGTTTAGTTATGTTTAATCACGGGAATAATAACTTTGTTATGGTATCGTTATGTTTACATTGCCAGCCAAGTTTGTGTATTTATAAGGCAGGTATAATACACCTAATGGTGTTCTTACCATTTATTTTCAACCAACTCTAACCCACCAGCTGAACCAGTTGCTCCAAGGTTTTGGGACACGTGAGAAACGGAAATGGAAAATTGCAAATTTCCTGCCGAGGTGAAGCTGGTAAAAAGCTTCAAGGGTCGCAGGACTAGTTTCGTAGTAGCAAAACCATCCGATACTTCCACATCAGAGGCCCACGCTCAACACCTATACCGCATCGATTTTGTAAATGAAGCGACAATAATATAGAAGTTGACAAAAACTTAAATGTCCTGAATACATAATATGTAATTGATATTATTTTTAATTGTCTATTATATTAATTAGATGCGACTTACACCTTAATTTACACATTCCACAAGTCACACAATTTTATCGTTATGTCAGTTACTTTTAATGAATTCAAATTATATTTTTACTGTCGTATTTCATAACAGTATAAAATCATGTAGCGTTTGGCACTTATTACACACATAAATATTACCTTGATTTATTCTACCGAGCCCTGACAGATATAATATTATTATGTCGGTTACTGTAAAAAATATTCAGAATTTAATTTGGGATCTAATATAGGTGTCATCCCTGCTGGTAAAAAAAATAATTGAAATAATTTTCAATTTGAAGTCCCTTTTTGCCTACTCTTGGTTAATTTTGAATCATTGACATTAATTTACCACATACTTTATAAAGAATAGTCTTGCAAAAGTTTTTTTGATTTATCTTATGTGCCTAAGTTTGTAGGCCCTATATATTATACAGTTTGGCATGAAATGAAAGTTTTTTTTTAAATAATAATTTAATAACACTTTAGCCAATCATTAATATTACGATAATACAACGTGTAAAGATATATTTGTTCAGTCCATGGGGATAAAGTTTTGAAAATTGTGTGAGTCATGTCAGATCATGTTTGTAACGATGAGCCTTATCAAGAAGTTTCAATGTCACACTGCATAAAGATCCCATCACTTATACGAGCTTTACATACCTGTTGCCTACGCTTTTGAGGTTGTCTTCAAGTATTTCGTTGAACATTCTTTTGCTTGTTTGGGCCATCACTTCACAGCCAACGTAATTGTGTGAAATAAATCTAGTTGCGTACAATTAAAACGACGTTAAAGTTTCCAAAGTATACGGCCAACTTTTAAAAAGCAATAGAACAATGTTGAAAACTTTGTTCTAAAGGTGGATTATCTTTATTCGAGAGAGCGAAAGCAGCATTGTGTTAAAAGGTGTAATAACGAGGAGTTTTGATGATCTTCAAGCATGTAACCGGCAGCAGTTCCACAGCTTGGTCTTACTTGGAAACAAGTTCTATGACATTAGTAACTTCGACAATGACAGGCGCAGGTATTTTATTCGTAGAACAGTAGAAGCATTACAAAATACTCTCCAGTGCGTGACTCAACCAATGAGCGTTCATCGTGACGTGACGTGATGTGCTTAGGGGGGATTCCGTACAAAAGTTTAGGTTGCGCATTTGCCGAACGTAGCAGCACCATAGTTAGTCAACGCTCCAACCACCAAAACAAAACAGAACAAACAGACGAAAAAGTAGGGCCCTGCTAGAGAGCTAGACACAGTTAACAAAACTGCTCCCAAAAATATGCATACGGTAAAGATGTCGATAATAGTCCAAAACAACGACTGTTTTAGTAACACGTGGCTCACAAAGTAAATTCAATAACTTCTAAACACAGGCATTGCACATATCGAGGTTGACAGCGGAAATGTGTGTTCCCCACAAGATAACTAACTATAACATTATTTTAAACGATTTTATGGCATAAACCTATGTGATTAAATTATTTTGCACTCACGAAAAATTATGGATGGGCAAATAAATCGATATTTCAATACGATATCGACATGTGGGAATATTTTTGACATCGAAATTTAAACTCCATATCAAAATATCAAAATATAGAAGAAAAATAATATATGTTTTAGCCAAAACCGAAAAATGGATTTTAATTTTAGGGAATGTAAATGTGTTTGCTCTTCAGAATGTTGTAAATTCCGGATTCAAATTTTATCTATTTCTTTAAATTTTGGGTCACGTGATTATGGTGGAGGTGCCGGGTCATTCAACACGAGTGGAAGAACGTAAATATCGGTTTCATATTTGGCTATAACTTATTTACCTCTTTTGCCACACATTATTAATCGTAGACCTTGAACATTTTCTTTTAGTTGATTGGTTATTGCTTATCTATCCAATCAACAACAAAAAATGGATCACCATTTGGTCTACGTTGATTTTTGTGTAAACTTTGAAATTGGTTTGCACAAATAATAGAATTTCGATACATCGATACCGATATCGAAGTTTTCGTATTATATCGATTTAAATATGTCATACCAGCCCTAATAGAGAGGTTGAAGGCAGTGGACCAGCTCACTCTATTTTTAAACTTCGAAGTGCATTTCTCTATTACCCACATTCAAATAAATTTAAATATAGGAAACAAAATATACCGACTTTTTAAACAATCCACATAAATTAACCCAGAATACAACAAAAACCAACTACTTTTAGAGGGTATTCTAGCCAGAAATTATGATATTTTCTAAAAAATCAAAATGTGATATTTTTAGTTCATATTTGATAAAGCAATAGGTTACATTCCAAAAGAAACCATTTAAGCAGCATTCTATGAATTACTTTGAACTTTTTCTCCAATCTAAGGGAAAGGAAATATGTAGGTTGGTCCACTTTTCTTCTCAACCCTTTGAATAATCATATCACAACACATGATTAAGTTTGATTGAATCGTTAAAGCTACAGTAGTCATCAATCATCAATCATCAACAAGTATCATATTCTGAGCGTTAAATCACACTCAACCGTACCCTATCATTACATAGTTTCTCACATGAATTATGATTTAGGATAAATGTAAACGGTGAATTTAGAGCGTCCTAGCTGCAAATCACAAAATAAAATGGTCTATAAAGTTGTTCCGAAACATTCTGAATCATAGCCAACCAGGGATCGAGCTTCAATTCAATCAACAACCACTGGTTGGGCATTAATCACCATCTATAACGTCGGCGCCGACAGGGTAAGTTCGGACAGCTTCAACTTTATGTTCCTCACTGAAAATCAGTTATGTTACTTTATGCAGTTTATATTGATTTATAATTTGTGAAAATGTGTTAAACTTAAGCCTACTTTAAAATACCAATGTGTCTTTGTTGTTCAACTTTCTTCCTTGCAGTTGTAATGTGGTCCGTTACATAAACACATCATCATCTGCAGTCTTGTGAATATTGCATTTAAAGATCGCCGTATGTTGTGTATATAATATCATGAGCGCACTGGACGTCTAGTGAGCGAAGCGTCTAACTGTTCGTTCCACAACGAGGATGACAACTCGGGACGTTTGTTTTATCTACACCAAGCTACGCTTTCAACTCTGAGAGCTCAGTGTAACTCACATGTGTGGCTCGTTGATCTTGTGGTTAGCCTACATGCTTCCAATGCAGAAGGTCCAGGGTTAGAAGTTTTGTAACTTCTGATTTGGACTTATCAGTTCTTGTCTTGGGAGTTTGTAAACGGTGACTTTGGAGCCGTCCTAGCAACGAGGCACATAATAAATTAAAAGTTGTTCTGAATCGGCCTTGTTGATTCTGGCGTTTACCCGCTGGTGTTCGCACTGTCCATACCCATTGATTTCTATATTTCCTATTAAAAATATCGATCTTTGGTTGGTTATCGTTCACTCGTCGATTGCGTCGGGGCCTACAGGGTTGGCTTGGTCACTTTGGTTTACTGTTCCCCACTGAAAATCAGTTGTGTGACTGAGTGGGTAGACTCTTAATACGGATTTATTTATTTATTTTTAATTTGATCGTCGCGGAAGATTATTGCAGTGACCTTGAGAGCAGCTGTAAGTGAAGCTAATGCACGTGGTTGTTCAATGCGTCAGTCAAATGTGTCAGTCAATGTTTAAAACATTATATTCCATTAGGATGTAAATTTTGTGAAAGTATTAAACCAATCAAACCATTTGGGTTCTCTAATTTCAGTCTCACTTTGATTTTTTTTTACCAAAAAGCACATTTAAGCACACACACTTTCCAGGTCAATAAGCTTGTATACATAGCACATTAAAGCTTTGTTTGAACATATGTTAGCTGAATGAGAATGTCTAACATAATGCTTTAAGTCAAAACAATTATAAGGTTCACAAGAAACAACGTTGGTTTGTCATAAACTTGCAGGAGACAGCTGACATCGATTCATCATGGATACATATCCATGCATATATGAAATTGTGCAATGCCTATATATGGAGAACAAATTACAACGTTAAACAATAATATTGACCTAATTTTGCACCCACGTGCAACATCCCCCCCTCACGCTTCACACTCGATTAACAGAAACGAAACACACAAGACAAATGTTTAAGGAAATTTCGTAGTGGCCTGATACATGGCACAACTAATCTCAACTTCTACCTTACACCAAAGAATACTCAACTAATTCTGTAACTGTAGTTCTTCATCGTTTACTTGTTGACATGGTTTAAATATCACATTCACTCACCACCCGGAACTACCATGTGGTTAGAAGCATCGATATCGCAGCTTTAACATAAACTTTGGACATTCATAAATTATAAAGCCATCGGATTGGCTATGGATAAATCCAGGCCAGCAAAAAACAAGTACAGTACACTTTTATTTTCTTACGAAGTACGAACAAGTGTAGAGTACGATCATATTGCGATCTAATCTACCAAGGGAACGAGATAGACTCGATGAAATCAACTTGAAAATTTCTATTTCTGATAAATGTCAACGATGAAGATTTAAAGCTGTATAACCGAGGATTTACTCGGCCGTGAGCAAAACTGCGAACCAATGCACGCGACCTAAATTCTAGTAATAAATTTATATATTTTTACAGGTGGTGAGTCGGCTCATGTTGCCTGTTCTGCGTTTCAAGTTTGGTATAAATATATGTCTATTCAGAGAATTAAACTTCTTACCGAGTTGACATAAATTCAAAACAAACTATTTTGTGTGCAACAAAATAATGTTGAAGAGACATCTAACGTGGTTGTATTGTGGACATTTTCTATAGTTTCTTGTTTCTGGTAGCATCAACTTTGTGTGCAATATGCAATACCTGCAATGCTTGCGTTTGAAGACAATGCTGTAAACGCCATAATATCTTTCTCCAAGATCATAATATAAAAGGAAACAACGGAACAAAATAGCTTAACCTTAAGTATTTTAAACAAGTTATTAACTTAAATCCCAGTTCTCAAAATGCTTTGATATCCCGTTTAAACTGACATAGTTATGTTTTCAATTAGTTTCCGAAATGTTTTCTGGCAACCTTAGAATATCTCTGTTAAGATCTCAAGTTCTAGCTTCGTAGATTTATATCCACTTTAACCTGGATTCAGAATTAAGTGACGATGATTTAAATCCACTTTTATACAGAGGCAATAAAGAAGTGCTATAAAGTGTAAACGTACCTCTTACTGTTGTACTATGAAATACATTCTTCCAATTCCAACGAGTTGACGACCATAATACCTTATGCATATTTTAACTGCTGGTTAACGAAGTATTTTAATAAAACGAGTCATTAAGCTTTAATAATTTAACCGGAAATCGAGTATTGAAATATATTACAAATGGTTTCTTGTGAAGATAACCGCACGCTTAGTTTTTATTTACTTATATAATATTTTCATGGTTAATGGTTGTCAAAAAATAAATTACAATACAAGTTATATTAATTTCCATCTCTTTTTATTTGAACTTTGTGATTGTGAGAACCGAGTTTTACTTTTAGCTCACCAAAAAATCTAGATCCTAGAATTTAAATGGTTATTTAGACACAATAAATCAATGAAGCAAGAGATATGAGACCCGATCGTAATAATTGCTTTAAATTTAATTTATTTCGCTTAGCCAGGAAACGACTATGAACGATTCATCTTCATATCTTATTGGATAGACTAAATCATTCCCAGCTAAAACTGCTACTTGCTTTTGGAGGAAGATAATATATAATCTCACCATCTCTGCGATGTAATCGCACACCATTCATTCTTTTATCTCGATCTGTTGTTCCAATCACATGTGATTTATTTATCCGAAATGTATCGCCTTTTGTTGCTTTTAGCTTATTTTCACGAACGACGACGCTTTTCTACCGCCTCTCAAGAACAATGTATCAATGGGTATTTGTTGCTATGGTTACGAGACGTTTGGAAGCGAAGTAGCGATAGAAACGTCAAATGGTGCCTCGCTCCTCGTATAAAAACACTATTCTCATTTATAGAATTTCCGTCTAGCACAGCACTGATTCGAAGGACGCTTTGCACTCTACTTACTCTCTTAATTCTCTTTGAACGAAAGTCTCAGTTATTTGATGACCCAAGCTAAGACTTCAATTTCACTGACCCCTCAAAAAATTTAGCTCCAATGTTTTTGTTTGTTTGTTTGTTTGTTGTTTTTTTTCTGTCTGTTTGTTCGCGCTCTACCGGGCAAACGGCATATGCGATCTTGATGAAAATTGAAGGGGACCTTCGAAATCTCTGAACTTAGACCTGCCACGTTTTTGGGTACAATCGAAGAAATATTTCTCATGAATATCGTACTTTTACGATTTTTTTCGATTTAAAGTGCGATATTTTCGTGACATTTGGGCCGATTCTGACCAAACGGGTGGGGCTACAACGTTCATATTTCACTTGGACATAAGGTAATGGTGATGTATTGCTTTTTGAAAGAAAAAAATGAAAAAGTTAGCCAGAATTCATAGAATAAAGGTTTTAATATTAGTTTTTATGGTTTAAAATAACAATTAACAAGTAACAATAAAAACTTGACAACAAACACCTACAATGAATTCAAAAAGCACTTGCAACGGAAAAGTGGTCCTACGCAAACTAAAAACTTACAAAAAAGCTCATCCATCAACGCGGCGGGACGTAAGCGTTTTCCTAGTCTTATAGAATTTTGCTCACAACATAAAAGTTAGGACATTGATTTGATTTTTGTTTCCTATAACGTCTCTAGCTTTCAATTTCTTTACTCAAACCACAAGTTTAATACCAGGTCTAGGTCCGGTACGCAACTCTCATTTCCCATACACAGAACTAATCTCCTTGACCATTCATTCAAAATCAACGCTATTCGAACTTGGAATGCTCTACCTTCTGAAATAAGAGACAAATATATAAATAACTTCTTTGCTTTTAAAAGTGCCACTACTTCCTATTATTCAAATTCTTCAAATACTAATGATAACTGTACAAACAACACACAATAAATAATACCAAAACATCCCAAATAATGCAAATAAATTACATATTAATATGCTCGGTTACCTGTGTTACTCTATTTTACGAGGACGCCTTCTTTGTTATTGTAAGGAAACTGTATGAAAGCGATGGATGAATGCGGAGAATGAAAGGCTAGCTTTACAAATTGTTTACCAGAATTTCAAATGTTTATGTTTTCAATTAATTGTGTGGAATTTTCATCAGGCCAATTACTTTGTGTTCTAATTATCTATTATTTTCATTAGGCCTCCATTATCATTATTATTATTATCATCATGATTATTATCATTATTATTATTATTATTATTATTATTATTATTATTATTATTATTTCACAAGTTATACTAATTATTATTTTATTATTAGTTAATACATAGGATTCCTATGTAAGGATTATTATTATTATTAGTAGTAGTAGTAGTATAGTATATTACCAACACCATACAAAATGAAATGTAATGTACCTCCTTAAAGGTTGGATGGAAGATAAGGTTTCACTAGCCTTAATCCCGCCTTAAAATAAAGACCTGAATCAATCAATCAATCAATCTATTATTGCAATATTGGCATTCGAGACGATGAGGGGTGGCAGAAGGGGGTGAAGAACAAATGCAAAAACCCAAGCCATATGAGAAATTCGAACCCGCGTTCCCTTACCAACATACGTTTCGGACCTGCATCTCAAGCGTATGAGCCACCGAAGACGGCTTTAGGACTAACATGTCTTTACAAAGCGTATCCATCTAGCGCTTGACAGCGGTTCAGATTAGTTTCCGTTTAAACTAGGAGAAAATAACTACAAACGTTCTCAATAAAACAATTTCGAAACTGGCATGGTTGTCGGCTTAGAAAATTGGTATTGTGTGTGTAAACGGTTTGAGGTGTATACGAGTATTATCAAGCATTAATAACTACTCAAAATATTTAAATTCTTCAAGGAAAACATTAATTGCATTTGAACCATTTTGGGCCCATGTGAATAGTGAATGCATTAAAAACTGTTTCAAACCCAAATCACGAACACACATTTATAGATTAGTATTTAAATTTATAATAATGTTAGCGTTCACTATTAATATTAGCGCCAATCAAAATATAATTGATTAATACAAATTTGTATTTAAATTTGTTTCAGGAATCCCCTCAAGTTCTGCTTGAGGTTAGCAATACTGTTTCAGGCATATGTATACAGTCTCAAACAAAATGCGTCTGCGAATCGAGGTGTAAGTTTTAAAGCCCTTGTACGGACCAAAATGCTTACGAGGTTTAGTTTGACAGAAACATGGGCTTCAACGTTGAAAAATTAGTTTGCATTCGTTGATATTTTGCCTTTGTTCGAGAAAATAAATACTCGAGTTGCGTAGTGTTTCATTATTCATCAAATATTAAAATCATTTTTGTAGTGCATAAATGGGTGAAAAATACGTGATGAAATACGCGAATACAAAGATGAAATGTTGAAATAAAACTTGCAAGTGCAACGATACTTTCAATACAGTGTAGGCCTAAATCTGCACCTTAATGAGTGAAAGCAGTCCTCTGTTTTGCATGGAAAGTAAAACACCAAATTAAACTGCTTTAGAAACTGAGTTCACTCTTTCTCAAACCCATCCTTACATCTGCGAATACTCCTACCTACTTTTAACGAATTGGATTTCATTTTACCATCGTTTCGTATGCAAGTTCAAATGAATAGATAAAAAGGTCGAACGATCCAAGAAAGAGTTAACGGTTTTGGTTGGAATTTTAAATTTCCTCTTAGTGAGCCTATTTTTAGTCACGGCGAAAGCACGGAATTGCTAATAAATAATGTCCGAATGAGTAAGGTCATCGAGATAAAAATTCAGTTAATACGTACCTATTTAGGATTTTTTTTATTTTGCAGTTAGACATTTATTTCTGAAGTTTAGAGTCTCAGAAATTAAGTTTACTCAAAAACATAACAAAAAAGCAATAATTTGCCATAACTTTTAAAAGATATTGGCAAATATTTAATAAACTTTTGATCCACCGTAAACGTCTTAATATGTCATGTGTACACTTCAACTAAGAATAATTTATAGCTTCCAAAAACGAGAAACTGTATCATTCCATGATTAAACTGTACCGTAAACCAGTACTAGTACCGTAAACAGTAAACTCAGTAAGCCTTGTAACTTTAAAGTAAAATGTTATTTGTATTTCTCTGTTTTGTTCTTTTTCACCCTTTTGGATTTTGGATCATAAATAGAATTTTTCTAGCCATACGATTCTCAAGATTTTAAAAACTAAATTTAAACGACAAAAATTTTCAAAATTTTGAAACTTTTTCCAAAATTTGGATTTATATTTTTTGCACCCATTTAAAGTTCCCCCGAAAATGGACGAGTAGGACTCGTCGAGGTACTCCAATGGGTTAAGAATAATTTTATAAATCAACAAATAACGTCATGATAGTAAGCGCACAAATAATATAATAATATAAAATATAAATTTAAGTACTTGTATAAATCCTTTAACCAATAGTCATGTAGTGCAGATATATCTTTCTTAAAAAAATGGTCTTATTAAAGTTGCAATTCACAGAAGTTTCTTCTTGAAAGTTAGCCAAGAATTATAGTTTTTTGCTCTAAGTGATGTTATTTTCACTACAAAGCCAGCTGGCACTCAAACAAAAGTCGGTATTAAGCTCTTCAGTTTCATCAATTTATATTATGATGTATTTAAAGGGAGAAATGAGAATCACGTTATCAGATTGTAAGAATATCTTAGATTTATATGCTGACTTTACGAGTGCTGGATTGGACTTGGGACATACAGTACAAGAGATAAGGTTCTCTCTATGTGATTTTAAAACGTTTATTAAATTGAGATGAATGTAGTTCATTTGATATGTAGGACACAAAACATCTTTATGCACAGGACTTGGCCAGCTTGTTATAAAACCATAACAATTTAAATCATCAGTGATTATAATTAAATGTTGTGTAAAATAAAATCAGACTTAAAAATAATTACGCATTAAGAAAATTGCAATATTCATTTTGTCCTGTGGACGGTTTTCCCAAGGAAAAATGGTAAAGTGCAAACTCCTCAAAGTGTACAATCAGTAAAGTACGACTTTCTTAGGTAATATGAAAATTAGTTAATAAAAATACATTAACATGGCAAAGTTATAGTAGATCTGTGTAAATCTGTGCAATCTGTGCAAATAAATGTACGCGTCTAAGTATAGAACAGCATCAAAATATGCGGTACATAGAAACTACGATCAAATTACCTAGAATTTGTGGTGACGATTTAACATCTCTTAACTTCTGAGCTGTTGGTGCATTTTAGACCTGAATAGATCGGAACAGTAATGCAACGATTCCGCTGAGGCCGGGTTCGATACCCAGCTGAGATGGATTTTGTATGGATTGATTTCTATGTAATCAATGACACTTACGGGAGTGTTTCCCGATCAATGATTATGATGATTGAATTTTTGTTGATTTGCGTACATATTATTGCACTTAGGCAAATGCATTCCTTATGCGGGATTCGAATACACGTCCCCGTGGAGCCATAGGTTTCAGACCAGCGCCATAATCGTATGTACCCCACCCCCCAAATCAATGAAATTGAGAAATAATGAATTTCTTTTATCCTAAACGATTCGAAAATCCGTCATCAACATATTTTAAGGATGTCTTCACAAAGTAAACCATCATTAAAGCTCATATTCTTGTCATACTCACAGTGACATTCAATTACTGGCATCCTAAGGGTTGATTTAATAGAGGACTAGATGCGTCAAGACTATCCCCCTCCAAAGAAGATGTCTGGGCCGTGCATGGGTCTGACTCTGAGCCCCAGTGATGAGCCATTTAGTCAATATCCGTTTTTCTCTCAAATAGCTTCCCACCAGGTTCATCTTCCGATGGGTCTCTCTACATACAAGAACGAGGCTCGTCAATCAATCTATAGGCCTACTCGAGGGGTGGGTCACCCTTACTGTACCGGATACACTCTTCATCAAAACTAAAAACAAAATAAATTTATTTTTGCTTCAACACTCAGTGGCTCCTTTTAATATGATTCGTATTTTCTGTTAAAAAAATAATCGCTATGTTTAAATTTTAAAATATTAACAATGTTTGCACTTTAATTTCTACAAAATGCTATTGAGGACTGTACTGACAATTTACAAATATAAATATCTCGAAAATATATTTATGGTGTGAAATTTGTATCTGTATAAATTCTTCATTTGAATTAACAAGTGTTCTTTAATTTATAACGATGAAAGTATGGGCATCCAAAAAACAAAGAAGATGTAAAATCAACTACAATTTTTTAAATAAATAATACATTATGAGACGAGTGAGCGCAGCGAACGAAGTCTTACAAAGCAAGTCGAACGGATCTTCCACGTGATTAATATGCATGTAAAATGTATGTTTGTTTGTTTTTTCCGTCCCATACGGCCGAACGGCAAAACAGATTGAGTTGAAATTTGCAACAGACATCTGTGACGAGTTAACTGAGAACTGCTAACAAAATGATCAAAATCCGTTGCGATTTAAACCTACAAGTAATTATAAATTGAAAAATAGGATTAAAATGTGTACGGTTTAATTTAACGACAAATGTTTTGTTTTGTTTATGCATGCATCCATGCAGTGACCAAGGTGTAACGAATCTTGAACGCTCAAGGTTACCCAAAATTCCGCTGGGAGATTAAATAAACCTTGCAATCTTTACATAAACGTCGTACTGGTTATGTTCTCCATAGGTCGTCCAGGCTATGTTATCCATAGTATTTTATGCATTTTAAAACATGTTCTATAATTTTCCGGAAATAATAATATAATATTAAATAATAATAATAATAATAATAATATATTTAAAAATCTATCACGACTGTTGTTTGAACACGGTTCTCCCACATTTCGGGAATAAAATCACCTTCTATACTAGGAAAAGCCAAAGTCGTTGTTAGACGAGTGAGCGAGCCTTGTGTTGAGTACCCGTGAACATTTGATGTATAAGGTATAAATAATAGGGTTGTGAGTATAGCTGGTATAAGGGCGCGTCCACTGTAGGGCCTTAATGCACCACTTTAGCCTAGAATAGGGAGCAAAGATCTATGTTGGATCCAGCCTTAGGTAGGGGGAGGAAAGGGAATGTTATACCGGGTACTCAACACATGACTCGCTCACTCGTCTAACAACACGTTTTCCTAATTACGAAATTAGCTACAGTAAGTAAACTCCTAGAAATCATGTATGATAGATAAATTTTACAGAACAAATAAAATGGAGATTAATACATTAAATTTAATTAAATTCAGAAATTATATAATCATACTCGGCGAGACCTGAACTTCGGCTTGCTGGTTTAGGGTTGTATTAAATACTGTCAATTACTCTTATATTATGAATGTGTGTTTCCAAACTAATAAAATTGAGAAAAATAAATAAATTAACCAACAACAAAATAAAAATATGAATCGTATGAAACACGGATAAAATGGATGCGGAAAAGTTGTAACTTGCATTTTATAGGGTGATAATAATTTCTATAAAAGCAATGGATGCTCACAACGAAATGACTACCATCTCTACTCCCAGCGTAAAGGGCACAAATGTTAGACGAAATATGAGCTGAAGAACGAAGCAAGCAAAGTAATGCCTCTTAAAATATTTCGAACACAACAGGAGAAGATGCGTGATTACTCTTGAGAAGCTTCGCAGTGCCTCGCAGAACTCTTTGAATAATACTACCATTGTAAGTCTACTCAAGAAAGAGGAGAGAGATACCCTACAGTAATATCGAACGAGAAGTCTTTATGTGGACTTAAATAAGATATTGACTAATAAAATACAAAAACTGCAGGTCCCTGTAGCAAAATCCAGAAAGAGACTTTTCCTTTAAAACATTTCATACAGGTTATGGGTGAAGTAATGTTTATAACCGTAAATTGTTCAGATAACGATTACATAAATAGATTTATCATTATTTTTATTATTAAATTTGATAGCCAATCCAACAACATAGCAAGCTCCCCAAGTGTGATGTACCCAGCAAACACAGTGGTGCAGGGCACGGTCTGGGCACGCACTGTTCGTGCTGGCGGAGTGCCGGGTAACGGGCATGTAACATTTTGTCCTGCTGGGCGCGTACTGGCGAGGTACTGCTGCCAATATCACAATCTACTCACGGTCATGTGTCAACGTGCGATACCGGGCGCGTACTGGCGAGGCACTGCTGTCAACCGTACAGACGGGTTACGGGCATGTATCAACAAGTCCTCCGGGGCTCCGTACTGGCGAGGAACTCCTGTCAACCGTACAGACGGGTACCGGGCATGTATCAACGTATCCTGCAGGGCGCGTACTGGCGAGGCACTGCTGTCAACCGTACAGACCATAGATACTAGTATAATATAACCTACGGTTATAGATTGGTCACTCAATGTTAAAGTCTTGTAATGGCGTTTGAGCTGCTACCTAGTGAGTGCAGGCCGGAACTAACTCGACAATGTCGGTAACGTAGATTTCTTTTATACGACTGAGATTTGAAATTTCATAATGATTGAATCTGCTCCATCTAAATACAATTGCGGCGATTATTGTCATTAATTATGAAATATCACCACATTGTATTCAGTGAAAGTCATTTAATAGATAACTTATCTATAAATAAAGGATTTTTAGCTACAATATTCACAAAAAATAGAATTTTTAGGTTTGATCAAGTCTGAACTGAATAAGTCTGGTAGGCTTATGTTAGTCTAATTTTAATGTCACCATACCAAATGAGACAATGACCATTGTGTTATTTTAATATAATATTTATTGATTATTAACCTCTGTACAGAAAACTGATGCAATGTCAATAAAGAAAAGTATATATTAATTTTATTATTATTGTAGGCCTAATGGAAAGACATGTTGTATAATGGGGTTAGGTTTTTTACCTCTCATTTTATAATGTCAAATCGTCGTCAAATATTTAATTTAATTTTAGCAATGAATAAGAGAAAGAAACATGTTCTTACCCAAAATTCAGCAGCTGCTGCCCAGTTGTGGTTCAGAAGCAAGGATGCCGCCAACAAATTCAACTTCTGCTTCATTTCAGTTTGTGGTAAATAGGGTAATATGTAGGAATTAAAAGATTGGTAACCATAGGCTTAATTCTAAAATTAATTTGTTTTGCCACCAATGAATTTCACTGGTCTACGAGTTGGATTTAACTTCAATTGGAAAGGAGTGGAAACGGAAAGCAAAATGTTGGGTAAAACGTAAAACTATTTGGCATTGTTGAGCCACTTTTACAATAAATTTTCTCGCATTCCCAACAACCAAAAATAGGATTTGGAAAGGAAAGTTTAAAATTAAACGGTTTCTCTTCTATTGTAGTAGGCTCTTGAAAAAATATTGGTCAAGAGGATTTTGCCTTTTAGGCAAATTCCTGTGCACTCTGCTGATTGACACCAAATTTTGTACAATTATGTCAAATAATTAGAAAAATTAACTTTGAACTGGGAAAACCACCTTCTAAAATATCAGAGTAACCGCTAGATTTATATGGACATCAGGTTCAATAGTTAATACAAAAGTATTTAATTGATCAGAATCAGATTTATTTAAATCAAAATTCAAAGTGCTGTGAAACAAATGTGTAGATAAATGATTAATTGAAGAGAACGATATGCAGTGTAAGCAATCTTTACACATAATAATAGCACAATATGTGTGTCAATAATTACCATCTTAACACATGCTGTTAAGTTACAACAATTTGAAAATGTAACCTGAAAATGAATTTCAAAAATATATATGTACCGGTACCGTAAATTAGGATTAGAAACCAAAATATAAACCAACATGACATTTGCAATGAGTAGTAGGCCTACATCAATACAATAAGGCATGCACTTTAATCGAGATTTTTGAGTGACTTCGTGAATCATAAATTTTCTGTCATAGAGGAGGAATGTAAAGATTATACTAGTAGGCCCATAATAATAATTACATAGCGATTATACTACGTATATTAAATAGGTGATAATAGCCTAGATTATTTATCGATTAACTGGATAAAGACTCTATGTAGCCAAGATTATATTCAGAGGTCATTTATATTGCACAGTCAATTTACCATCAAATTTTAATGATGCTCAGCCAAGCTACCTCACACAATATCACATTTTTCTACAACATAAGCACAACAATTACATAAGCAATGTATACAAAACTAAATATTTAAAATAATAAAACACTTCTAAAACCAGGTGTAAGGCTAGGTTCAACTTCCATTAGCACTTATCAATCATACATCTAACAATATCCCAGTTCTCGATAAATACTTATATGAGCTACCCAACCCAACGCAGAGTTTGAAGTGGCAACAGATAATGATGATGATATGAGCTATAAAATAAATGCTGTCTAACCCTAAATGAAAATAAAAGTGTCTAGTAAGCCTATTGTGTCTATTGGCGTCAATCACACACTTAAGATCCAGCCAGCACGCCACAATCACAACATGACTCCATAAAAGAAAACCATTGATAAAACTAAAGCATTGAATTTTGCTAAAGTAAGTGAATTTGAGGATAATTTCGGGGTCAGAGAGGAGGTAACAGATTGGAGTTAAAGGTAGGGGTAGGGGGTAGGGGCTAGGCCTATATCCATGTAACAGTGAAATTAACCTCAAATTCACTTGGCTGGTTGGTTGTGAATTTGGTACCTGGGTTACTCAGCACCTCAAGAGCCTAGGCCTAGTCTAAAGGAGTAGAGCCTAGGCCTAAAGCTAAGGATTTATAACATGATTCTCACCTGTTGACGTGGGATCATCTTGGATTGTAAGCTACGGCTAGGCCTAGGCCTACGGTACTTCTTCGGCTAGGGGGGTCCAACTTTTATATACACTGTAACGGAAAGGATTTCGGGTGCGCTCTTATCGATTATATCCTAGAACTAGCGCGGCGCACTGTAGCCAGCGGAAAGTTTGGCTAACCTAACGAAGGTACACCTTTAACATAAGTAGTAACAAGGCAATATAGCAGTATTAACAAGGTGTATAAAAGTTGGACCCCCCTAGCCGAAGAAGTGCCAGGCCTACTGGGTCCGGGTAGGCCTTCCGATAGGCCGACATGTGAATGAAGTCCCTAGGCCTAGGACTTGAAGCTCAAAAAGGTTGAACTTGAACCTCGGGCCTAGGCCGAGGGTTCAATTCTCCCAAATGAGAAACTGGAGTCTCTGTAAGCCTAGGCCCTAGGCCTAGTTGGGCTTGAGCCTAGCCTAGGTCTAGGGCCAAAAATGGTAGGAAAGCATCATGTACCAATGCCTTGCTTCCTAGCATTTATAAATGGATTGCTGGCAAAGTGGTTGGCACACAAATATAAATTATGGAGCTCTGCAAATGGTCTTACATCGGGCTTCATCGTGAGGAAACCTGAAGCATAGGGCCTAGGGCCTAGTGGTTTTTTTTGATCGGTTTGTTTCGCACCATTTAGCTAATTACAATACCTTACCATGTAGGCCTAGGGCCTAAGCCTACCTAGATTATTGTCGAGACGAGAGTATGATGTTGTAGTTCATCGGTTTGTTGAGCACCACTTCGTTTTACTATTTAAACTGTGATTGATCACAAGCAAAACGTAAACACGAGACGAGTCACTAAATGACATGTTGACAGCTAGTTGTCAGTTGGAAATTTTTTGTAATTTGCAATCTTTTTTCTCATTGGCTCATTCGAACTTAAATTGAACCAATCAAATCTCGCAATCAACACGTGAGCTGCACTCTGGTGAGTGCAGGCCGGTACTTCTCGATCCAAGCTCTTGGCTAATCGCGCTATAGTAGTTTCAAACCGGTGGTACAGACGGGTAACGGGCATGTATCAACGTATCCTGCAGGGCGCGTACTGGCGAGGCACTGCTGTCAACCGTACAGACGGGTAACGGGCATGTATCAACGTGTCCTGCGGGGCGCGTACTGGCGAGGCACTGCTGTCAACCGTACAGACGGGTAACGGGCATGTACTGATGTGTCCTGCAGGACAAGTACTGGCGAGGCACTGCTGTCAGAAGCACTGCCGAGTTACGGGCATGTACTGATGTGTCCTGCAGGGCGTGTACTGGCGAGGCACTGCTGTCAGAAGCACTGCCGAGTAACGGGCATGTACTGATGTGTCCTGCAGGGCGTGTACTGGCGAGGTACTGCTGTCAACGGCACAGCCGAGTAACGGGCATGTATCAATGTGTACTGCCGGGCGCGAAAAGGCGAGGTATTGCTGTTGATGGTAGAGCCATTAATATTCAACCTCTCTGTCCAGTAACGAGCAGATGTCAGATGTTTTATTTTAAGTATAAACGCAAATGTTCGCACATTTATTTGTAGACTTTGCACGAATAAATAGATTTAATCAAGTACACATCATTCTCCAGTTATTATTCTTATACACGTTCTTTGCGTATTTTATTGCTATTAATTAATGAAACATGAGCAAAACTTGATACGTAGGCCTATCCCTATCCGAAATGTAAAAGAAAGAACGTATGCGTCAAACTTTGCAAATAATATAATGCTTTTAACAAGACAGTTACTTTTTCATTATTCAACGATGTTGTCTTCAAATTTTAATGCGACATAATGCGTAAATATCCTATAGATAAGGTTCGATCGTTTTTGCTGTGACCTTAAAATATCAATATCGTTGTACTAAAAACAATCAAATGGATGAAAAACATTCAACATTGGAGTTCGTCTGCGAATATTTGTATTCGAGGCAATGTTGATAAATTCCTTGATTGGTCCTTTAATAAGTGTTTTATGTTGATAACGTTTTCGTTGGTGAATGCACTGCCTCCTAGATACTACTTATGCGTGACAATTCTTAAATTGCCTCATAGTCATACGCACTTACGTACCGTAACGTACGCCTAGGCTACGAACTCAAATTCTATAATGCGGAATGCCGTATCTACATTAGCTGTCCAGCAATTGTTAATGTTTTGTATTAACGTTATTTATATATCAGTGAAATATGTATTATTATTCTACTTACCTTGTATATTGATCTATATGAGATAATAAGATTATCATAGAAAGTCTGTATATAAAACACTGAGATTGCCTTTTTGATTCTGGCGTTGATCCGCGGGTGTTCGCACTGTCCATACCACTGATTGCTATAACTAGGGAAACGCCAAAGTCGTTGTTAAACGAGTGAGTGAGCCATGTGTTGAGTACCCGGTAACATTCTCTTTTCGCACTCCATCTATGACTAACCGTTAGGTCGCCAGAACCAGCCACACGCAGGGGTGGGTATTGGGGTAGGTGGTCAGAGGCAAGGGGCCAGGCCGACGCTTGGCCGGGGAGGGCATGTGGCCTGTGACGAAATCAGGCCGGGCGCATGCTAAGGACCGAGGGCAGGGGTGGGTGGGGGGGGGGGTCGTATTCAACTGCATATTGTGTCACCGTCCGAGTTGTCGTCGTCGTCGTCGTCGTCGTCGTCGTCGTCGTCGTCGTCGTCGGGTTTTTTTTTTTTTTTTTTGACTAAGGATGCGTCAACCGTTAGGTCACTCATAATGCACCACTCTAGCCTAGGGGCATATGGGGAGGAGGGGCCCATGCTGGCCAGAACCACCCACGGGTTAGGGGAGGAAGGGGGGTTTTCACGGGGAGGTAGTCATAGGGAAGGAGAAAGTTCCCGACGACGACCGCCAGATCTCGCCTCTTTAAAAATAATTAAATATGTTTTTAAATGCCTATAATGCAGTGTAGTCCATCATCTGTGACAATATTATGGAAAACATAGACAGTACGAAATACGTGAAAGTATTGCAAGGTTTACTCAATCTACGAGCGGAATTTGGAGGTACCTTATTGACGTGCAACATTCGATAAACCTTGGACACGGCATTTCACTGCCAGGTATAAATAACAAACATAAAATATTGTTTCGAAATCAACAGCATTGTCGTTAAATAATTTATACACATTGGCAGCCTATTTTTCAATTTATTATTTCTTGTAGGTTTAAATCGCAATGGATCTAGCTGATTTTGTTAGCAGTTCTCAGTAAACTCGTACCGGATGTCTGTTTAAAATTTCAGCGCAATCTGTTCAGCGATTTGGCTGATTTTTTAATTTTAACGTACACACACACACACACACACACACACACACACACACACACACACACACACACACACACACGCACGCACGCACGCAGATTAACAGAATGACCGCCGTTTAAGTTGTATGTAGATTCACTTCGGTCGCTTCGCTCCCTCGTTTAATTATTTTCTATTAAAAAATATCGATCTTTGGTTGGTTATCGCTCACTCGTCGATTGCGTCGGGGCCTACAGGTTGGCCTGGTCGCTTTGATTTTCTGTCCCCCACTAAAATCAGTTATTTAACTGAGTGGGTTGACTATAAATCCAATTTTTTATTTATTACATTTTAAACGTATTTGACAACAAAAACAAAACAGAGCTCTTGGTTCGGTAACTTAGCGCTAAATGCTCATTGCGAACAACTGCACAACAATCAAAACTTTGTTGCGTGGACCAAGGAGGTATGAATAATGTATACCTCCTTGGCGTGGACAGGCAGGAACGAGGAGTCACGAGTAGCATCTAGGAGGCAGTGCATGAATGTATATGTGCATGGCTAAAGATATTGTAAATTAAAATAGAATATAAATATTATTATTAGAAAATGTTATAACTTCATTACGGATAAATTTATATAAATATAATATACATGTTTTTATTAAATAACTTGACTAGGAGACGGAGTTTTATGTATTTCTATAATGAGACCAAGATGGCAGTGTTTGTTGTGATGTATGTCGATGTGATGCTCGGAGCACGGAGGCTCGGAGGCGGAGTTTCATGTTTAAATTGTTGCCATTAGAAGTTGGATGAAAATGTCCGAAATATCGCTGATTTTTTTATTTTGTTATAAAGTATAAGTACTATTATTGTACTAACATGTATGTAAATCCATATATGTTTAGACGTTTGTCAATCTAACAATGCATATAAATAACAAATAAAACATACGATTTAGAATTAATATAATTATAATTATAACAAAAGCTGAAACTGGACTTCCCGTATCTTACACTCAATACTAATTTAGTAATTAGTACGACGACTGACAACCATAAATTTATTTATACGGAAATTGACTTGAAACTTAGTTGATTTAAGGTGGATTTGAAGGTAATTTTATTTTAGGTGCACGTTCCGGTAATTATTGATTTGCTACTTTAACTTCTAGCACACAGTTTGTAACTATTTCTACAAAGAATTTGTTTATTAAAATAATAATATCATATTACCAGCTACGTATAATACGCCTATCTTCCAATGTCAACTAATCAAATTAACAGCCAAGAATGTTACTTATTAGTTATATTTAAATTAACTATGATCAATTATTTTAATAGTTAATAACAATAAAACATAATAATACATCAATTGATAAATTATTAATATGTTCAGTACTTAAGCAGATTCACAAAGGGTATCTTATACAAATACAAGTCTCTTGTGACATTTCCATTGTGTTGCCCGACATTAATGTATTATATTATTTGTACAATTACATATTTAAGTAGGCCTAATTAAAATTATTTCCTCACAAATCCTCACGCATTCAGAATTACGTATTATTTATTTATGTTTCACATCAAGTTTATAAAGTCTGACTGCTACACGAAATTACTTTTAGATAATGCTTCTATTTTGTTGTGTATAATCCAAGTATAGACCTAAATTATTGGTTTTTCTTGTTGTATACATAGGGCTAGACAATTTTATAATACATTTTTTTCCGCCTCAAATTTTAATAATTAATGCCAACATTATTGTCATTATTATAAACCCGATATAATGTTTTTATCTAGTGTATTTGTTGCATATCATTGAAATTATTAATAATTAATGCTAAGTTCGCCCACAAATAACCATATCAGTAAGAAAGAAAATAATAAATAACAATTCTTATTAACAATTTGAGTCGTAAACGCATGTTATGTTCTGCAGTTTTATGTTTCGAATTACCCGCTCATGGGCAAGACTCTCATAAGCCAGCTAACGCGCTCTGCTACTTATAGGTGCAGTATCCGAGTGGTGAAGGCGTGCGGGAGTGGAGGAAGGTATCTCGTGTTCGAGTCCGGCTCATGACGATAAAATTTATTCCTGTATAACATGTTCTGTCTACTACCATGTACTTGTTCTTCCATACACTGTCAATAATAATATGATCTTAATTGTACCTCTTAATTAAATGCAATTTTTTTTTTTTTATTCGTTTACAAATTGGGTTATTTGCGTGGCTACCAGATGGCGCCAGCGTAGTGCCTTTTTAGTTTTTAATGCTGGGCGCGTGCTGGGCGCGTGCCGTCGAGGCCGTGCTGTCCCGGTACCACCGATACTTAATGGCCCGGCGCCGCGAACGAGGTACCGGCCCGATGCCGCGGACGACGTACGTGCCCGGTACCGTGAACGCCGCACTGGTTCGGTACCGCGGACGACGTGCGTGCCCGGTACCGCGGACGACGTGCGTGCCCTGTGCCGCGGACGACGTACCGGGCCGGTGCCGCGGACGACGTACCGGCCCTGACGTTCCGCCCCGGTGCCGCGAACCCCATACAGACGGGACCTAAGGCCACACCGGACCGGCACCGCTGGCATAGGAAGTTGGTAGGACACTTTTTTACTGGCCCAGTACCATGTACACGGTACCTGCCCAGTACTGCTTGAGCCGGAAAATACGATACTGTCCTGGTACTGGGCACAGTTTTTGTGTTTGCTGGGTAGGGATTGTTTCATAAATTAAATAAACTCTAGATAAGATGCACTGTAGCAAAAAATTAAAATAACAAACAATAAAAATATAAATTCACTTTATATAACATTGGTAATTTATATAAATTTATATCAATATCTGGATGGATGGCAACTAGTTTGTTGTAAGTAAGCTCGATCCAATTAATGGGCGAGTAAGTATAAATATGTCTAGCTTGCATCTTGGTAGATGAAATTGTTTGATAATATCGTGTTGATCTTTATGGCACGTAAAAATATACTCTAGACTCTAGAGTCTAGATCAAGAAGCTTAAAGACAAAATAATTAGGCCTATGCAGCGGCTTATGTATATAAAATACTCATCTTATGAATATCAAAACATAGTTTTCCGAAACTTTAGAGTAAAAATTCATTTTTCAGCATTGTGTGCGATATTTTCCATAAAGTCAGTTATTGCATACATAAAATGTACACTCTCGAGTACAGCAACTGCCCCTTACTTTTTTTACATACTAAAACTTCTATCACCCAACAAAAATAAATCAACATAAAATATCCTTCTTTCAACTTGACTGTACTCTCCCGTTGGTTGTCTAGTGCATCACTTGTTTTCGTGGATGCTCTTACCTCGAATTGTTCGGAAAGAATAAAGCCCGATGCTCGCCACTGCAAATATACCACCCACCCCGAGCGCGAGTTCTGACACTTATATCCCTCATAAAACACTACTATGTGAAGCTCTTCTACCTCTTTCGCACCTCAATAATAAACTTTCAAATACGTTCTGGCCACTTCATATTAAGCTACTGTGAAATACCTCTTTCTTTATAGGAAAATCGAAAGTTGTTCTGAGTGAATGTTTTACAGGACGATGTTTTCATCCCCAGTAAAGCCTGCCGTTTCTGTATCAAACCCAAAATCTAACAAGGCTATCAGAGCACATGGCAAGCTGTGTTCTACCCTGGTTCCACACGACTTTGGACTAGGTAATTTGATCATGAAACGGCGTAGCTATTTGCATGCGACCAGAGCTTTCTGTCGGGTCAAAACGCAACCATTTGTGCCCCTACGGCCGTAATTGAACCTTGGGGCCAGAGCACACTTAGCGACGTACTTAATAAGAGTAAGTAATAGCTTTGTTCAGTTGCCCTGCACTCTTGAACTCTAAGTTAATGTCCCGGATTTCATTGTAGGATTACGTAGTGTAATATTGAAGTGCAGCCAACATGGGCGAACAACATGTCGACCCGGAATAACAATATTTCCACAATCTTGACAAAACAACATGGCCATAAATGTAAGGTACAACGTTGAATACGTAAAGCTGCCAGACAATTTTGGTCTGAAAAATATGTTTTCGTGACGACACCTTTGTGTAAATTAATTGTTTGCCATTTTATAGGACTATTTTGCATTTAAGTTTACATATCGACAGCGGTGGCTTAAGCGCAAGGATATAAATCTGATTCGGAAGGTCACGAGCTCGAGTCACACCTCCGGCAATCCTGACTGAAAGTTTTTCCTTTGTTCTGCTTAATCGTTAAGGCGAATGCTGGGATTGATTCCTCTGGGCATTCCTTAATCCTTTCTCAATTACTCCAAACCCTATCCCTCTTAGCCACAAGAAGTGGGTCATACCAGGTAAATCTGATGTGTACCCTACAACAAGAATCGTTACGAAAAAGTTTTTGTTGTTCTCATTTACAATGATTAACATCGATATTAATTGAAAGCAAAATTCACACCATATAAAAAAATCTGTTAAAATCTGTTCTTGTTTATTTACTCACGAATGATGTTCTTCTATTAAGCTTGAACGAGTCGAGGAAGGAATAACGAGCAGGTTTCTTTCACGAATGAGATTCAATGTGTTACCTAGAACAGAAATATAAAAATGAAATTACAACCTACTAATTACACTCACACCAGTCATATCTGTACTTAATCAATCTAAGTGGGGCACCGAGTCACCGAGTGACACTTCCCCTCTACCACATGGCGTGTATGGAGTTCTCTTGGGAATGTCACGTTATTTTCTAACCATACATAATTACGTATCTAGAGACGAGTTTTGCCAAGAACAATTAAATCATTTCAACAAAAGACAATCGTCAACGAATGAGAAATCTCGTTGGTAATGAGGAATAAAACATGTGGATTCGAGACGAATGTAGGTTAGCATGTGCCACATAGTTGATAATGAACAAATTAACTTCAAAACAAGATATACACAATGTTTCGAAAAATTGTATGGAATGTGACATTTGGAGTCTCTCTACATCCAGTTTACAGGGAGAAAATAAAACACTACAAATTACAACAATTTAAGAGAAAAGTGTTTCGCCACAGTAAACAGTATTGATTCATTGTTAGATATTTTACATTAGCATTTCAGTGTGTCGTAGTTAACATTACTTACGTCATAAAAATGACATTAAAATACTGTTTAGGTGTGCAATGTCACATGCATGTGTGAGCACTTGTTGATGTATCTGCATTGCACTTATACGATAGCTAAGTCAGTTCGCAAGAAGAACACGCACGTCCACGCTTGATCACACGCACACATAGTGTATTATGTTTGATTATATTAACGTCTTTGTTAAAAGAGTCGCTTGTGTGTGTTGAGTGTAAACATAGTATGTATATGTGTAAATTAGGACTGTGCGGGTAGATCGTTTGACAGTCGGCTCGGGCTCGGGTTCTAAACTGCTTCGGGTTTTCGGAACGGGTAGGGTAGGGAAAAGACGGCCGTTATATTATTGCATGTAAAAATGGATATTGAATTGAAGAATCTCTTATTATATTTTTTTCCCAATTCATTTTCTATTGTCTGTATTTTATTGAATAGAATTTTGTATGTAGGCTGGAAAATGAAGTGTGTAAATCCTGGACCGGCACCTCCACCATCCCCCAAACCTTTTTTGTTACTCCAAAATCGGATACCTTTCTAGGGCGCAAGAGCTGCTCTAAGTTCTGTTTGACTATCTGGTGGGCCCCCAAATACCCGACCTGAAATATCGGGTACCCTCACACCACTAATATAAATAAAAGTCTGTCAAAGGTTTCTATGTTTTAGTGCCCCCATTCTTCGTGCAGCAGTATAATTCACCATTGCGTGAGCCTTGAAGTATGGTTATTAGTATTGAGTAGGCATGGAGATTGGAAAGGATTGAGGAGCGTGTGTGAAAGAAAGATGTTGCACGGACCTCACCAGTTAAAATGAGCACGACACAAAATAAGAAAAGCAGCTTTCAGAAATTGGGATTCAGTACCAGGAAGGGACACAGATTGACATGTTATACGTGAATCAAAAATGAAGGAAGTCACGCAAATATGCGATAGCTTATTAATCTTTGATCCCAATGACTGAATTAAATTATTTTATTTCATCAAGACCTAGGAGAGTTTCACACGCAAACAAATCTTTTTGTTAAAGTAAATCGATATTTGTATATTACATCATTTCACCATTGTGAAGTCAGAAGTGCTATTTTCAGCTTGGAATATTAAACCTTAATATTTAATTAAGTAATGAGTGTCATAATCTGTCTTGTCTTTCTCTTGTCATCTTGCTTCGTTTTAGTGTTTGTTGTTTGTTTCATTCGTGATTATGTTATATATCTTATAGGTACAGATACGGATACTCCTAATGTGAGTGAAATGATATCACGGTCACTTTTAACGCCTATTGAAACTAAGAGATAAGTGACTCAAATTGCGAGTAATTTCGTCCCAAGTAATATTGTCAGTAGTATTAAAATGTTCAACAATTTTTTAATAATCTAATATGCTATTTAAATGCATTTAACAATGCGCACACACGTATTATCAGATCATGGATTAAATTCCTGCCATGGAGTTGTAAATATCAATTTTAACACATTGACCCGTGTGTCTTAACAAGTGCGATTTTAAAGTACTGTTTTTGTGACAAATAAATAATAATTAATAATAATTTATATTAATTAATATTTAGTAGAGTGTTGTTGTTGGTGTGATGTTGTTGTTAGATTTATCCCAAATAATAAAAAAAGAATATGGTGAACTGGCATTATAGTACTTGCTGACAATACAGGTTGGTACACACATACATATTAAATGTATTATTCACAAACAAAATAAAATAGATAAATTCCAGAATACTGAAAAGGAAACTTCGAAGGAATAAATAATAATGGAAGGTTCGAGATGATAAAAGATAAATTGAATGTCTGAAACCAAAGAAAAGAGCGGGCGAGAACCGCACAATGTCAGCAGCTGTGTGAAGCCATCCACGTTGAAACTGAGTATTGTCCGAGGTAAAAAAGGTATACGATTTAATCATATTTTTCATAAAAATTTAAAAAAAAATAGAATCTCTACCCATACTTCTATGACCCTAGCTAACTATTTTATAGTTGCAAGACGTAATTGTTAATGGTTATAGCTATAAACTACGAAACTTAATTAAATACGAGATTAATTTATTTATCGGCAAGATAACATGAAGAAGTATCCAATTAATGCGTACGCGTATTAACTTAGAGTGGTTCGATTAAAAAGTGGTTAGGCTTCCTGCTTTTGTTGCAAAGATCCTGGGTTCAATTCTCGCTACATGCAGCAAACTTCTAACTTCTGGCATATCCATCCACTCTTCCTTGGGTACGTGCAAACGGTGACTTTGGAGCCAACCTAGCGACTAAGAACATACTCATTGTTCTAGGTTTGTAACGAATCAGTCTTGCTGATCCTTATGTCGATCGCCCGCGAAGGAAGAATATGAGTATCTAAGATATGACAGATAAAATTGGTTGCTTCACGATATGATGACTATTTATTACACAACACTGAAATGTGTCTTTCCCTTAATGTAGTTTTTCATAAATTTAAAATGAGAAAATATAATTTCAGTTTGGTGGAAGTGCCGAGTACACTATTCCAGTGAACTTAATTTGATTACCATTTGATTATAATGTGGTTTTCCAGGAATATCCAATGGTTTGAGTTTGTTTCGTTGTAATTGTAAGTTCTTCAACTGATAATAATATCTTCAACTTTCAAAAACTCTTAATCCAACGCACACATTCACAAATCTAATATTTTATAAACTTTGGAAGAGGATTTTGTTGTTCGATTCTAGATTTTCAATATACCTTAAAAGTTGTAACAAAAAGTTGGCAATTATATTTTCTCCTTGATGATGACATTGGTAGTAAAAACATAAAACCTAAAATTAAAAATTTAAGATCAAATCCAAATCAATAACGTGTTTTAATGGGAAACTTTACATTTACTTTTTTACATTTCCTCAAGAAACTGTCTAATATTTCGTCTTGATTTACTTAAATGACGGTGTTGTTTTACCTGAATGAAACTGGTAGCAATGTGGCGTTCGGTTGTAACTTGTAAGTAGATAAACCAAGGAAAGGAATGACAGTGCATACTTCTCAAGCACAAATGCATTTTCCTTTTAAAAATATTTTTAAAATATTTTGGTAGCAGAGCTACAATTAAACGACAAAAGACGCACCCACCCAGGCACGAGAAAGATATGTGTAATTTAAACATGAGCATATCTACTTCGCCATTGAATATTATTTGTAAGGTGCAACGGAAATATGAGACCAGTTTTGATAAGAAATATGCTCATCAAAAAATACTCGTTCGTATTTTACCAGGTTTCAAGAGATGATAAAACCATATTAAACACAGTTGAGAAACTGATATCGTTGCTATTAAACCGCATAAACAGTGATTCTATTCCTATGTTACTCACATTATTTAATGATTTCAATTCACGCATTTACTGAATAATTATGCATTCCGTATACATGCTAAAGTTTCAATAAAGCTCTTTATAGCACAGTAAACAACTAATCCATGCCTATAACTTGGTTCTAATTTCGAAAACAGTTTGTCGTTGCCTATGGGTAATGTCGTTGCAGAGTTAATCTTTGGTTTTGTATTCATGTATTTACCGCTAGCGCAAACAAGCGTGGAATTATGGTTCGTTAAGTGTAGTTCTGCTTGGATGCTAGTATAAATAATTAGTTTGGAGAAGAAGAACAGAGAATGAAAATAATATGATACAAGTGAACTGTAGAGTATCGTCTTTGTACCGGAATAACAAGTGATTCACGTCCTTTACTAACGCGACTGATAACTTCTTTTTACTTATTATGGCTATTGTGTCGTCGTCGAACATGAAACAAAAACTTAAAAATCAAAGGAATTGTGTCAAATGCCAAAGGCTTTTGCATCCTATCTCCACGATATTTTTAAAATGGACTTAAAAATTAAGTTGGCTAAATGAAAGAGGAACTACAACGTATATCAATATATGTTTTTAAATTGTGGGCTAGACATAATTAACCTTCTCCGTCAATCATTATTTCATGCTTATCTTGGGACAATAGTGTACACACTGAATCAAGCGCCATATTTAATTTCGAGCAACGATTTTAATAATGTTTTAATACAACTTTGTCCTTAACCCTAATAAAATGGAAAATATTTTATGAGATAACTTTTGGTGTAATATATTTTCATCTGGCGGTACAAACCTAGTATTTGTGACAAAAAATCACCTTCCCTTATACTAGGGTGTCTGACAACACAACACGCAAGCCAATTCTTATAGGTATAAAATTAATCGTCAATAGAAATTGATTAATTTTTTGTATTTTTTTTATAGCCTAACGTCTATCCTACACTGTTATAAAAACTTAAACTAAATGTTTGAGACCCACGGATACAAAACGTTCGTTCATCCACCAACGACGTAAATGTAAAACACCATTAGTTTATAATATGACGCTTTATAAGCCTAGTTGGTAGTGTGTTGTAACAGAAAACCGTGTTAGAAAGATTTAACCATGCAATGAGTAAAAACACAAAATACCCGGCACCTCCACCAAAACTCTGGAAACTTTTATATAGCCAACGTATATCCTACTTTTTAGACCCACGGATACAAAATGTTCGTTCATCCATCAACGACGTAAATGTAAAACACCATTAGTTTATAATATGACGCTTTATAAGCCTAGTTGGTAGTGTGTTGTAATAGAAAACCGTGTTAGAAAGATTTAACCATGCAATGAGTAAAAACATAAAATACCCGGCACCTCCACCAAAAGTCTGGAAACTAATTTTTTGGATTGTATTAAATATTAAACTAATTTTTGTCCATCACGTTACATGACTGGAAGTATTTTTAACGCTGTTTAATAATTGTGTTAGTGGATTTGTTTTATCCATACACATGTACGGTAAATATAACATGTTTGATACTTGACATTGTTATAATGTTTAAGTGTTATTATTATTTATTCAACAAGTTAAGATACATATTAAACTTAAAATGTTGAAGAGAATCAGAGAGGGCATAGCCCCATAGCGAGTTATGTCTGATTCTCTTCATTACAACTAAATAAAAATAGGATAAAAAAAATAGTCAATAAACAAGCAAGTGTAATAGTATCAAAACATGGTAGGCCTTAAGAATACCTTTTAGTGACAATTTAACTAAAAAGATCTTTTATTTTATTATTAAAATTTGATGCATCTTTGATTTCTAGAGGAATAATAACTTTACCATAAGTAACAGCACAGCTTATAAAATGTATTTTACTACATACAATTTTGCGGCGTTTTATATAAATCTTTATTGACGAATTAAATCAAATATTGTGTAATGTTAAGCTTAAATTTTATCAGCTCTTTCATAATTTTAGGACTTTAAGATTTGAAGCATAGCGTAAACAAAATAGCTAGGAACATCTTTAAATAGCGTTCTGTGCCAAATTAAGTCAAGACAATCATTTTAATCTTTGATTACATTTTGGTAAAGGTTACATGCAATAAGCCTAGCCCAAAATGTCGTTGAACAGTCACACTTTTATTAAATGAACTGATTTGCTAATTAGGTTGCAATTTTAACAGCGTCAGAATAGAAATAATAAATCTCAGACTGTTTATGAACGATTGGACTGCCACTGATCGACCGCATTGCATCTTAGAATCAAGTCGATTTTACATCGGAGTTTGGGGTGATTTCGAAGGTTACCCACTATGTCATGTAACTTGTGAACTTGAAAACTATACATCAGCGCTCTTATATGACAACAATGCAAATTTATTGGGTACGATATTCCTCTTGGGAAAAAATGGCTGAAACAGCTCGAAATACTTAAGGAGTTACTAGCTACTGACTGACTTCAAAGTCAGTTTCAATCGGCCCGCGATTTGACAGACGTGGTGGGGCTACAATGTTCATATATTACATGGACATTAAGGTTATAGTAATATAGTCTCTTTTTAAAAAAAAAGTTGAAAAAATTTGCTGGAAGGCTTCCAAATAAAGGTTTTAAAATAAGCCTTATACACTAGGCATACAATCAACAAGTAACTATAGTTACTTGACACTTGTTGACGGTACAAGCAGAGTTAGGCGGGAAAGTGCGATAAGTAAACAAATAGCGGACATTTTAAATTTTTCTTCTTTGTGTGGAACGAGAAAAGGTGTCATTATACTCTCAATAAAACAAATCAGAAACCGTCCCTGGCCTAGGCCCAGATGTAGAAAATTATTTATAATACTTACAACAGTGTACGTCTTAAGTTCCATTAGGCTATAGGACTAGATAAATAAATACTTACACTACATGTTTGACAAGCCCAAGGCCTTTCTAAGCAAACCATAGGACAGCACAACCTTGTTTTGACACACTTCCCGCACAAATAACTAGTTTTGATTACTACAAGCCTGATGCAGATAAACAATGGTATGATAGTCCTAGGCTATTCCAAAATTTACGGCAATAATAAGCCTTTTCTTTTCTATTAATCAACTCACGCAATCTCCTGTCACTTTTAATGAAAATGTAAAACAAAAGATGGTGGAAAATTTCAATATTCTTTTGATTATCTGATGATTTACATGGCTGTGGATGCAGTAAAATAGGTGTAAAATAACATAAGTTGTGCGTTTGTTGTTACATGGGAAAGTTTAAATTGGATGTGAGTGCTAGACTTAACCAGTCCTTATACCGTCGTTATACCATGGTTATACCACCTATACCAGGATGTACATGAATCCGGGTCTAGATATTTTACATCCTATTGTTATTGCTAATACCATAAAAATTAAATCAACTTTGATAAATATTATATTCAAATAATTTTTAATATTAATAAAGTATGAGACAACATAAAACTGTAAATGCAACTAACAATAGATGAGATCTAAAAAAGCCAAGCTATTATTCATAAGTACAGTTCCATACAGCATCCCGAAAAATTGCAAAATAAATTGGTGTTGTCTTAATTAAGTAGAAAAAGACGGAAACTTACGTGAACATCCTAACGCAAATCATTTCAAGCTTTAGAGGATCGTATGACACTAAGTTGTTTATGAATTAGAATCGCAACATTGGAAGGGCAGATACGGAAGACACAGGTAAGACTATTTACAATTTTGTATTGTGATGTAGTGTATTGAGATTTTTTAAGAGTGGTAGTGAATACGTGAGGTGAGAGGCTTGAAGGAACGGAGTAGATGCACACGATATCTTAGCCTGGGGCCTACCTTACATAAATATTATTAAGTCCTATATCATGTACTACTTGATCCACTGGAAGCTAATAAGAAGAAACAGGATAGACGTTAAATAAATAAATAAACAAACTTGCTTACTCCCATGTTATTATCTTTCAAATTGAATATTAAAACACACCAAATGAATGATTATTTGAAATACAATATGCCTGCGATACGCTCTCGAGGCGAGCGAGGCGGAGCAATTGACAGCAATTGTAACGGCTGAGCACGTGACGTGAGACCTGGCAATCTCGACAGCGAGTTCTCCACGTCTCACCCGCCAGGCAGAGCTCTGAGAGGAGGGTGACGTCTGAACAATGCCGCCGCTCGTGCGCCTAATTAAATATATTTCAGTGGGGTATCTACAGTGAGGATTAAAGAGACCTTGCAAGGTGGCAGTTGATTGTTTGAAGGTAACTCTAAAAACGTGATATTTAATTATAAAATTAGATAAGCAAACAATTAACGTTGAAGTTTGGACTTTAAACAATACGAATTCCCGCTTATAATGTAAAGTTAATGAAAGAATGTTACTTCTAACAAAATTTGTAAAGAACCATTAAGTGAATGTAAAAGAAGTAGTAGCAGGTTTCAGCCCAATGTCTCACTTTGATAATTTCTATAACAAAATCCCATCAAGTGACTGATAAACGGGGTAATAATAAATTCAAATTTAAAACTCACTTTTAAATAAATAAATAATTTTAATAAATCCGTATTAAATTAGATTCTACCCTCTCAGTGACACAACTGATTTTCAGTAGGGGACAGTAAACCAAAGTGACCAAGCCAAACCCTGCAGGCCTCGACATAATTGACGAGTGAACGATAACCAACCAAAGATCGATATTTTTAAGAGGAAATATAGCAATCAGTGGTATGGACAGTGCGAACACCCGGGGATCAACGCCAGAAACAACAAGGCCGATTTAGAACAACTTTAAATTTATGTGTCTAGTTGCTAGGACGGCTCCAAAGTCACCGTTCACAAATTCCTAAGACAAGAACTGATGGACTTAAGTCCAAATCAGAAGTTAAAAAACTTCTGACTGTAGCGAGAATCGAACCCTGGACTTTCTGCATTTGAAGCACGTAGGCTAACAACAAGACCAACGAGCCACACAAAGCCCTACTTAATTTAATAGCATATTAGTTGTATGTTTCCGAGAGTATTTTCATCTGCTGATGTGTGTGTTAGTAGCAACGCATTATTAATTTTTAATAATGCCGTAATATTACGATCGTACAGAGATTGTAATTGCTCGGTTACAAAATGTATACAAATAATATTCGCGTTTGTTAAATGTACTTACCTGATCCAAATTGCTACCCTTCACTTTATAATATGTGGTCACAATGCCAACGCAGTTATCATTCTGAAGAGAACAGTTTTTAACGTGTATTTTAAAAAGAATCCATAAATAAAACAAAAATGTTTCAATGGGGTTTGACGGCAAAGCCTTGTACGTCTAGCTAGAACGTATTATCTGTTGCATAAATTCAAAGCCTGTTTATAATCCCGATTATTCTAGTTTAGTGAACACGAATTGCCAACCGCAATAATATAATTTCACTAATTAGGTGTAAATATAATAAATTATGTGGTTTTGTACTTTCAACTCTAAGTACCCAGATCATGCAAAATTAAATTCATACGATCGCGTTTATGTTTAAATACATTGTTTTGTTGAACCCACTTTTTATGTGATAAGCTGTGATGAATTCGCTTGTTCGAGCTGGTGACTCGACCAACACAAAACGTGTATTTCTATAGGACAACAAACCCATAAACTGAAATTTATTATAGGTAATCGTTTCAATAGAGTTTGTGCCATAAAGAAATGCATATTAGGCCAAATGCAATTTAAAACTGTCTGTTCTCGATTTGTTGGCGTTAGATGTGGCTTTGTTATTGTAACTGTGTTGTGTTGCATGTTTAAATCATTTTACACCCAATTGCTGGATGAACAGCAGCCTGATAGAAGCAGTAGTAGTATTATAATTCGAATTGAAACAAACAAAGATAATATCGTCCTATGCGTTAATAACATCGTTAGTAAGCAGCTAATTTCAGGAAAACACTTTTGAAATATAGGTAAATAATGATGTATTACGGTTTTATGCTGTTAATTGAATTTGTGAATTAAGGTAATGGCGTAGATTTGCTCTGCTGTTTTCCTAAGTGCGCATGCTGAGATAATGAATTATGTTCTGAGTTATTAATCTTCTTTAGCATCTGCTATTAAACTTGATTATAGATGATCTCAATGTTGGTGGTTATTTTCAACACTTTGGTTGGAGGTTTCTTAAGTAATCCTGCACAGAGGATCATAGCCCTCGTGCTATACTTCTGTTGCTTTTTGTTTACTTATTTGACATCCTGATGACAGTGTAGTCTATTTGAATTTTTAAATGTTATAATTGTTATATTCGGAATTTAAATTCAGAATTATATATAATCCAAATTATTAACGTTTCTACATTTTAGGTGATAAATTAGAATTATACATTTTACATTCATCCATTCATTCAGACTGTTAATTAAGTGCTGTTGAATGAGGTCTAAGAAATAATTAAAGCGGTTTAAACGTTACTCCGTGCATTCATTATTGGGAATTCGACCAACGGGTGCGGCTTCAACTGTTCATTTTAAGGTTTTAAGGTATCTGTGATAAAGTACTCCTTTTTGAAGAAATGTTGACAAATTACCCAGAATCCATAGAATAAAGCTTTTAATATAAGTTTTTAACGGTAAATAATAACAATTGACAAGTACAATAAACTTGACAACAATTATACCTACAATGCTTGTCAGCAAAACAAGCAACATAAGCACTCGCAAAGTAACAGATTCACCACGTCAGTAAAAACTTTATAAAAGGTCAATACAACAGCGGGGACTTTAGCGTTTCCTAGTTAGCGCATTTCGATGACCATTTTGAGAATATTAATATAATATAAATTGAGAATTAATTATATCTCTTGAATTGGGTGTCCCTGATGTTTGTAGGTAGAGCATTCCAAGGTACACGACTTCAAACGTAACTATAAACTATACCAGTTGATGCGAGGAGACGCTTTGTGTTAGTCAATTAAGATTTCAACTGCTAATATCATCACTTATACAACAATGAACAAAGTGAATTTGAACTAGAGTGCACGCGACAAAACTACAGGTTGTCAAGAAATTTTACACATTGAAACATTGCAAATTATAGATTAAAACGTCGTAATTATCCATAGTTAAAAAAAGTGTACTGTAGTTTTAGTGGCCACGATATTTATATTTCTTTTTAATTTGCAATGTTTTAGTATGTTGATTTCCTTGACAACCTGTAGATAGATGTGTTTATCTTCCACTTCAAACTAATTCAATGAACAAAGTGCTGCGAGTCGCCTAGAAAGATCTCAAACTAAAGGCTACGACACATATTACACATGTTGATAAAACACGAAAATGCCATTTATATTCTAACCCTATTTACCCTATTTCTACAATGTTGTTCGAAGTGATTTAATTCCGAGTCCATTTAGCTATTGACAGAGCTTTGTTTAAAACTATAAAAGTTCCGCTCTCTAAGTACACAACTAGATAAAGTAATCACTGCAAATGATTTTTTTATTATGTTGATAAATCTAAAATACTAATACTAATAAATAACATTAAATAGAAAATAGAAAACAAGATCTGAAACCCGTTTCATCACAGACGTGAGCCACATTTCGTCTTGTTTGTTGGCTAAGCGAATGGACGTTATATCAAAGAAACAAATTAAATTATCATCTCCAAAGCTGGGTTTAAAAGCATTTCATTGTTAGTAAAAATGGTAAGTTGTTTCCATTTGCTTTGCGGGCAAAACCTAATTGTTACTCTCTTATTACTTATAATCCAAATTAGATTAATGTACAAACAAATTTAACAAATTAATGAAACTCTTTTTCATAACGAAAGAGTCAATTAAGTTAAAAACGAAGGAAGTAATGTTGAAATTGAATCAAGTACTAAATAACGAGTTTTAAATTATCCCCGTTCTTGGTAAATTGATTAACTCAAATTGCTGGCCTGTGCGGGCGTCAGTTAGCCTCTGCTTGAGGAAGAGTCAGGAAGTGACTCGAAACAGCGCGGGAGAAGTATACAAATATTTAGGATTCTCACAAGCTACCAGAATTGAACATAAAGTAATAAAATCAAAATTGAGAGATACATCCAAGAAACGACTAAAATCTATCCTCAAGACGCAACTAAACGGTAAAAGCAAGATCACAGCAATAAATAAATATGCTATACCAGTACTGACATTGCATTCGGAATCATTGAATGGGCACAGACAGACATATTATTATATTAACTCGTATACTACATTTACCAAACACATAATGCATCATCCTTATTCAGCAATAGAAAGATTGACCCTTCCAAGTGAACAAGGGGACGGGGCTTAGTTGATCTGCACAACTTATGTTATAAACAAATAGACATTTCAAGAAAATATGTTTTACAAAGAGTAACCAATCTATACGTCGTCCCCAGTTGTTAAAACTGATGAGAATAAAAATAAAACTAGAAATACAAAGAAATCTAGCACAATATATATATATTTCTTTTTTTAATCGAACATTAATTAATACGGTCCATGGAATCAATAAAAGCAGACTTACAAGTTCACAAAATGAGAAATTAGACGAGACACATACACTGAATACTGACATTATTTAAGCTTATCTCACTCTTGCTTCTCACGGCATATTTTTACCAGACAATGTGGTAGTTTATAACCATGCCTCAATATCACAAGAACTTAGAAAATGCCATCAAAATCTTTGCCCCGTCGTTCGAATTTAAGCCGTGTGGCGTGAATACGCAAATAGAGTGCCCGTATGGGGTGGCAGTTAAATTAAAGTATTCTCTCGCTCAGAATAACAAATTACGAGAGGTTCTGCAGCTGCAGAGAAGTTGGTTCTTGCAACAATTGATTGTAACGGGCGGTGAGAATGTGCTTCGGTAGGATGGAACCCTTCTATATAGGCAAATGTATTTTCTTGGGTGCATGAATCACGTTTAATTTTGACATCTATATTATTTGTTGGATGAGCGTAGCGAGCGAAGCGAAGATTCCATTTTACTACACTGGAGAAAAAAATCCGGAATGTTTATTTTTTCATTTTTTCATTTTTTTTGTATTTTTGTCTGTTTGTTAACACGATTCCGGCTAAACCGATACTCCAATTGCGATGAAATTTTATGGAGGTCTTCGAAATCTCTGAACTTAGAACTGCCACGTTTTTGAGCGCAATCGAAAAATTATTTCTCATTAAAATCGCAATTTTACGATTTTTTCGATTTTTTTTTAAATTTCTTCGACTTAAAACACCTACATGCTTTATCCGATTGTAATGATTTTTTCACAGAACCTTAATTTTATGAATTAATATATTCGTGTAAAATTTGTGTGCAATCGAATAATTATTTCTTATGAAAATTTCAATATTACGATTTTTTTCCTTTTTTTAAATTATTACGATTAATTAAAAAAAATTAAAATTTAAGTTAATTTTTTTTTATTATTTAATTTAAAAAAAATCTTCAACATAGTAATGATTTTCTCACAGAACAACAGGAAATCCTCATAACGCATGGCAGCTCAATGCACCAATTACGCTCATCCAACAACGCGGGGGGACTTAAGCGTTTTCCTAGTATTACATTTTATAACTATCAATATTCTCGTAGTACAATTCCGAACAATAATATGGTATTAACTACGTACCCCTTCACTAATGACAAGTGATGAACATGCACTTAGAGTTGATTCGATGAATCTGTTGTTTAAGATACTAATGATTTAAATAAAATAGAGCCAAGCAGAATTAACCGATATTGCAGAAAACGCACTCCTTGCAATGCTGTGAAAATAATAAGAATAAAAGTTTAAAAAATTTGGTTGAGTGATGGTGATTGATGATGAAGGGTATTTACTGAAAACCATTCCTTTGCAGGATTTCAACCGACGTCTGCACCTTGATCGTAATAGCCACCACTACCGAAGACGGCAAGATGTGTAGCATTATATATTATAACACGAAGGGGAAAATAAACGCTAATATCTTCTCTTTGAAATACCGGAACGTGTTTTCAAGGCAATGCTCACATCTAAATATTCTATTGAAGTTCTATGGTATAACACAAAGAAGTTATCAGCGCTTTTCACTCCCGCTTTAATCCAACAGAACTTGAACACGGCATCTTACGGCATCGGAAAACCACGACACGCGCTACAGACACAGAGTTTCACACCCGCGTATGATATGTTTAAGGAAAATGAAATTAAAAACGATTGTATTCATTAAGAAAAAAAAATAGTTTCGTTATGCGATTTACACCGCCAAAATGATTTACATTTGCTTGAAGGCGCATTTGACGTGTTAAGGTTGCGGGATTTTAACCGACAAAACTAACCAAATGTTAGCTTAGAAGATTTGATTAGAAGCTTGCTTTCACTTGGAAAATATTTATATTTCATATTATTTAAAGCAACTGTTATGACCGAGATATCAATACATAAGATGATAATAATAAAACATGACTTCTCCGAAAATCTCGTTGGATGGAATTTCCATTTATGCATATGTATGAAACATAACTAAGATAAGAAAGTATAATAGATTTTTTAAATCATTTTTAAGAATAAAAATACATACATTTCATATTGTATGCATTCATACCCCAATATAATTATGAATAATATATTTTTCGGATAGTTTTGCTGTAATCAAACAGCGAAATGATCCGCAAAATACATAATTTATCAAATAAATAAATAATAAATAATTGTTTGTACTACATTATTTCATACATACAAATTGGCATTGGAAAAATAACTAAAATTTATTTCAGTTAGTTTGTAATTTATACGTTCCGTATTAATATAAAATACGTAACCTGAAATGAATCCTAATTTGGGCACGTAACTTTTACTTTGAAATATTCGATTTTGTCCACACATAATATAATATTCCTACCAAGTCGGACCCTATATTAAACGTGAAGGCAAGTGTTAGAGGCAGCGTCACCCATCAAGGTAATTCCACAAGAGAACGGCAATGCAAACTTGCCTTATTAGTGTTGAAGACATTTCAAACCGTTTCCGTTGAGTCAGATACAAAAGCTTCATGCTGCGCAATATGCTGACATTAATCATACTAATAAAATAGGAAAACGCTTAAGTCCCGCCGCGTTGTTGGATGAGCGTAATTGGTGCATTGAGCTGCCATGTGTTATGCGGATTTTCTGTAGTTCTATGAAAAAATTAAAAAAGTCGAAGAATTTTAATTTACGTATTTCAAAAAAAGAAAAAATCGTAAAATTGCGATTTTCATAAGAAATAATTATTCGATTGCGCTAAAATTTTACACGAATATTTTTATTCGTAAAATTAAGGTTCTGTGAAAAAATCATTACAATAGGATAAAGCATGTAGGTGTTATAAGTCAAAGAATTGTTTTAAAAAAGAAAAATCCTGTAAAATTTCAATTTTCATGAGAAATAATTTTTTGATTGCCCTCAAATTTCACACGAATATCTTAATTCATAAAATTAAGGTTTTGTGAGAAAATTATTAAAATCGGATGAAGCATGTAGGTGTTATAAGTCGAAGAATTTTTTTAAAAATCGAAAAAAATCGTAAAATTGCGATTTTCATAAGAAATAATTTTCCGATTGCGCTCAAAAACGTGGCAGTTCTAAGTTCAGAGATTTCGAAGGCCTCCATAAAATTTCATCGCAATTGGAGTATCGGTTTAGCCGGAATCGTGTTAACAAACACACAATAATACAAACAGAAAAAAAAAGAAGAAAAAAAAACAAAACATTCCGGATTTTTTTCTCCAGTGTAGTGAAATGGAATCTTCGCTTCGCTCGCTACGCTCGCTACGCTCATCCAATAAATTGACATTAACTGTAATTAATTTTGAAATACACGATGTTGAGATTGATGTTTCGTTTGAGACAGTTAAATACAAGACTAGACAACTAAGGCAACAAAATAAATAGCTTCGTGTGTAATTTGTAATTTGTAACAGTTTAATGAGCAATATAAAAACAAAATTAATCATTCACAATATTGTATTACCAACAAAAGTGTTCGTGCAACTTTCTTGACAACAACAAAGAACTCAAATAAGAATAAATTGCATTATTAAAATTTTCAAATTATGGGATTAGACACTAAGTTTTAAACTCGAATTCAACTATTATAATACATTATTAATAATATTCATAACAATTACTTGTGAATAATTTTATAGTTACGACTAACTCACTTTAAATAAAGGTAAACAATTGCATTTGTATTTAGTCTACCCACTCAGTAACAAAATATGGTACTTGTTCATTATAGGGACCCCCCTCCCCCCCCCCCCCCTCCTCCCCGAAAAGGAAAGTATGTTAGTGGGGTTTGGCATGAAGTGATGATGAGCATGAAGTGCGTTGCCGTGGTCAGCAAGGCCCCCCACGGCTTTTCGCGCCCCCCCCCTCCACAACCCCACTAACCTACTTTCCTTTTTTGGGGGGAGGGGGTCCCTATAATGAACAAGTACCCAAAATATATTCTGTGTGATACACTAATTTAAAGCAGTCCGAATTACGGTCGACGCCATCAAAGAGCGAATATTGGACAACCATCTATCGGTATTTAAAATAAGGCTCCGTGGTTGGCCTCAGTTCTCCCTGGGAGCGATGCCCCGTCGTGAAGCAGCTTGAGAACTACTGGTATAAGGCGCTCCACGCTAAGAAAGGAGATGCGCGCGCTTTCGACGGGCCAATCAGCGATCGTTATTTTAAATTGGAGCCTGCTGAATGGCTACAATTCACCCGTTAAAAGCGCGCGCAACTCCTTTCTTAGCGTGGAGCGCCTTTATAATGTATTTAACGCTGGCATTTACTCTCTGAGAAGTTTTAAATCTAATATATTTACTATCGTACGAATGCATGCATAAATACAAACATACATTTACATATTCTTGAAATTATTTGTCTTAAAACCTGCGGACTTTATGTTACGTGAAACATTAAAGCACAGAATGGTGTCACATACATTACTATATTAGTGATCCTTTGCGTCTACTTCTAGCTTCAAAGCTTTGAGGATACAACATAAAGGCCATCGCTAACATTTCCTGATTTTTTTGCACCTCGTTTGAATAAAAGTGCGAGCAACTGTGAAGAGTGTCGCCGACTCTATTTGTGTTTCGCCGTGTGTCACATTTGCATTATGCAAGCGAGCGTGTGTTGTGGTAAAACTGCCGTGTTTCGACATGGTAAACAAGCGGTCGTGTTTACTTAGGTGTTCACTTCACGCGTACGGAAGCAAACACGGCGAAACGTTGTCATTAGGAAGAACGGAGACTGATTTACACGTGCACGTGATTTTTGTTGTCAAGGATAACTTTAAACACATTTATGCTGGAGTTAAATCACTTTACAAGAGTCGATAAAATAACTTCCTTAAGAGACGTTTAAGTTTCACACCCCTTACCACTACCACCATCTCAAAAAAATCTTCAGAATGTTTACTTTCAAAACCAGGAATGTTCAAATTTACTTTTACATTGTAATAAATGACATCTGAAGAATTTCAATTAAGGGGAGAAATGATAATTTTTAAAAATTTCAATTTCAAAATAGTTATTGACTAGGTTGGGTGCCACTAAACAATGTAAATAAATTTAAAATAAGACAAAAATTCAGAAATATATGAACAGTCTCGATCAGGAAAAGACATTCAAAATAACACTCACTCATGACAAGTGGGCGTTGTGTCATATCAAACCACTAAGTAGTAAGTAGGTGTATCTTGGTCAATTTAATGTTGAAAAACAAAATAATGTGATTTTATTACTAACGTTGTTCTATATGATTAACCGTCAATTTGCGTGTAATTTTATTTTCATTCGTAGACGCGAAAACGAAATTGTTAATGATACGTCGGTTAAAATATGAAAAATGTATTTAATCGAAATTGAATCTTAAACAAAAATACATCCCAGCAGAGTTATATTAATGGTTTGTTTTTACTTTTTTGTCGATTTCATATTAATTTTGACAAAGATTACATTCAATTAAATAGTAGTCAGCAGCTTACCTTAGTTGTAGAGGTAGCTGTGATATACGAACATGCATAAATAAAACACAAGCTAATCTCTGGTGACCCTTCAATTCAGGCGAGCAGTTGACTCGTATCTCTATTCACATTAATAATATCTAGCCTGTTGTTCTACCCACTCATATTCATAAATATGTTGCTCATTTATTTGCGACATTATAATTAAAATAGACAGTTTATTTTATTGTGAAAAGGAGTAGCTAGGCCCTAGACCAGTGGCTGGAGGCTGCGTCCCTTGATCACATTTACGCAAAAACGCGTTAGTAAACAAAAGCAATTAGCTATGTAACTTGGTGTTAAGTGACGTGTTAAGAAACAAACTCATTGGACTCGATTTTAATTAGTTACGCTGTTGTGTTTTGCAACAACTGAGTTCGGGGGAAAGTTAAGACTTTGTAATTAAAATCTACACAAGCAATATTTCATTCGCTTGTTTTTCTCTTTGAAGAGTTCCTACGCAAGATATAACCCATTCGATCGTAACACAATGTATAGTTTCATGGTTCATCGTCCATGCTATCGTTATATCCATTATGAAGAGTTAAGAGAATATTGGACGTGCGTAAGGAAGTGTAAATGAAGAACTATACACTAAACAGAGGCACTTTCCGAAAATTAGTTTTAGGTGAAAGCTACAAAAATTGAATTTTACGATTTTGGATTTTATTAAAAAATTAACAAATCATTTCTGGCTGATTAACAACAAATATTGATAATCTACTACTGTAGGGCTGTCCTTATATCCTTGTTAGACAAATATGTGAAATTGTATACACATCGGATGCTTCCTGGCCGTGCGAATAGCTATTTAAGAAAAGCCAAGTGTGTCCTATTCCCCCATAAAGGATTTAAGGTGTAACATAACGTTTTTGTTTGATTTCTGCAGTTTGTATGGAAAACCATCAGGGCTCGTGGCAGAGGAAAATGTTGTTACATTTAAGTTTTGCCTTGCACAGGATAAAATATAAATTATATACGTCAGGAACGAATACCAACTTACAAGTACATGGCAATACAATACAATATAGTTGATCACACTTTTGCTGTAATATTTTTATTTCTAAATTTGCTTATAACTGCAGATCCTTATTTCTTGTGCCTTACGTACTTATTTGTATTTATTGTCCTCTTTTGTAAATCAGTTTTTATAACTCAAAAGAATGGATGTTATAAAAATAAATACATATATAAATAATATAAAGTACCACTCATTGTTCGTGAACTGCTGCAGTTAATATTGCCTTCCTTTGTAAATCCGTTTTTGAAAATGAATTTATAGATGTATAATAATTTTTGGTGCATTATCTGTAATACCAGAGTCGATAAAGAAGTTTCTTTATCGACTCTGGTAATACTGTTGGAATGGTCACGAATGTTTTTATTTGTGATGCCTCTATCACAAACAAAGTTTAATATGCCCCAGTCTAAGTTATATCGACCTTCCTTTCGGATTTATGTGTTAAACCTCACAGACATGTACGTTTTTCTCAACCAACCCTCGAACATTTGTCCAGGGTGTCGATACCAAGCAAGCAAGTAACAAAGTAACCTCCTCTCTACTGAATCAATCCTTTTATTCGAGTATTTAGATGAAAAAGCTTGCGCAAACTGTAAAATAAAATAGAACCCACTAATGAACTTCACTCCGAAAGAAAGAAATAAAACAAATTGTGAGTAATCGTTGATAACATCTTGTATTTATTGACAATGTTAACCGCGACGTTAGGGCAATAAGACCACATGGTAAAGGCCATAGCAACGAGAATTTTGACTCTAAACAAACGTTTGTTCCTGATGCAACCACGCAATACAAAACCATTGGTTAACATAATAACATACAAATATTAAGATTGAATTATTAGTCCTATTAATTTACTATGAGTATTAAGTCAGGTTTTCTAAGCTGTAGACATTATTATAGCTGTCATAAAACATTTGAATACAATTGTGCACAGTTTGAAGATAACTTTTTTTGTGAGCCATGTCAAGAATATTATCCTTGGCTTGCCAAAGGAACTAAGTTATGTTTCGAGTCATCATCGTCGTTGCAGAACGTTGCTTTTTGGAGCGGCCATGTTGCGAGAAACAACTAATCTAGTATAATATTCCGTGTTTTAGCTGACCGGCACCTCCACCAAACTATTATCCTTGGCTTGCAAAAGGAACCAAGTTGTTTCGACTCATCATCTTCGTTGCCAGAACGTTGCTATGGAGCGGCTATGTTGCGAGAAACAACTAATCTAGTATAATGATTCCGTGTTTTAGCTGGACCGGCACCTCCACCAAAATATTCAAATTCTATTGCATCCTAAACTGATAAGAATGTTTGCCTTTTTGGTAATTAACGAATACGCATACATGAAATTTTTTAGCAAAAAAAATAACGTAAATTAAGTTAAGCTTTGGTTGTTATATTGTTATCTATGTATATAATATAATTTTATGTATCCGCTTCGCGCGCTTACGCTTCATATATTGTTGCTGAATCGAATATAAAAAAAATCGTTCCCACATTTGCAAATGTCACGAATGATATGACTACATAATAATTACTTCGGACTATATAGCAGTTCATACATTACTCGAAGTGCTGTAGGCGTTATTGCTGCGATACAAGCCATTATTAACTTTGAATCGAATACAATACGTCAGTAATAGAACGGCAGAGAGCATTGGGTTTCAAACAACAAAATAATTGCTGAGCAAACAAATGGTATTTAATTTATTTATTTTGCTCGTTACGTTCTCGTGTTACTGAAATAATATTACATGCATTTAACAATGTTAAATTTAACCTAATTACATAGGCGATTCCTCGACTGTTTCGTTGTTATTTAGTGTCCTGCTTTCAGTTGCTGCTTTATTCCTTTAAACCAAGTCTTAAGAAGTGTTATACGTCATACGACACAACATGAAACAAAATGGATTCAAGATGAAAATATAAATTTAAACAAGTGATTCGTAAAATATTTATTTGTCTATTATTTTTATGTAATTTGTACACATTATCCAAAAATTACAGAATGAAACAGGAAAGTAGGCCTATTGTGGCCCATCCACCGCAGTGATCCTGTTCCATTGTTAATATTAATAAAATAATAAAATAACATAAATTCTCTTATAAAAGGATGATAATGATTATGTTGAAATAGATGATACAGTTTATTAATATGATAGTTAAAAATGAAATAAAGAACTAGTGAATGTAGCCGGTATCAAAGATCCATTATTCTTAGCAGTGGTCGTCAACTATAGGCCAATCAGACAACCATTTGTAATCTAAAGTGATCTTGATTCGCCCTTTTAAATTTTTTTTAAATGAAAAAAAGATATACCATTTAAGAGAGTTCCTGACATTTGTTGTCATTACATATGTGATACATTTTCATAGCTTAGCACCATAGATTTATTCTGGTTGATTTCAATTAACTCAATCTGTGGTTTCAAACTGCATTACAGGCGAATATAATACATGTTCCAAGTGTTTGACGAAAAACAATAGTCATTCCATACATTAAAGAAAGAATGATTATTGTTTCTTACAATCGCACTATAGTGATAATAATAGACATAGTTTAGGGTTAAATACCAGGTTGTAGCGTAAAACACAGGTCGCAAGACGTTTGTTTGTTATTTCAAAGGGAAATTTTAGATCATCAAGCTGAGAACTCTCGAAAAAAATGTAAGACAAGTAGGTTTTCTTGCGCAGTTGGTTGTAGACGGGACTATGTGGCGCTAGATATTTTATTATATGTAAATCAGTTTTGAGAATATAAAATAGTTATATCTTGGTATTCTATGCAATATTATAATGAACAAGTCCGGCTTTTGAAATGTTTTTGAATAAAATAAACATCAAAATTAAAAAGAGTTTGGTTATTAATATCAGCATGAAAATACGTGCCAGAAACCATTTTTAGTCTTAGTTACACGATTTAAATAGTTAACTTCAATGCTAATGAAATCCAATGCAAATGATCTTGATTGTCATGTTGTAAGCAATTTCGTTAAATATGTAACAAGCGCCACCGAAAGTGGTCCGCGCGTCAGAGCAACTGAACGCTCTCGTAATGCACTGTGGAACACTGTTATGAGGAACTCTCAAATGAGTATCTCAAATGGCTACTTGAAAACTTATCTTCAAAACAATGCTGAGAAATATATTGAAATACGGACAATTCTCAAAAAAAGAAGACATGATTGACACCTTAAACTCGCTCTCAATTGAACAAATACTTCCATTTAATAGTTTCACAACTATACATAAAATAAGTAAATATGAACTGCTAAGTTTCCTAAACGAGCAACTGTTTTTGCACAGAAGTCCAACCTTACGATATAAGAAGAGCTAGTAATAAATACGTAGCACTTAGAAATAATACTTTCTCAAAGATCTATTTTCTATATTGATGTAAGATTGTATATAGTCAGTTGATAGAATAAAGCAGCTGAATGGACATGACTTTTGACGTGAATGTGTTATTTGTATTAAAAAACTTATTTTATAAATATAAAAATAAATTAAATGATTTCAAGAAGCGTTGTGTAATCTCATTAAAGCTATGTCGTGATCTTTTTGTACTTGATACCACATATCAAAAGCTGATAATGCAAATGCTAGATAAAATAATTTAAATTGGTTTGCTTCCTATTAAGTGGCTGCCATGCACCAGACGCGTGTCGCGTGATGACTTACACAACAATCTACGAAACGAATTCCGAAGCGTTTCAACTTGGCTCCGTGTGGAGAGAAAGAAATACAAGTGAATCTATGTTTGACAGTCGTTGGTAAGGTTTGTTAATAAGTGTGGAGTATATGTCACGGGTGCAAATTAAGAACAACGGAGAGCCACGAGTTCTGCTCGGGGAAGCCAATCAATTGTTTGGCAGGGTATAAAACATTTCACCGCTCGTCGCCTGAAATACCCCAAAACGTGGTCCTCGCAGGTTGGTTTATTTACTGGATTGTCAAGGAAAACACATGATTCATTGATGTTTAGTTCGTCACGATGCCGATATCAATTGCGTTGAAAGCTTTACCAAAGTCAAGAAGTACCATCAATTTAAGATTGTAAGAATTATTTAGTTCCTATGTGACAAACCGTACATTTAATCAGTTTTACGTGTTTTGTTTATTTGTTTTTTGCTAACACCAGAAACTAGTTATACACACTGTTTTCCGCAAACGCTAAGGGTGGCAATGCAAGGATCGTTTTCGGAATATCACCTAAGCGTTTCTTTCATTGTAATGTAAAGTCTTTCATGGTAAATTTAGGTTATCTATCGGTGTATTTCTCTGGCAATAATTCTTCGTCGTTCTGATTCAGAAAGTCTTAGTTTTTGTAACATGCTTTTCCGCACACTTCAATATTGAAGTAGTAAGCTATATTATGTATGAATTCGTTTTTAGGGCGCGAATGCGGCCTTATAGGTCTGTTATGTTCTCATTGTCTAGTTAGTGTGAGTTCGTCATGGAGAGAGATGGAGAATGGAAACTACGATTTGTCGTTTTTTACTCGGGTAAATAAATATGTATTGATGAAGTAAAATAAATATTCGTGATTTGTATTCGCACAACACTTATATTGGAACACCATCCATTATGTGTATAGTTGCACCGCTTAAAATGGTGTCAAACAGAATCACTGCTAATTGGTAATCATACTGCCCCTCTAGAAAGCTATCACAGAAATTGCTTCGTTCAGTAATGCGCCATGCTATGGACAGAGCACTACAGCTGTGACAGCTTGATGCGTTTTGATGATTGGTCAGCAAATAGTTGGATTTGTTTGGTCACATGTAAGCTGTCAGAAGTGAAAATCATTAGCACTACAACGGTGAGATGTATTGCCCACGACGAGTCAGCGTTTAAAAGTTGATGGCCAACAATAAAAAAACGTGTATTAAAATGTAACCGCTGGTTAACATTTCGAAATTTCGTGGAATGTTTTAAAACAAATCTAGTTAAGATATTAGGGAGCGATATGCATCACTTTTGTATTCACCTGCTTGTAAGGGGTGCGTGTGTAACGTATCACGATAAAACCAAACATCAGTTCTGTGACTGAGTGGGTAGAACTTAAATATGAATGCAATTTTGTATTTTGTATTAATGACCTCCGAATATCATATATTTTTTAATTGACATTGGCAGTCGAACAAATACGATACATCATCATGTCATGGTGACAATAGGATCAGGAGACGTAGCTTCCCTTTTTAGAAAGTTACACTTTGTAGCCCAGCACCTATAGCAAGAGAATGTAATGTGTGATGACATTTCGTCGCATTGTACCTCCACGGAGAATTAAACGCTAGCACAACGTTGTATAGTTCCCTATTTTAGGTCTGTATTCGCGCTTCTAGTAATACGCTTTGGACTGCTTTATTTTATTTTATTAATTATTTCGCTACTTCCATGGCGAGGTAATTTAAATTTGTTTATTAGAGTCAAAATTTTATTATTATTAATTAACTTTAGTCGTTTACGGGTGGACTTCACATAAAGAACAAAACGAAGCAACGTTATTACATATGATATAACACGTTAATAGACCCAACACGAGTGCGAAAACTTTCGTGTCAGAGGCTGGCTTCAAAGAAAGAGAGTCGTGTGTCTTTGCTCTTCAAGATAAAAGATAGGACAAATCCCGTTCACATAACACTGTCAAGATTCAGTGTGGGACAAAGACGACGAGGTGCCATACGAGTGAGGCGAGACACGCTGATATCAGAGGTTGACGACGGCGATAGAGCGGATGTATAATAGATTTAAGGATTGAAACGTGAGCAGGGATATCATTCAATGCCACCTGTGGAGGGCGTCTGCCAGAGATCAAAAGTGTGCACGGTAAGTTAACTGGATACAATATGCCATCACAACCTTGATTTTAGTGCTGATAAAGGAATACGAATTATGTTGTTAATTTATTGTTGAGGATCTGCACAAGAAAATAAATCTTTGCTTTTTGATTTTGATAAGTGTACAATTTACTACAATTTGCTGATGATTCAACCGTTTATGCTCCCATAAGATCAATGCTTGATTTCGAAATTTTGCAAAACGATCTCAACAGCATACATACTTGGTCCACAATAAACAAAATGTCCTTGAACTCTCTAAAATCTCAATACTTTACATTAACTAGATCAAAAATTTATTTCAAGAATGTGTACTCACTTCAAGGCAAAATTATCCCACAATGTGATTCAATTAAATTGTTTGGAATTACATTAACAAATGATCTGAAGTGGAATTTGCACACTGAATTAGTAAAAAATCGTGCCTCAAAATTACTTGGATTTGTAACAAGAAACTTAAACGGCTCGAAACCTCGTACAATTCGGACTGCTTATCTAACTCTGATTCGGCCTATCATCACTTATGGTATCCCTGCTTGGAATCCGACTACAAGAGCTAACTTTACGAAGTTTGAGGCAATTCCAAACCGTGCCACGAAGGCTATTTTACACAAATCGAGTTTTTATTCAGACAGTGCGACGCAGAGGCTACATGCTTGCGACCTTCCTTCCATTGAAAATTTCTGCAAAGAAGCTGATGTGAAGTTCCTTCGACAACAAATCACTGGTTCTGCAGATTTGAATCCATTTCATTGTATCACTCTAGACAATAAACCTCGTAGACATAACCCAGGGACTTTGATCATCCCTCCTCGTGCACGAACTTCATCATATCAAACGGATTCTACTATCGTTCTGCATCGTTGTGGAACACTCTACCGGCTGACGTGAAGACTTCCAGACATTTCAATATTGATATTAGGAACCATTTCAAAATTTCTTAATGAGAACGCATCAATCAAGTAATGACATGCTGGAAGTAATCAAATTATTGTTCACCATTATTTGTACACCCTTTATTGTTAACCATCATTTGTTCACCCTATAATATCTAATTTTATATTATTTGTTAATTTATTTATATTGTATTTTATAATGTGGTTTTAAGAGGTATAACTAAGCATAGAAAGTTAGACACTTTGTGACTGGGGCCTCATGGCCCTTTTCTAACTTTCTATGAGGTTGTGCACCTTAATATTCTATTATCTGTACAATTTCTCAAATAAATAATAATAAATAAAAGTAAACCAACAACATCAAATTGATAATTTGAATATATTATATATTGACAAACCTTTTTTTGACTACCTACTAAAACCACAATCACGACTTTCCAATCCAGTCACAATGAAATGCACCTAAGTAATCAAATACGTTCTTAGATTATGAATTTATTTGTTCCGTATAATGTAAGTTTCTTTTAGGTGACGTTATCCCTTGATAACCAAAAGAGTATCTATGCTTTACCTGCAGTATGCACAAAAAGTCAGGAAAACTTTTTTTTAAATCAAGTCTACTTTCGTTTAGTGATTTTTTACAAAAATAAATCATACATTTTACATAATACATATCATGTTATTAGTATGTGTTACCAAACTATATAATAAAACAACATTTAGAACTAACTATGGAAAACGGTCACCATCCAAAAAATTTCAAAACAAAACTGATTTATTGAACTGATTAAAATCATAGCAGAATTTATTAACTGAGTTACTCCTGTATAGAAGATTTAAAATCATTCGGTCGCATCGATATTTGTGCCGGTACTATTGATGTTTCAACGTCACCATTATGCAAATGTGTCAGTAAGGTGAAGAAGTGTCTTAAAACCCACCCTTTTCGCTCAGTTTCGCCAATTATGAAAAGATTCGGCTCGTTATAGGAGGAGTGAAATTAGTTTTACCTTGTCGTAAAGTGACGTCAATCAGTTGATTGAGTTACAATCCCAACTTCCGTTAAGTGATTCGTTTAGTCGAATCGTCGTTTCCAGCAGCAGAGCTACTGTGATAATTAAATCACCCCTCACTGTATAAAAATAGGCATTTGATTCAGTTACCTTCAGAGAAATTGAATTGTTTGGCAATTAAAATGGGACAATTCGAAAACGATTCGAAAACAAAATACGAAAATAAACATGAACTTAAAAAAATCACTTCGCATCGACCCTTAACTCAATGTACAGCCGACGGCATATTCTCGAAGCTATACCAAAACGGGCGTCGAATAACTTTAAATTAACAAGTTGCAGACTTTTGTCTAAAAACTGGCCAGCTCAGTCAATGTATGTGTGCCCTAGTGAAAGCTGGGTGAGTCTAACTCAATCCGACGCCTTTGTGATAATGTTATAATACAGCCACATAACGAAGGTGATGTCCCTGCAAGATGGCCGATCTAGATGCAGTGTTTTGTCAAACGGGGAACATATTTATTCTACGACTCGAAAGCATTAAGTTACAGGTCTAGACCAAGTTATTATTTTAAGAAGTGATAAAATATCGAATTCCCTCACAAACAAATTAAAGAGTGTAGTCCATTACAATAAAAAACTCTTATTATTTTTCGATTTGGATGGTCGGGAAACACTCCCGTAGGTGGAATTGTTAATATTTAATACAATCCAGAAATTGGGAGACTCGGGTTCGAACCCCGATCGGGATGGATTTTGAAATATTAACAATTCCACCTACGGGAGTGTTTCACGACCATCCAAATCGAGAAATATACCATCGCTCATCACTGCGTAAGGTAATGCCATTATAAATATGTTTGTTTGGTCAATTCAACAGCAACAGTTTTTCGATGCTTTATTGTTCCATCCATTCAAGTTCTATAATGTAACTACAATACAGAAGTTAAATAGTTACCGTCTCGGTGGTCTAGTTGGCTAAGGCGTCCACCCGGAAAGTGGGAGACTCGGGATCGAATCCCGATCGGGATGGATTTTTTAATTTCTGGATTGTATTAAATATTAAAAAACTATTAGTTGGCATAAAAAAAATTACGGAATACATTAAAGAGCCCCATTGACCCATAAGAAACTTAAGATTGTTAACATGGGTACCGACAGTGTTGGCTCGGGCGCTAAGCGCTCGATTCTGATTCGGGAGGTCCCTGGTTCGAATCCCGTCGAGACCGGCAATCCTGACTGAAGGTTTTTCCGAGCTTTCCTCAGTCGTTAGGGCGAATGCAAGGGATTGAGTCCTCTTAAACAGCCCTCAGACATCCCTTCACAATTTCCTATCCGCACATACCTAGTTCACCTGAAGAGAGGATAATTGCACCCTATTTAAAAAATTTAAAGCTTTTAGGATTGAACATAACACCAGACTTAAAATGGAACTATCATGTGCAAGTTACCAGAGATAAGTGTTCTAAGCTCCTTGGTTTCATTTCAAGAAATTTAAATGGTGTCAAGTTTGAAGTACGTAGAAAAGTATACATTGCATTAGTTAGGACTTCCCTGATGTATGATATTCCTGCATGGCACCCTACCTACAGACAGAACATTTCATCCTTTGAGGCAATTCAAAACCGTGCCACAAAAATGATTCTGGCTAAAACTTATCACTCTGGCTTCGATTCTGCAAGTAGAAGATCATCTTGCAAGCTACCATCTATTGAAGATCACCTAGAAGAATTGGATGTACTGTTTCTAAGAAAGTGCTTAGTGGGTGATGTTAACCTTGACACTAAGCATATTCTCAAAAGTAGAAACAGGTCAAGACTTCGAGGTGAGATGGTGGCAATCGATGCTCCTTTTGCAAGAACTGAAGCTTACAGGCTGTCATTTTATCCTCGTGCGACAAGACTGTGGAGGGAACTTCCTCTGGATCTGAAGGCTCTCAACATGAAGGCACTGGACTTCAAGAAACTTCTTAGGGAATCAATAAAGTAAAGTAAAAAAAAAGTTCACACTTTCAAATAATAATTGACACCTTTACAATTTTTATCATTATTCTTTCCAATTCAAATGTTGTATGATTTTATAATGTTGTTGTTGTTGTTGTTGTTGTTGTTGTTGTGTTTTTATAATAGTGAACTTTATATTTTGATGTGTGTAATGTTAAAAGTTAGGCCTATAATGTAAGATGTTTAAATGTTTGTATTGTGGGTCTATTTTGGCCTACTATTGTCGTCTTTTATTTAGTTTTTGATAATCTACTTTTATTTAAACTTGCTACATAAATGCTAATTTTAATTACCTACTTTAATTTCAATTTTATTATTATTTACTATTTAGGGATAACACACACAATTCTGTGTTTAATGGCTATGCTCGTTGTGATCTTCCTAATGATTGTATACATTGTCATGATCATTGAATAATAATAAATAAATAAATAAATAAAATATAACAGGTTTCCCACGATAAAAATTTAAAAAATTTTACATAGGTAATTTAATTTTACACTTTAACATAAAGGACTTTCAAAAGCTCAAAAGACAAAGCAAAACATAAGTACAGAGAGAATAGGTCGAAACGCTAGCGTGTACTTGCATACGTTAATAAATGTGATTAGGACATTAACTGCCAAATATTTTCAGCGGACTTCATAATGCCTAAACAAGGATATAAACACGGTCAATCTTTGTAGCACACAAGTCGTTGTAGCACCGTGACCCAGGTTCCGTCCAACTACAATATTCACGCGGCATGTACATTTAAGATGTGACATTCCACGATGTTCTTTAGATTTAATAATATGTTTTGTCGATTCGTATTGAGGTTGTTCAAATTTCAGATCTTGAAGAAAACGTCATTTATCATTAGAAATCACTTCCAATTTAATTTTTGTTTCTTTGGAAACAACCCACGAGAATGTTTCTTTCAGTCGAAGATTTGGTCGAAGAGGTTGATATCATTCTCTACAAGCAATTTCTAGCACAGTGTGATGTGACAGCTACGATGTATTCAATTTAAAATTTAAAATTTCAGATTTTACTTCTAATCGCAAATTTAGAATGCACAAATTGTGTACAAGCTTCAAAACTTCGAAGTACATTATTTTATTAGTTGCGTTCTTTCAGCAACCTCACACAAAGAATTCCTAATTTATGTCGTTCATATTCATTCATATCAAGCATACAAACACTCTTGCATGGATGTTATTTTGGCTTTTACGACCAGCTTCTGCTACAGATTGTTTTTAAATGTATTATTTACATGCACTCAAACTGTACAATTTTCTAAATAACTACATGATTGATTCATAAAATATTGTACTATGCTTGCTTATATTAACACATTGACTCTGGAGAAGAAGATTTTGGAGATCTTTAAAAACGTAAAGTGACAGTTGATACGTAACTAATTTTGTTTGTTTCACTTGATTTTCATTAACTTAACCTCGTTTGGGCCCGGTGTATAATTTGGCTCAGAGCATGGCTCTTCTAACCGTAAAAGGCGTGGAAAGAGGAAAGGTCCACCTCGGAAACATCAGCTTGCATGTATGGGAGAATATAAGCTCTGGCAGTCGTCGTCGGAGATCTCTCCCTCCTTCCATTGACGACCTCACGACGACGATGACCATGACAACATGAACGATGGCAAAGACGATGACAACCACGACGTGAGAACCCCCATTCCTCCCCCTATCCGTGGCTGGTTCTGACCAGCATTGGATTTTCCTCCCCATATCACCTAGGCTAGATTGGCGCATTAATTACCCCAAGGTTGACACGCCCTTAATCAAAATAAACGAAAAATGTAACTTTACTTATGTTTTCAGCATTTTTTGTATTTGTATTTTGTAGTTTTGTAAAATATCCACAAATCTGTACAAGCTTTTAATCTCTGCTACCGCTGTGACACAATCATTATTATGATACAGTGATCCTTTCTAAACAATGTCTTTACTTTAATGTACAGATTGTCAAAGCACGAACATAACATTTTACTTGTGTTCAAGAGAGTTCGTTATTTATGAACATTATGGAATACGGTTAATGTTTATACTGTTGTACTTTCATTCAATATTGCTGAATTTTAAACTACATTAAGAACGAACAAGGCTACAAGAATATTAAAAAATATGAATCTGCCACAAGACGGCAATGCAGTAATCAATCAAAAGTCTATTGAAGGAGTTCATAAATTTACATTTATCACTGAATGCGCGCGCAATTTCGGAGCATTTCACTCTGATGGGAAATGTCCCAGACAGTCCGCATCGCCATGCATCCAACTTTATCCACGATTTATCTTACTGGAGTCTTTGCTAAGTCGACCGGTATTAAAGTAAATGTCGTCCTCAGTCACCGAAACGTTTGATGAAATATCAACCACACGACTACCGCAGGGATCAACATTGGGAGGAAACGAAACATCTGGATAAAACCTTAGATAAATAACCCAAGAGGTAAACCGCGACTAAAAGTGCACCAAAGAAAATGTTGACAGTACTAATTTTTTCGTCAAGCAGTTTCAATAAATGTTTTTTTCTTAAAAGGAACTTTCCCTTTTCAATTCGAAAGTTTACCTGCACTCCGAAAGGCGGCGTGGCTGCCAGTGACGTTGACATCCTGCGCAATGCGCACAATGCGCTACGTATTTGCATGGATACGGAAAACTTCAAAAACTTAGATTCATTAAAAAATAAGTTTAAAAAATGAAAATATAATTGCATCCTTTACAAAGTTATAACTTAAATGTCCGGAATTCGATGATTTGTGAATGCATTGCTTTGACGGCAGTAAATTATAATTATAACTGTATCGGGCACTTTTAATAAAAATTTAACTTTCTCAATTTGAATGTGCTGAGCACTTGATTTAAACTCCTCTGAAGATCTATTTTTAACTCGTGCGTCAATAGTCGATAGACAGAGCCAACCTTGCCTAGTAAATACAATAACGCCCGTGACAACTTTTCGACTGACAGTGGCAACCTATTAAATATAACCCCAGCGTTAACGTAAACTTCACTGGCACGTAAAAATGTCAAGGCTATACTGCACATGTATTATTCTATTTACAACATTGTCATTTTCGATCGACAATATTTGTCGTTGGGGTTTATAAATAGGCCCCTAGTAATGTAAAATACAATTATAAGGAACATCATAACAACATCACCTTAATGATTCTTTTGGACTTACATTTGGGTTTTGTAATAACCTTAACCTTGAACGTAAGCACAAGATCTCGGAGGTTATGCTCTAGTTAGAAAACAAATGTTAGTCTCCGAGTGAAACAAGGTTGCATCCGTGGATTACCGAGAGAGGAGTGGAGAGGAGATGAAGAATGGTGAGTGAGAGAAAATGAGATGTAGCGAGAAGGACGAGAAAGAGTGAGGATTAGGGTAAGAAAAAGAGTGGGAGGGATGAAGGGCAGAAGAGTGGGGGTAAAAGAGGACCGAGATTAAGACAGGGATGGAAGGTGAAAACGGGGAAGTGAGAGTGAGGAGAGATAGATAGATAGAAAGATAATCGCCTTTATTTTCCAGGCGGGATTAAGGCCAGCTAAACCTTTTCGTCCATCCAACCTTTAATTTAAATACATTTTCAGATTTCTAATTTGTTAATAACAATTTTGAATTTACAATAAAATATTTGATAAAATAACATTATTTACATTTTTAAAGCGCATAAACTATACACGACGGAGGGAGAGAGTGAAATGGAGAGGATTGAGAAAGAGAGAGGGAGAGGGAGTAAGAAAGAGGGATCGAAGGAGTAGTGAGAGGGGGAGAGGGGAGAGAATGATTCAGAGATTGAGAGGTAAAGAAAGAAAAGAGTAGTGAGATGGAGAGGATGTGGAGAGTAAAAGTGAGGGAGAGGGTGGGGGGTGAGGAAGAGAGAGAGTGAGAGGGGAGAGAGGCTGGAAGAGTGGGGATAAAGAGAGGGGGAGTTGAGAGAGACGCCCTTATCCGAGCTGAGACGAACGACGCGCTATCTAACAATTGAACTCGTTATCTTAATCCTCTTACGTGTGAGACCCCGAGACTTTGAAGCCTATATGTCGAGGAGCTAGGTACTAGGTATTGTCTGGGTGACATGGGACACCCACTGCAGCCGCAGCCCACTTCATCAGCGACACACAGTATGCATAGAGTTTTGTTTGACTTGCAATCGCGTAACAAACATATTAACATACATTATACTCGTGTTCTAGGTAGCCTATATATCAAGATGTGACGCAATATTATCGGTACGCAGAGTATAGCTTTCTAGGGCGTCACTCTTGTCCCGCATGGAATATTTTGCAAGTAAGGTAAACTAGCCATAGGGAAGTGTGTTCTCTTCACTGAAAGTTGGTCTAATTGACGCGATACCATTTTGGTATAATCTTAGTGGCTTTGCGTCCGGGTATTTATTTTGTGACAACATATCAAAAAAGGTACTAACTATTTAGTTATAATTTAAGCTTTCGCAGTTTAAACTATGTGTATATATACGTGAGCAAGTTATTAAACAACACATATCTATATTTTCATATGTCATATGTATTTCCAAATACTTCTCTAACTGTTTAAGAGTTTATTTGATAAATCGAATTAAAGTTGTTTAAATTGAATTGTGTGTTTATTAAAATATGTTATAATAACGTACATTTCAAGTTAAATATACGAACGCTTACCAGTTAAATCTAGAGATGAGAATTACATAACCCTAAACTTCAGAGTTCAGACACTGCTTCAAAAGTGCAAACTGAGGTCCCTTGCGCGACCTAATATACCCAACGTTGCTTAATGCCACATGAAAAATATCCAAAATTTTCTTAGATCAAGGGCAAAAATCTGTCTTCGTTCTGCTGAACTGAAGTGTCATTGTTGAAGATGAGAAAAATGTATTTATACTGTCTCGAAATATCTCCAAAGTATCACAGGATTTCAAAGGTGTTGAATTAATTTTAACACCGAGTAATTGCAGGATTGCATAATTTCTTTCAATTTATTCAATTTTTTATCGTTCAGATTTACATTTTGTTTTACTTCCTCGTTTCAGGGTGTTTAAATTTGAATTTATCAACGAGTGTGCTTTGTGTCGTAGAGAACCAAAAGTATCATTAATTCAGCGTTTTTTTTTCTCGAAGATCTAAGGGTTAAATATACATTAGAGTAAAAAGTTGGATCTGTTATTGAATTCACTTTGTTTCATTTAAAGGCTACAAAATAGTATAACAATGGTGTAAAAGAAGAGTAAACATTTATACAATTTGCATTTCAGTCCTGACGAAGAGTATAGTATTATCAAAAAAGTGTTATTCATAAAATGTAACACCCTAATTATTTGACTATGTAATGTTGGTGTTTATTTGCAAAGATGGAATTATTTATACGTTGATAATGCAAAGTCAGGTTAAGAAAGTTCCAGACGTTCTCCAAACTGTGTCATGCTTTAGAAAGTTCAGTCATTCATTTATAAAATTCAGACTTTCTGTTGAAACTTTAATACAATATACTATAGACAATAAAGTATAATTACACAGTTACAGATAACTAGACGGCAATATTTTTCATGTGGATTGTGTTAAACGCAAGTTCTTACTCCAGAAATAGAAGTGGAAACTCGAAGACAAAGTTTTGGGCTTGAACTTTGAGCAATATTAATTGATCAATAACGAACAATACAATATACCGCGTTGTTTGAATATTTGCATGCATAAATCTTGGTGTATGCATGGTTGGGAATCAGTGATAATACACACTTCGCGAAGTTTATAATCCCTACTTTAATTACGCTGAACAAGGCTACGCGTAGCAGGTAGACATACGCAAGCCGAGTTGGGAGATTGTTCGAGTTAATTCTATTTCTAGCAACAACTACACCAAACCCAACCTTGCAATGTGTTATTTGTAGCTTCCAATCTATAGAGATGCGATCATTGATTTGATTTCCCAACCACGGAACGTGACTTTTATTCCAATGTAGGTGTTGTTTTATCAACAGTTCGAATGTTGTCGAGGAAAAGCATTTAAATTTATTTGTTGTGTATGAACATATTATTAACGGCTACGAGAATGGTTTAGGGAGCGCAGCTCTCCTATAAGTATCACTCTTCTGTTCGTCTGTCCGTCCATCCGTGCGTCACGTCTCACGATAAAAATACGTTTTTGATGACACGGCCCTTCAACGAGAATGATAAAGAACGATTTTGTTGACCCTGTGTCAGGGGATGGGGTTAGCCCCACCGAAAGGAAAAATCTACAAACCCCGTATGCCTCCACCATCCAAAGGACCTGAACGGAAGAGGTAATAGATAAAGATGTGGAAGGACGAAACGCATCGCAATCTCAGGTAAGGTTAAACAGGAACACTGGCGAAAAGAAAGGAAAATGTGCCCAGAAATTGGTGTAGAGACCTGAGGAAGGAGAAAATGAAGAAGATAAAACATGGGAAGAACGAGACTAAGGGTGAAGCCCTAGCATCTGGCATGGCTAGAATGTAGGAGGAAGACCTCATGAGTCTGGTAGGATCATCCCAACTCCTACCTCACTTAATTGTTGTACATAGCGGCGGTCAGTAATTAATTAGTATGTAGCAATTAATTAGATACAGTCTTATGTGAAGACAAATTTAATTTGCATCGTTTCAAGTAGCGACTTCCAAAGTGCAAAACGTAGACTGTGCATACCTCTTAGTATTGCTAACACTGATTATACGTAACTGCGGTTCGAGTCCTTACTTGCTAAGCACTTGAGAAGGCTTACATTTCCAGTAACCTCAATCGCAATTGGGCCTACTGGAAAACGCTCTAGGCGAACCGCACTTCTCTCTAGAACATTTGGAGGATTCTGTTTGTGTCTTAAGACCCGAGTGCTAGAGTTCGTACTATAGCTTCACTTCTCCCAAGCACAAGGCACTTGGATACGACGAAGGAATGTTTGCCATTGATGTAAACGTCTATTCGATTTGATAGTTAGAGGAAATAGTAGGGGCTGAGATGTACATTGGCTCGATTTGCGTGCCGAAATTGATTTTTTGGTTTTAAATGATAGAAACCATTCACCCAAACATGATCTAGGTGTTCTTCAATTTTTTACGCCGCCATCTTGGAAAAAATGGCCGCCATAGTACATTTCAGAAAAACGATTAAAACTCATGCAATTATTATGTTTAAAATACGAAAAAAAATTGGTGTACTAATTGATCTATAAGAAATAATAAAAAAAAATACAATAACCCGAAAAAAATATTTTAAAATACTAAATTTTTTTTTTTTTTTATTTGGTTGATTTTGTACTTTTGTGGTCTATTTAGGCGAATAAAGGCGCCAAAAGAGTTTTTAGAGTGCATGATAGATAGAAATATGATCGATAGATAATAATACTTAACAAAATATTAACTGCTTAATTAATTTTGGTACCATTTGAAAAATATGACCGCTAATAAAAGTTTTTAATTAGTTTTCAGCTAAATTTAAAATATTACGAAATAATAAATGTATATAATATACAATTTGAATAAAGTTTGTATTACACTTAAGGATAGACCTTTATAGGCCTATATTAATGTGTAAATATATATTATTTATTTGTCGATTTTTTAGTTTGTAATTTGCTTGACAACAATTTCTTTTCATTTATCTTAAAAATGCGAAATGGGCGTGGTCTATACTATATATTATACATATGTGAGAGGTTATATACTTTTTATGTTTACATTTAAACACAATTTTTTAAATGTCTGAGTGCACATTGCTATGTCTTAAACTCAAGCGATTTGGAATAGCACCTATCTTTATGAACGCGATATGCGAGGTGACCTCCTGCAATTTTTAAAATCAACACGTTAGGGTAGTACCACAAGACCTTTTTTACATTCATGAGAAATATTTAAATGTAGTCCTACAAAAAGGTATTTGATACATATGCAGTTTGACTCACCAATTTCTACATCATTGGTCCTCATCACACTAACGGGACTTTGACATCTACTTGAATGCAATAATCCCTGACGTTTTGACAATCGTGGCATTTGCATAAAGAAGTACAAGTTAGATAATTTTTCATGCAAAAACAGTTTTTCCCCGTAAACTGGCCTTTGCATCCACACCTTACTCTTTCCAATATCGCCTTAGGAGCCGGCAGAGAAGACATTTCACAGAAACCGTAGATTCTTTGGGCCCAATTTACAAACCATTGATCTCAGTAAGTGGTAGAAAGTAAAGATGAGAAGAACGATAACCCTTGCTTATCCTTGCCATGGCATTAGCTCTTCTGATATGTGGTGCATGGTTATGCTCCTAAAGTTGGCGGCAATTTCTCTCCTTCAATTTTCTTGGTCCTAAACAACTCCCGGAGCAGGTATTTGACTTTGGTGATTTTAAAGTGTTTGGGGCATACATTTGGCATGTAAAGCTTTCAAGATCGTACAATACCTGGTCGAAATCGAAATCGTCTTCTCCCAACTTATCAAAAGCTTGTACTACTCGTTTAAATTCAGTAGACAAGTCAAGATACAAGGTACAATTTTCTTTTTTAAAGGCCTAACTAATTTTCCACCCCAATCTCCACCAGAGAAACAGTGAAGTCCGACCAATCACTTACATTTTTCATTGTCTATTTCAGTGCACTCATCATTCAAATTGATACTTCTTTTGTGTTTGCCATGGCCAGTAATGAAGATAAAGTTTTCAGCAAATTATACCTTGAAAAAAGGTAGGGTATATTAAGAGCAAGAATACGTCTGTGTCCGGCAACATGACGTCAATGTTACAATTTATACACATCTCCATTGCATCTAGAACATGAAGGGGAATTAAGTTGTCGGCTTCCTCGTGTGTATGGCGTTCAATATTCAGTTTAAACAAGTAATATACAAGGTTATACTGAAGGTACAATCTATTGAAACAACATTGATTTGTTTTTATCCTCTCTGAATGACTTCAAAAGTGTTTTACGTAAGTTCACAGTATAGGACTAAGTTGTGATTAATTCTCAATGTGAGATAGTAATGTCTTCTGAGAAATGAGTTTTTTTATTTGTTGCGTTATTGACAATGAATTTCATTAGGTACAACCATTACAACGTTTTTATAGAATATTATCCTTAAGTTAGTTATGGCGTTATGTAAACAATATTATTCTTCCCTCGACGTAAAAAGAAAGAATTCTCCTAATACGAAGAATAAACCCATTGGCAAAGTCCTTGCAAGTATTCATTCCAGTACCTTTCGTGATACATTTCACTATCAAGGCCACAGAATCAACAAAGCATATCTTCCTGTGTGACACTGCGGGAACAGGCACCTGTTCAAGTCGTACATAACGTTGTTCTAGCACTGACATGAAAGAACTTGTATCATTTGGAATTAGCAAGGAATCACAGTACGACCAACTTAAAAGTTAATCTTCTTGTTGCATATTGTTCTTTAGGTGAGTAACCTAGGCTACTCTTTTTGACAGTGTTTTTGTGTACATTTGGAATAAATCAATAATAAGTCGCTTGGCAACAAAATCATCGTACAATAGTAATAAGTAATAATATCTAAAATATTATTTAACAAAGTTATGTTAATAAGTTGCTTCTCAACTAAAAATGGATTGTCTTCCAGTTCCAGGTGATCGAGGATGCCTGCCTTACCTTTATCTACACATGGTTGAACATACGAACTGATATCTTTCCAGAGAGATGATATGTTCTAGCAAAGTTGATGCTTTATCACACCCGTTCTTGGAATCAAACTCGTCTACTAAGGGTCTTAATTCTCACATCGTGGTCGTCCTCATCTTTGTCATCGTACGTGTTGTCATTATCGTCGTTGTTGGGGAGGTCGTCAATAGAATGAAGAGAAGAGAGGTCCCCGACGACGACTGATAGAGCGATAGAGCATATAGTTACAGGGAGTGATACTCCCCTACCTACCAGCTGATGTTTGCGATATGGAACTTTAATCTTTTCTCGCCCTTTACGAAACAGAGCCATGCTCTGTGCCAACTCTATCCCAGGCTTAGATGAGGGACGTCAAATTGGATACGCCATGTTATGTTTATATAATATCCCAGAAAACTCAACCGGCTTCCACCGTTCAAGAGCTTACAAAAATCGCGGTCTACAAACTGTTCCTGTAGGAACTGTTTTTTTGTATATCACGGGTGTAGTACATCTTGGTTTTTGTTACCCAAAAATTACTTTGCCTATAAATAAAATAAGAAAATATATAGAGGGAAAATAGAGGGAAAGGACCAAATTGACTACATCTGAGCCCGCTGGTATTTTGGAGAGGCACGCGTATGCAGTTGGAAAGCAATTTTCTTACGCTTTGCTACATACAAATAGCTCTAAATCCTAAACTATTTACGCTACCGTTGAGACATTTATGTTCTTGTACGTAGAAATACACACATTGTCATAAGCTATTAACTATATGGTCCATTACAAGTTTTTAATTCAAATTAATAACAATACTAAAAACACGTGGTCTTTGACAGAAAAAGCCTACTTTTTACCCCCCAAAAAAATACTTTTCACCTTTTATGTTTTTGTATGCTTTTAAATATATTTTTCTTCAAGTCAAAACTTATTTCATAATTTTCCCTTTGTTCGTTCGTGCGCTACAACGTTTTTTATGAAAAGCACATTGGCGGCCATTTTATCCAAGATGGCGGCGGAAAAAATTGAAGAACACCTAGATTAATTTAAGTACGATGATACCAACCGTTTAAAACCAAAAAATCAATTTCGGCACGCAAATCGAGCCAAGGCCCTTTATTGTACATCTCAGCCCCTACTAAAAGCTAATGATCAACACAGTCATGATAATGGCAGTTTAAGGGGCGGTTCTACTTAATGAATTTAATCTTAAGATTAGCAACTTCTACTTCTACTTGTTTTTAAACTGAACATTAAAATCGTTAATATTCAATGTTAACTAAGATTTAAAATCCAGATTACAGTTGGTGGAACACCTCATCTACCTAACTGGCAGGTAACTAAATATAACTCATATACTACAAGTGCAATACACGATATTCAACAAAACAATTAACTATATTAAACATACTAGGAAGCTTCGCAAACGCTTTTTCAGGCGCGTTGTTGGATGAGCGTATGTTTTTTTAAACGAAAAAAGCGTAAATTGCAATTTTCATGAGAAACTATTTTTAGATCGCGCTCAAATTTCACACCAATATATTAATTCATAAATAAAGGTTCTGTGAAAAAAATTATTACAATCGGATAAAGCATGTTATAAGTCGAAGAACTTTTTAAAAAATCGAAAAAAATCGTAAAATTGCGATTTTAATGAGAAATAATTTTTTGATTGCGCTCAAAAACGTGGCAGTTCAGAGATTTCGAAGGCCTCCAGAAAATTTTATCGCAATTAGAGTATCGGTTTAGCCGGAATCGTGTTAACAAACAGACAAAAATACAAAAAGAAAAAGAAAATACACAGGGAAAAAAAACATTCCGGATTTTTTTCTCCAGTGTAGTGAAATGGAATCCTCTCTTCGCCCGCTACGCTTATCCAACAATTTAAAATTAATACATAAAGATGACTACAAAAGTTATATACACATTAATGTATATGCTGTGGTGATACAAATGTAAATAATGTGTGTGATTGTGTGAATGAGTGTTAAAAGAATATAACTTGTATGCGCATTCATAGACGGAAGACAGTAAAAGTTGATTGTCGGTTATTTCTTTCACTTGTTCGGAAAGTGATGATATTTAATATTATAGTGCAAATCTAAATTAAGACTATTCAATTCCTCTACTTTCATGTGTTGCACTTTTTAAGAATATACTTTTGTGGTATTCAGAGCGAGATTTGTAGCACAAGTATTTCATAAATTATTGCTGCACACGTTCCGCTACTGCTAATGAATAAAAATAGATGAATGTTAGATATCAGAGAAAGAGTTCAATGTCAGAGAGAGGGAATTTCACTGCAAAAGTAATGAAAATAGCCGAGCGTTGTCTAGAACGTTTAGATGAGATACACCATTGTAAGAAATAAAAGGTTAACGGATCAAAGGAGGCTCTTGCTTATTGGGAGAAGAGGTCATTCATAAGACGGGAAGAGACAAAAAATATCGAATGAAATATTGTATTGAAACTCAAATTTGATTCGAAATAGTTGAGTGGAATGACAGAGAAGTATTCCGTTGGAATTTCCCGAGTCAGTACATTTTATAAATAAGTTTAAGAAAGCGATAAATATAGGCAGTATATAAAGTCAATAAATAACATAAATATTGTAATGAACACAATTATTGTGTGTCATATGTATTGTAATGTAGGTTATATTTATATGTGGTTCATTAATTGTCAGTTGTCGAATAACAATGTAACGATTCCAAGCATTTTCAATTATATAAAGCGTGTATAACGATTAGAGTATGGATACGAAATAACTAATTACAACTACGTTTAATCTCCTGTACCGCACCTTTAAACCTCATTACCACATAACCTTAATTAATCCCACATTAGAAGTTAGAATTACCTTTCAATAAAGTCTACCTTGGTTAAAATGATTCTTCTAAATTGGTTTCTGGCATAAACTGGGAAAGTCATACCTTACCTCAACTCAACGCAATTACCAAGCGTCGCCGCATAATTTGTGAGATTTTTCTTCCGAAATGTCTTAGATTTAATTCCACGAGTAACTTTAGTGGTGGTGACTTCATTTCAAAATATTATTATATTATCCATCCAAGCTTAAAGTGTTGGGAGTAAAGTTCACGCTAGAAATGTTTAGACGGTTATAAACTTAGACCGTCAGTATGCAAAGCGAAGAACAGTGAAAGATAAATGAGCACGTGCAACTTGGCGTCGAACTGTGCGAATGAATTGTTACGGATGATTCTCATTTGATTGTCTCCAGCTTTTCATGGAAGTGCATGAAAATAAATCAACTCATTTCTCAATAACAGAAATACAAAATAACCTGTGTAATTTATGTAATTATCAACCACCACCGTAATAAAGAAGTGATATTGATTTTCATTTTTAATTGCCACTAAATTTACCAATAATTCCAGCCCCAGAATGCTCTACTAATCTGAAACCGCAATTCCTGTTTAAGATCCGAGTCCCAAACTTCCCGAACTATAAGGGGGAAAATTCACCACTTCGTACTAAATTCTAAATTATCTTCACAACACAAACGCCCATTATTTCTTTTAAAAAAATGTGCCTCCTATTTTCAACACAAATATCCGCCTCTGAGAGTAATTACATTGTAAAGAAACGCTGTTGCGGTTGAAATATGCATTAGATTATTTTGTTTATAGGCCTCTTGTTGATCAATATCGGGAACACTCTAAACTCGTTTAGCAATTACCAACCTCTGCTAACGAACATGTGATTTACTTAGTAACGTTATGAAACGTGGCGTGAAGTTCTTGCAACGATTACACAATACAAACGAGCTAGGTGTAGTGACATTATAGGATAAGTTATCTCCTGGCATTCATATCCCATTGTTTCTGCGCCACTCAAGCGTTCATTCATGCTGTGCTGGTAATTATACTTTCCACCACCTTCCTCATAGATTCAAACTAATATACAGTCTAAGCTGTTTAAATATTACATCGTGCGAATAGTTTAACGTAAAAGGCAGAAGTGCAGTGTTCAGGGTATAATCCATGCACAAGATGAAACTGAAGTGAGGTGACTACCAACCGACAAAAATAAACTCTGGTTAAAGTTATAAACAACCCTGTATCTAAGAAACCGCCAGAGAGAAGTTTATTTATTGACAACCTTGCGTTCCATCTTGACATAAAAATCGTTCAGACAAATCTATTGGCAATAATCTCGTTAGATTGCACATTCAGTGTTTATCAAGTATCAATTTCGCACTAGATTTCACATTATTGGCAGAAGTGAATAACACTACAAAAAACGCCAAACTTAACATATCGACAGGCGTTTGGCAGAGGAAGCTACGAGAACAGGAAAATATAGAAACAATATCGGAAAGTGAAAAAATCCTGTGGAGTTTATGACTAGCGGATTCTGATTTTATTGCTTATTGCAGAGGACTCTTTTTGAAACGAATCCAAAAATGGCGAGCGAAAGTAAAAAACAACCTCACCTATCAACTTGTTTTATGAAAACCCAATACAATAGTTACCGTTAGACACTTTTCCAACACACACTAAATTTGAGCTATCTTAAAGTATAGTTTTTTGCCACAGAACTAAGGTAGATAAGCGAGTTTTGATATAAGCAACAAAATAACAAAACTATAGCGACATCGTAAACACATCTTCGACTGACACTCGATTACACGTACAACCTTGACGCTGATCGAGAGCTTCGAAATCACTTTGACACATTTTATATGTAAAATAAACGCTTTAGTAAAATATACACGCTTTTGTTTACCGATAAACCTTATGAGAGCCAACATTAAACTTAAAAAAAAAACGTAGAATGATAATATAAATTAAATTCAGAGATATTTCGATTAGGTTAAGCCGCTTAAGTATTGTACTACAAACGGAGGAGTATGATGAATAAAACCTAATCGCAAATATACTTACGCTATAATGTGTTTTAAAAAAGGAACACGGGATTTAGAAACCTTCATTTTGCAGTTTTGCACAACACTAAGTACTGTTTTTATGGACGCGGAAATAAAGATGCTTCATCACTCGTAATTCCATGAACGTAATTAGCGATCAACAATACAAAATTTCATTTACATGTTAAATTTGATTTGATTTTAAACATTTTCTAATAATAATAAATGGACAAGTTTCCTTTTTGTATTCCGGCCTTAATAAAAATTGCGCTATATTGATCAACATTTGTGTCGTGCAGTAAAAGCTTTGTTTTTCCATTGTGTTTTGCTTTATGTAAGGAGTAATATAATTATGTTCACAGGCTTTAAATTTGCATTAAATAATTTAGATAAATTAATATGAAATATTTTTTCCATAGAGTATAACGGTTACTACAGAGCTGACAGAAAGCCTTGGAAGCCACGCGTCTCTACTAGAGATGGAGAATCGTGTTCTAGGTAACGATCTATATAGAATCCTCCACCCAAATTGCACGATACAAATATAACGTTTCTCCGAAAGAAAAACAATACGAAGGTTTTTGGAAAGATCTATACAATGCACACGAAGACATGTCCCATAGCGCTCGAGCGCAATGGGGGATGCACGGAAGATAAATGGTGTTGTTCCTCGGTAAACGAGATTCAGAAGCTTCACTTGCACGCATCTCAACTGCAGGAAGCTCGGAGAACATTTCAACTGAAATGATGACAAAATTATGAGACGACACTATGGAAATGATTTGGACGACTGAAGGTGACAGGGAATGAAGTATGATCGTAATTACCATGATTGTGTTGTGTTGCAAGTGTCTTGCCCCAATATATACAACACTTAAAAAGGAAATCAATTTCAATATTAACACAAGTTTGTACTCAATTCTTACAAAACATACATTATATAAATTGCATATTTATGAGTGTATTAATAATGCACGATGCAGCCAATTAAAGCTGCATTTTACACCGTTTTCATATATTGTATTCTCAATGATGCTGATAAGAATAACAAAGTTATCAAAATCTTGGACGCAAAACATATTTCCAATACAATTTCGATGGAGACCATGTCATCGCGCTTTGTTGAGAGAGATTGTTTCCCATGTGCGATTGTCAACATTGTTTGAAATCATAATATTTCTCACCTTTAACTTTATAAAACATATAAAATATATAATATTGTATAGGTTCATTTTAAAATTAAAAGTGATTAAGCCGGTTCAGCATTATCTTCTTCATTTCTGCGTACATACCTATAATAGTGAGTCATATTTTTTTTATATACATGGTTAATAAAATGAAGAAAGTCTATAAAACAAATGCTTTTTACCGTTATTAAGAAGTGCTGCATTCTTTTAATTGTGTGTTTGCGATATGTACATCCCCACTACTTCATTTATAAGTTAACTGTAGTTATTCCTTGTATTTGGCTACAGAAGGCTACAATAATTGTCCCGTATTTGCCTTCCTGCCCAATGGGAAAGTAAATTTGCAAAATACATTATTTTTATTGTTATTATTGAATGGAGAGTATTTGTACTGTAGATTGTCTAAATACAGTTAGAGAGGGCGTGAACATAATTCGTGCAGTGAAAATAATTAGGATTGTATTGATAATGAAAGCCTGCGAAAGTGTAGCGTAGGCGGATGGGAACGCCGACTACCTACCACAGAGCCTATATTATCTTCTAGCCACGAGAAAGCCCACCACTGAGTTCTGAGTGTTTATACTAAACTGTGTGCCAAGTATAATCCCATCAGATTGAAATGAGGAATGTATTGAAAGTGATTGATAAAGAAGAGGTCGCTAATGGACGAGTGATGAGTGATCGACTAGATATGTCAGGAAGTGGTTTATGATGAAGCTTTTCTCACCCCTTCCCTCGCAACACCAGCCCCGCCACTTCACTCTCCAAAATAGAAGCTATTTTCACGACGAAAATTGAATATTATCCCATCTTCAATTTCCTTACGTACACTCAGGTTATACCACAATAGACTCGAGAAAACAGTTTATTTTGCACGTGTCGTTTCACATCTATGTTTTCCATCTAGATTTTGTCAACCATGTATTTTTTACGGCTTCACTATTTATGACAATCTCCCATCTTCAATTTTACAGGTTTCAAAAAAAGGTTTTTGTATTTTAGTTTCAGTATGCATATGCACATTTTTTCCTAACGTTCATTAATTATAAACTATAATCCAATATTTCATTTTGAGATTTTATTACTATACTTTAACTCATAAAAAAGCTGCAAGCTGCATTGTTATGTAACACGAAATGAATTAAACTGTATTATATCAATACTAGGAAAACGCTGAAATCCCGCCGCGTTGATGGATGAGCGTAATTTTTTTTAAACGAAAAAAGCGTAAAATTGCGATTTTTTTAATAGATAATTTTTCGATTACGCTCAAATTTCACATGAATGTATTAATTCATAAAATTAAGTTTTGTGAAAAAATCATTACAATCGGATAAAGCATGTAGGTTTTATTCGTCGAAGTAATGTTAAAAATTGAAAGAAAAAAAACGTAAAATTGCGATTATCATGAGAAATGATTTTTCGATTGCGCTCAAATTTCACACGAATATATTAATTCATAAAATTAAGGTTCTGTGTAAAAATCATTACAATGGGATAAAGCATGTAGGTGTTATAAGTCGAAGAATTTTTTTTAAAAATCGAAAAAAAAACGAAATATTGTGATTTTTATGAGAAATAATTTTCGATCGATTTTTCCCCCGTGCAGTTCTTCGTTCAAAGATTTCATAGACCTCCATAAAATTTCATCGCAATTGGAGTATTGGTTTAGCCGGAATCGTGTTCACAGACACACAAAAATACAAAAAAAAAAAAGAAAAAAAAACATTCCGGATTTTTTTCTCCAGTGTAGTGAAATGGAATCTTCGCTTCGCTCGCTACGCTCATCCAATAATAAACCCAGGCAAATGTAGATGTACCGGTATTTACATTCATTAATACTTTGAGTCAACAAGAAGAGAACGCATGCGTCACATTGCGAACCAATCGCCCCAATGCTTTCCTAACAAATCCCTTGTATTCACTTATAACTATTCATATTGACAATACTAACTTTTGAAGATACATACTATTACAACTCAAAACTTTTTTGAGAATAATTCGTACTACGAGTGATAATCTAAAATCAATATATTAAAGTCGTGTGCACATTATTGTAGCCTGTTCCTCGGAGATTATACAGTTGTCTTTGGGATCACACTTTAAGGTGTGAGGCAATATTAATCCGACATTTCCATAACTTTCCACCCGGCAAACCAACTTTCCATCTCAATTAATTCCACAAACATTTTCATTGTTGACTTAATTTGTAAACAAATGCACCAAGGCCAAATCCCGGAGGTTCCTCGTTGAGCTAAGCCGGTGTTGGCGGAGAAGTTTAGAGGGAAAGTTGTGAGAGCGGAAGCAGTTTGATTGCTCGCCGGACTATAGCATAACATGCTTTGCTCATCCGTTTGGTGTCAAGGAGAGTGGAGATTAGGTCTAAAGCAACATCAACCTACTTCAAAGTTTCAACGAAAAAGTGCGCAAGAAAAGTGTCGCATGTGTCAACCGCCACTAACGTGATTACGTAATTATATTTTCTGCAAGCTTATCAAACGGTTCGGAGATAATATTCCCTCGGTTGTCTCAAAACACGAGCGCATTTGATATATCTTCACCACCGAGGCAGTTCCAACACAAACTTAACAATTCTCAAATCGCATTAAACTGTTGAGACGAAATTTCCAAGTATAACGATGAGTCTGGATTGGATTTAAGGGCAACTCATTACAACATTGTGAATGGCTGCGAGATTATTGTCGTGCCTTGTATTATTTCCTGGGGCTACGAGAATCCCAATACAGAACAGGGAGAACTCGATGGGGGAGGGAGGAGGGTACTTTGCGCACCCTTACCTAGCGGGTTTTGGATTTACAGCATTTGTCGGGATTAAAATAATAATTCAGCTTATAGCGGAACGATAGTTTTGGGTAATGAACATTTTTGTTACCAGATCCTATTATAATGAAAGCACTTCACACGAATTTATGTTTTATCGTTTCTTTCCCTAATGGATTTAGTTTAGGAATACAATTTACAACAGCATTATCTTCACAATATAATCACGTTTAGGATTAACGCAAGCACACCGAGCTGCCCGCAAGCAAAACCCTCCTCGCTCACAACAGTTTACATACAATCATCTTTGGATAACCTAAACCTCTATTTTATATATAAGTATGTTTGTTGTGTCAACAGGTTCCGGTATCCCCCGGCAGGAAACAACTTTAACTTAACATCGAACAACTTCACAGTAGATAATATAATAGCAGTAATATATAGCTCAACGAACGCAACGAACCTACTAGTACCCCTATATTAAATGTAGAAACGTATTGAAAAGAAGATGCATAAATGTTATTATTTTTTTTTTAAATAACATAATAAACTTAATTTGAAATGGAAAAATGTTCTTTCATATACATTTTATTTACTTTAATTTCTACACCACTTGGTCTGCTTGACTTATAATACATATAATATATAAGACATACAATTTTGGTTTGAAGAATCTTGATAAATGTTAACTCTGTTCGGCTATCTTTTTCACTTCGATTCTTCTAATATAAATAAAAATAATAATATAAATATATCGACTTTCTGGTAGGTCACATTTGTAAAAGCATGTTAAAAATTCATTTGTACGGCAACACCACTAATAAAAATAAGGACGCCTATCAATCAAAACGTTACGTTCAATATCGAGCACAAGCTTATCGATTTTGTAAACAATCCATCAGTTCTAGATTTATCGTTGTTTATGTACAAGAATATCTTGATAACAATCAGACCTACTGGTGAATAATCGTGTTTTGACGAAAAATGATCCCTAGTAGGTCGTCAGCGTCAGCTGTATATATATTGGCGCTCGGTTATCTCCATTCTCCAGTCTTATCGTACTTGATTTTGAAAACACAAACTGAGGCTGACATTCCCGCAATGCGACAATTTTTGAGTGGCGTTTTATTTAGTGCAATTCACACAAAATAATATACTAATTATATTGTTAGATTACCTATAATTACCTTCTTTCTCGATTTGTAAAACCCAATAGTTCACCACCTTAGCAACACGGTCGTAGTAACCCTAGGAAATATATTACCCCGTCAATTTTACAACTGCGTTAAATTGTAGTAGTACTAGGAAAACACTCAGTTGGACGCGTTGTTGAGCGAGCACCGGTACGTGCAACATGATCCGAGTACGACGTTCCCATAAGGCCCACCACACAGTGTAGGCCTAACTGGATATTGACATTGTACAACACTATATACCAGAGTCGATAAAAAACTTCTTTATCGACTCTGCTATATACTATTCCAACATCTTTGCATTGTACTAATTCACGTCATGCCTTCTAAAGTGTATCTTTGTATCTTCACTGCCTCCTTCATTTTTTAACATCATTTTTCGAATTATGATTACCAATAAGTCTTTAAGGTCTTGACCGATTTAGCTGAAAATTTGGAAAATAGTAGAGAATGTTGTACTTATTGACCCTGCAAAATTTCATAACGATCGGTACATTTTTTTTTTTTTTTTTTTTTTTTATAACCAACGATCGGATTTTGTTCAAAAACTATACAGCAACCCGCCTAGGTGGTATGTACATGTGTGCAAAATTTCAGGTCGATCAGAGAAACGGTGCGACCTGTACCGAAGCAGTAACAGAAAAAAAAACACAGACATTCGAGCCATAAGAGTCAAGTGGAGACGCTCGCTACGCTCGCTCAAAAATCTCAAGAACTTTGCACAAAATAAAGAAAGTGATTACTAAGAAGTATAATGTGGTGCTGCTTGAGCTATGTCGTATTCCAATGAAATGTAATGGAATAATCGGTATGGTTTATGATATCTCTATTGTTTTTTTATTCAGGATTTTGGATATAAAGAAACCACGTAACTATTTTGTGTTTTAGCGTAATATGATAAAATAATCTCAATTTCGCTGAGTTTTAATATTGATGCTAGTTCTTTCTATTACGAACAAAACGTTTCATGAACTTGATACGTTTGCATCGGTCTAGCTTTTCCTTGAGCCAGCTTTATGAATATGTTCTCGTTTGAAATTAATGTAAATAAAGTTTTCCCCGTTGCTTATCAACAAATATGTACGTGAATACATAGAATCTTCGATGCTCAGATATAATTGCTATCAAACGAGAGCATGCACACTTGTTTGTCGGCACTTGATTTGTTTTAAACCGCTGTCAACATCGATTTCTTCGTTCTTCCTTTTGTGCTCTCTGGTTTAACACCGCAGCTTTCATAAACTAAAAATTGTCTTGAATGCAAAAAACGAATTTTCTCTGGCCTAAATGTCTGTTAGAAACCATATTATGCTGATGTTCCTGAAAGTTGTTTGAGTATGAAATCAACTTCGATTTTTATGTGTGTATTAGGATCAACAGGTTCAACATTGAGGTTCGACATATCATACACTTACTGACAATAATATGAATTTAAAATATGTAAAACATTTTCTAATTGGCTGTTTAAAGACGAGATGCAAACCTACAAAAGAATTGGAAAATTTATATTTCGGGATATAAAATTTACTTCTTAGGCTTTACGACATAGCATTAGGACAATAAAATAATAACTCTCTGTGAACATCATGAACGGGAAACACTAGCGTCTCTTGCAGCATGTGTGGTGTCCAAACGTTAGACAGGAGTTTGTCACAGAAATATCTTAATATATGATATCCAATCTTTCGCCAAGAGCTAGCCGGAAAGTGGCCAACTCTACTCCCTACTGGGATGTGGATAATATGGTGGAATGTTTGGCAGAGACATAACAATCTGTATGTAATTCGATTAATGTACAAAGGGGCAGGGAGACCAAAGTAAACTTGGATGGAGCATATTGCGATGAAACATGAGTGGTGACTGAAGAATACCGAGTATTACCGTGCACATGGCAACACGCATTAGGAAGCGAAGCTATCACAGCACCTTTCTGTCGGTCTGTCAGTGAGACATTAACTCCGATTGGCTTGAGTTTCTGGTTGACATTGCCCTTAAAGGGGCTATTACCCCCAAAAAAGAAGATTTTTACCACATACTCTATAGCATAAAACTACATTTAAATGACCGTTTAAAAAATTATATCTTGAAACTGTGATTTAACACGAATTTTTCAATTTTTTAGCAATGAAATTTGCGAAAATTGGTGTTTTGGGAAATTTCTTAAATCGGCTTTAACTCGCTTCTTTTTTGGTCCACGTAGATACTATAGCACCACACCAATCAAAAATGGCCCTCAATCTATTTAACAACGAGATGGAACTGAAGATAGAACGAGATGATATAGCCCGCTCTCACCGGCTGGGCAAACTAAAGGAAGGAGGTCCACCGCGCCCTATCATAGCTAAATTAGTAAGCTATAGGAAACGCAAGGAAATCTATGTGGCCAAGAAAACCCTAGCTAATACTGGGTATGTAATTCGTGAGGACCTCACGGCGACTAGAAGATTCGTCCTGAACAAAGCGGTCGAAGAAGCCGGCTCCAAGAACGTGTGGACAAGTGATGGCATCATATTTTGGTTTACACACGGAAGGAGAAATTCGGCAACGTCACTCAAGGAGTTCGAACGGAAACGGATAGATCGCGCAAGCAACCCCAACGAGAACGAACGGCAGTCGGGCATTCAACCCTCTACATCAACGAGCCAAGTAACAACCCGAAGCGCTTCACGTGGTGGTCAACGTGCTGTCGTTGGCAGGGGTCGGGGGAGGGGAGGCCAAGCCCACCAGTGACAGCAGACGACTGCAAGACGACACTCCGTGACGTCGCCGTAGCAGAAGCAACAACAGCTGACGAGCGTTAGTATAATAATCACCTCTCGCCCAAGTATTGCACGTACTTTCACAATCAAGAGGGACCGTACCCAACTCTGTCCCGTGGCGGGATTTCAACATAGCAGTTGCGCTCTTGGCAGCTTAGCAGGCGTTCACGTATTTTAGCATAAATATTATATTTTAGGTCTTTAACTTTAACATTAGCTATAATATATTCCTTCAACTGATTTTTTTTAATAGTATCTAATAGTAGATTTCTGCATAAGTTTGTTATATTGTTCTTAAACTAAACTTCTCTTAACTCTACATTCAACCGTTGCATGTAGACTGTGCTTAAATTTCTTAATTTCCTCTACATTTGTAGTATTTTGTGTTGGTATTTTGTGTAATTTTAATCTATATAAACTATGGAAAATGAAGCTGCTTTTATACTTGATGAAGTAAACACAACATTCGTTCATAATGGCATTGACAAGGTTGAAATGATATTCAGCAAGGGTTTTGGGCTAAAGGTTATACACGCTAATATACGAAGTATACACAAACATTTTGACGAGTTTTTAGTCGTTATTAATGAGTCGAAAACCGGAATTCGATATAATTATATTAACTGAAACCCAACTCAAGGAAATACATACACATCAATATGAAATTAATGGCTACACTGCATATCACTATACTAACAAACTCACTAGTCATGATGGTATCTCAATATTTATTATGAATAAACAATATAATAAGTTGCAAGTGAATCCAAACAATATAATAAGTCAAGGAAACTGTATTAACATTGAATTGGAGCAAAACCATGAATCATTCTCAATACTTGCCATATATAGATCTCCCTCCAGCAACATAAATTTATTTATAAATCAACTACAAGCATCACTCACGGAACTGAAGAGTAGACACAACCTAATAATAGGTGACGTTAACATTAACATCTCTGACAAACTTACACATGAACACCCCCAAACTAGGGACTACCTTAACACGTTATATTCAAATGGATTTATACCGCTGATCAAAGATTGTACTCGAGTGACTGAGAACTGCCAGTCTTGCATAGATCATATATTTCTTAAATCAAAAAGTATATCCCAATTTCAAACAGGTATATTACATACACAAATAACTGATCACTACCCCATAATAATTGGGATGGAAAAAAAATATATATCGGAAACCCACAACAAAAACAGCAGGTCAATTAACGACTATCAATATAATCGACTACACTAAACTAGAAACACTTCTTTCCGAAGAAGAATGGGAATCAGTTACACACACAGATAATATTGATAATGCTACTAATAATTTCATTTGCATCTTAGAAGAAAATATAAAAACCGCCAGCAAAAAAAAAAGTAATAAAAAAACAACAAAAAAAAAAAACTGAAACCATGGATTACACTAGGATTAATCACAGCTATTAGGAAAAGAGATTTATTAAGTAAAAAAGTCTTAGTGCACCCAGAGAATATTGAAATGAAGGCGACATACGAAAATATAGAAACCACATTAATAAATTAATACACATAGTAAAGAATGACTACTACAAGAATAAAGTACTAGACGCTGAAAAGGACATGAAGAAGGTATGGGATGTTGTAAATGAAGCCACTGGTAGGCCGAAACACCAAACAAATCGGGAAATAGAGAGAATCAAATTATTAGATAACATTATAGTGACTAAAGATGACCCGAATAAAGTAGCTGAAACCATTCCTGCAATATTTTAGTAACGTAGGGGGAAAATGGCCCGTACTATCATGAGTAAACCCATAAACCCTCATAGTATAAGCGATTTCCCTATAAAACAACAACCCAATTCAATATTTCTTACTCCCACAAGCAATGAAGAGATTGCCGATTACATTGACGGATTAAAAACAAATTCGGCACCAGGCTTTGACCTAATAACTACAAAAACAATTAAACTAATGAAACTACATTTATTAAAACCACTTAAATATATAATTAATCTTAGTCTTTCAACAGGTACGTTCCCTAATATTTTCAAAAAAGCAATTATAATTCCCGTTTACAAAAAGGGGGACAAAAGTATTACTAGCAACTACAGGCCTATATCTCTTTTAAGCAATTTAGGCAAAATTCATGAAAAATGCATCAAAAAGAGGTTGTATGACTTTTTAGAAAAAAACAAATGTCTGTCTAGTAATCAGTTCGGATTCAGAAATAATCTTAGTACTCAGGATGCAATCCACACCCTCACGCAATCCATAACTAGCAATCTAGATAAAAACAAAAAATCTATAGCCATATTTCTTGACTTAGCAAAGGCTTTCGATACAGTTTCACACACTAAACTACTTAAAAAAATAGAGCAAAATGGCATAAGAGGGGTAGCCTTAAGGTTAATTACCAACTACCTCAAAGATAGAGAGAACAATATGTGCGGATAGGAAACAACCTCAGTAGTTCCAGAATAATTGAATATGGTGTTCCACAAGGAACAGTATTAGGGCCACTACTATTTTCTATCTTTATAAATGATTTATGCAATGCCAAACTAGAATGTAAAATTGTAACATTTGCGGATGACACGGTACTTATTTTTTCAAGTAACAGTTGGGCTCAAACTCGTAAAATTGCCGAGGAACAGACTAAAAAAATAAAACTGTGGCTAGACTACAATCTACTTACATTAAACGAGGACAAAACATATTATATTGCCTTCTCTGCACTAAAGCTGACCTGCCAACAATAACTATGCCCCTCAAGATCCATTCAACAAACTGTCTCTTAAACTCAAATGAGTGCCCATGCACTGAAATAAAGAACGTGCCAGAAATCCAATATCTCGGTGTGACAATTGATCAACATATGAAATGGAACTGTCACATAAACAACATAAAAAGAAGTTGCGGAACACTCTCTACAAATTTTACACAATCAGGAACTTCCTTAAAATATCCACATTAAAAACTATCTATTATGCCTTGGTACAATCAATAATTCAATATGGGATTTTAGCATGGGGTGGAACTTATTACAAACATCTTGAAACACTAATAATAATGCAAAAACATATCCTGAAGATAATTACTAAAAAGCACAGACTTCATCCGTCTTTGTTAGTCTACAAAGAAAGTGGGATCCTTAGCGTTCGAAAATTATATGTACAAGTTCTCCTAACACATGTACATAAAAATATAAACCAGTTTAACAAAATTAGCAAGGACAATAACAATAAATCTATTACTAGGAATCAAACCAAGGGTAACCTTGTAGTGCCTAGACCCACAAAAACGCTGACCCAAAAGCAAGCAATGTTTCTTGGACCAAAGATTTACAACGTTGTTCCAATTGAAATTAGAAAACGGAAGACAGTAAACTCATTTAAATACTTTGTAAAAAAATGGATACTAGATATGCCTATAGATAAAATTGAAGCATTAGTCAATGCCAATAAATGATAAAAAAAAAAAAAAAAAAAAAAATGATCCCAGTTCATTGTATAAGGAGAGGCAAAATATAGGGAATGTGTCCTATAAATAACCATATTATGTGTATTAAATTTCATTTCATTTAATAGTTTATTTTATAGATTCATTTATGTGAATTTATTAAATATATTTTAATCAAATCTATAAACAGAGATTTGTTTTGTTTTGTTTGTATAACTACACCATATTAATTATATTATTAAATATTTAATTTTTATTAATGATATAAAAAAATAATATTGAAATGAATTGTACCTTAGCCAGTAATTAAATGAGGTAAATTAAATAAAATAAATTAGTAATACAACTATGTCATCAAGAATGTAAAGAAAGGTAACAGAGCGTAACATTTTTTTTGTATATATATCTGTATCGTAGTTTTTAGTTTTTAGTACCTAGCCTTTAATTTTTAAGTCTAGCTTTATACAAGACATCAAAATGACACTGCAATAAGGCAGCCACGAACAAGTTTCCCGACTTATGTGGTTGTCTTAAATAAGCTTAAATACGATATACGAATGTAATCAATTATCATGTCCTTGTCTTGTCAATAAATAAATAAATAAATAAATAATAATAATAAAAATTACATCGTGCCTTGAACCTGTGCACAAATATACACTCAAATACGCAAAATTATGCATTCCAAAATCACACCCCTTCTAGGTAATCAGCATATTTTGACCGAACCACTTGCCCAAATTACAAAACAAAATATGGCGGATTTACTAAAAAGGCTGTCGAGTACGTCAATAATGGCCAGTATTTTTTCGGATCAAAATCCTCCAAGGTCACGGGGCATAAAGATCGTCCACATGTTATTTCTTATGGGAGATTTTTACCGATGTGACCTAGCTCGAAAAATACCAAGTTCGACAATTTTTTTTCCGGGTCAAGGTGGACCCAATAATTTTTCTGTTGATTTCTAAATTCATAACTAGTTAGCCTGAATGAAATATATTTTTTGAGTTTAGCGGGTGAAACCCTTTAACAATACGAGGATGCAACATAATGCTTTTGGTTACCCTGGCGGCGAAGGAGATATCTGTGGACCCGGCACCTCCACCATAGATTGAACTACGTGTTGTATCTATAGACTTGTTTTACTACTTTTGGTTCTCCAGTGCTCGTACTTGTGTGAAGAAGTATAGATCCAATTCATTTCACATTTTTAATATATACTATATTAATGTGAAATCAGGAAATTGTTGTCTAACTATAAATTTGTTGTTGTAATATTATTATTTTCAAAATTAAATGCAGTTAATTATTCTTTGTGCGTTAATGTAATTTGTTTTACTTATTTTCCTTCTTTCTAATCTGTTCTTTTAATAACTTAATAGGATGGACGTTAATAGTAATAATCAATACTCATTTACAACAATGTCAAGTTGAGTAGTGTTTCTCACACCGATACTTGGTAAAGCACAAAACAATTTTTTTCCGAGATTTCCGGGCTCAACGTTTCTTTCTCATCATCTTTATCTTCAATTTCGTCTTCATTCTGCATCTACTTCTCCACTAATTTTTTTCTTCTCGTTCTCCCCTGTTTCCATAACTTGGTTTCACAATTCACCTCGCCCTTCCACGTCTCCTTCGATCAATCTCTTTCATCTTTCTCTTGGTCTTCCTACGTTAATAAATAAAATGTTTTCGTCATGAATGTCCTGAGACATGTTATCATTTGAGTGTTCTAGTTAGAAGAGCTCATAGTTAATAATATTTAAAAACAGTTCAGTGGAAAATATATATATTTATTATTGAATATAAACAACGTTCAGAAAATTAGCAGCCATTTTCATTATCAGGCTATTCATATAATATATCAATTATAACATCAAAACGAACAAAGACAATACCCGAGGTAGACTTATTTATATTTGATTATTTATAATTTATTTCACTTCATATTTTAATATGCATTTTGAATAGTTACCAAATATTTTTTACTTATTATTACATTCTTGATGAAATATAATTATTTCAAAATTTGTTTTCTTAAATTTATTTATTATGTGGCAATTTATGCAGTTTATCTTATTTAGCCGTCCATTGTAAATCAGTTTGTATACATGAATAGGAAAGAGGTTAAATAAATAAATGTTATTTAATCTTAATCGTTTAGTATCCTTTTTCTAACAGTGTTCCTTGAATAATCGTCGATATTGCGGGATACTGTTGATATTGCTTCATCCCATGCTGCTTCCAAACGATTATTAAAGGAACAATATTTGAAAGAGGAAACTTAAAGAGGCAGTTTTGATAACATTAGTTACCACGTGTATAAGCCAACCAAGAACATATTTCTTTCCTGTGGATTCCTTAAAATTGTAATATATGAATTAATTTATATTAATATTAATAATATATAGAAAACAGTTTAATATCGCATTGATTTGTCAACTTTAATGTAAATTTTGGTATCGTTACCTTGACTTTTGTCTTTGTTTATTTTAAAATGATGTTTATACACTTATTTTTAATAGGCTAACGACGAAAATTTCTGAAACGTTGTTATAAATTTATTAAATACTTTTTTTACAATAAACAGTTTTGTATAAATACATGCTACCATGTTAGTTCGATAGTTTGTGTGGATATCAGTAACAACTCTTTCTAGTTTATGTAGTTTTCAGGTGGTGATATCTCCGGCGGACTAGTTCTAGCCAATCAGCAGCCCTTAATATAAAATACTGATCGCTCATTGGCCCTCCGTTGCAGCCAGCGTCTGCATTCATTCGATGGAGCAGCTATACATGTTCGTTCATTATGGTAATCATGCTTTTTTTTTTAATAATGCGCAATTTATCGTTCGTGCAAATGCAGCACGGTTGTCGTCCAATGAATGCCGTATCTCAACAATGCGTACGAGACTCTTTGTGCTACAAAATGAAAAACGGAAAATCCTCTAGGGATACCGAAGCAGCCAATTAACATATTGGTCTGAATGTCATGTACGCACAGCATAGAACAACACACTCGGAACTTGTGTTCAATGTTTCTTTTGCTTTCTACGTAATAATACACCAGTTCCTGGCATCATTGGCGCATTTCAATATGTCTCATACGTACTTTTCCAATTAGCACAAAATATACGGTAGTACGAATACAGATTTCGTTAAATGAGAAAAATACTATAATTGTAAATGCTTCGACATCCACTGGATAAATAAGCAAAATACTAGAGAAATCACCAGATGATGTATGATCGCGAATCCGTAATTAGTTTATGGAAATAATATCATATTCGTCAAACTAGATCTGAATGGGTGAACGCATTCGGGGACTGTTCTCTTTCAATATTTTTGTATTTGAAAATGATTTTAAGAGGAAGCAGTGGATTATACAGAAATTTAAAAAAGAAACATACCACCATTATTTTTAGAGGTAGCAGTGGATTATACAGAAATTTAAAAAAGATGTATGCCACCTGTTTTCTTTAAGCATCTTTAGAAAAGCGTCATTAAAGGAGACCTTATTTCTTGCTAACCTTATGTTTACACCTAAAGGTGATGTTCGGCCATGTAGGTACACGTGATTAAGAGAACGTCCCCATCCCGGTAGTCTCTTATGCAGTGTTTCTCAGATACAGCTACAATGTTGATGTACTAGGAAAACGCTTAAGTCCCGCCGCGTTGTTGGGATGAGCGAAATTTGGTGCCTGAGCTGCTGTGTTATGGGGGATTTTCTTTTTGTTTTTGGGGAAAAAATCATAACAAAAGTTGAAGTTTGTTTTAAATTTTAAATTTAAAATAAAATACAAATTAACTTAATTTTAAATTTTTTTTAATAAATCGTAATTTAAAAAAAAAAAGGAAAAATCGTCAATTTGCGTTTTTATAAGAAATAATTATTCGTTGCGCTCAAATTTAACACAAATTTATAAATTCATAAAATTAAAGGTTCTGTGAAAAACCTTACAATGGAAAAAGCATGTAGTTTTATTCGTCAAATAATTTTTTAAAAAAATCGAAAAAATCGTAAAATGCGTTTTCATGAAAAATAATTTTTCGATGGCACTTAAAACGGGCAGCTCAAAGTTCAAGATTTCGAAGGTCCCCCAAAAAATTTCATTGTATTGGAGTATGGGTTTAGCCGAATCTGTTAACAAACAGCAAAATAAAAAAAAAAAAGGGATTTTTTTCTCCAGTGTAGAAAATGGAATTTTCACTTCGCTCGCTACGCTCATCCACATTGATAATATTATAGGAAGTCAAATGTTTTTTTTTTTCTAGTCTATGCGCAAAAAATATATTTTTTTTACACTTCTAACGCATTATAATGTTGACCACTTTTTTTTTTTTGTTTTAGAAAAAAAAAAATTGCACGTACATACTTTGTTTAAATACGGGTAATGGGGCTTAAATAGATTATTCTTTTTATTTATACCCGTTGTCACAAAAGATGTTTTCTTTCCAAAAATGAATTTTCAGGTTTCTCTGTAAATAAAAGTTACCCAACTGATTCCCAAAAAGAAAAAATTTTTTTTCCCACAAAAAAAACAGGGTTGGAACTTTAATTTTGTGTTTAATAATTCTCAACATGGATGTACTGTGTATAATATCTGGAACACAATTTACTTGTAAAATGGGATTAAATTTTTTGTGCATTTTTTAAAATTATAAATCTTTTTTTTTTTTTTTAAAAAAATCCGGAAACCCGGTGTTGGGGCAAAAAACCCGGGAGATTTACAGACATTCACAAGACAGGAGACCCAAAGCAAAATAGAAATGCGGACAACTTAAAATGTATAAGCGAAGAGGAAAAAGGACTTGTGGCAAGGGGGATGAGCAAGGGGAAAAGTTTGTAAGCTATAAAGAAAGAAACCTTTGCTAGGACTGCATGGAGGGGTGGCTGATTTTGGGGGTTAAAATCCCATGAGACACCACCCTTAATTTTTTTAAATTCCCATGGAAAAATCCTTAGTTTGCCTATATATTCAGCAATCATATTCAATATTACTAAAAAAAATCAATGCTTTAATAATTTTTTGTGGAAAGCCTGCCCAGAGTGCAATTTATGCCCCTCTTCAGGTGTCTTACTAGGTATGATGCGGAAGTTATGTCCGATGGCTTTTTAAGAGGATTAAACCCCTTAAATTCACTTAAACGTCTGGGAAACCCGGGAAAAAAACCTTTCAGGCGGATTGCTGGTCTCGACGGGATTCGAACCCAGCCCCTCCGAATCAAATCGCGCGTTTAAACCTCGAGCCAACCTGTTGGAAATTTACAAAACATTAAAATTTTGGGGCACTGGCCTACATGACGTAAAAATTATTATTTATATACTTGACATTCAGAACCTTTTCTATTCTAGAATAATGAACACTCGGTCAACTATAATTCAGCTTAATTAATACACATGTACTTATTTTCAAACTAAATTATTGTATATTGAGGCCGGTTTAGTTGATATCTTAAAATGATTTCATCGGTATTAATATATATTGAGGCCGGTTTAGTTGATATCTTAAAATGATTTCATCGGTTTTTCTTGACCGAATGATCAAGTTGTTCAATGAAACTCTATTTTCATGATTACTGCTCTGAAACAAGAAACCACATAAAATTGTTTAAATTGGGGTGTATTTATAGTTAAGATCACTCATATAAGCTACTAAGCATTTTAGTGGGCAAGAGATCAAAATATACATAATACTCAAAAACCTTTGCAGTCGTCTTTTTAAAAATTTTATGGTGTTGGGGTCCCCAGTCGTGGTCTATTCTTTTGGGTTTAAAGTTTTTTGATTACATCGAGTTGAGTTTGTTACCCGGGGAGCTATCCAATCTCAGACGCCCCACCCCCGTCGAAGATTTAGGAGATAACTCAGATATATAAAACAAAACGCTTTTATTTTTGCTAGAGGCTATACAATAAGTAAAAAACTGCGACACAATAATCTCGATTGAAAATCTCGTTGAGAGGTTGAAGATCGAAGTTCCGTTTAGCTTCTTTAGGTTAACCTTCTTGGAGGGGTTAGCGTCGAGATATAACTTAGATTTGTCTCCCTAACGATGTGGTGACGCGGAGACAAACCCACAGAGAACGATCACACTTGTGTAACTCCGCAGACATTACTAGAACCACAGCAAGTTGTGTTGTTTATTCTGTTAAAATATCGACATCCCGTTTGTGTAGCAATGTTTAACCACAAATACTACATTTTGTATTATTATTAATTCTATGTTTTTGTAATATTGTACTTCAACTATTGTTCCGCACTTCATATTATACTTCTTAGTAGTATAATCTATTTTAGTTGCTGTTATTTTTTTTTAAATCTTCTGTTCGTGTAATGGATTATTACTTTCTGTTTTTTAAAGGGAACCCTTTAAAAACTTTGTTTGATACAAATCGTTTTCTACCACCCCGATATATAAAATGTTAGGATATTGATAGCCTACAAATTGTACAAAAGGCTGATCAGTTAGACTTCTGTGGATTGTTCCAGTGTATGATTGAGAGGAACGAAAACGTGAATTGAAAGTAAAGGAATGTGATTCGTATAACGAAGATTACTATTCTCGAAGCGTGAATGTGAGTGAGTTACGCGTAGGCCTATGTCAAACGTTGACATGATTGTCCCAATTTTACAAACTCCTTTCTAGTTCACTCACGCGGATTCTTCAAAGCTAGATCTGTATGTCACACACGTAAAAAGTATCCCGTTTTCTAGAAAATTAAAGAATGCGAATTGTAGGATACATTATTGTGATATCATTCACCGACTGCAGAAACGACAATGAATCTTAAATTATGTTTAGTCGTTCACGAACTGCAAGCAAATATTTGACAGCTCTTAATGTCACATGTTGAGTCCAGTTAGTATCTAATTGATATAAAACTTGTATTAGTTATTATGCATTGCGCTAAATTACCAAATTTGATTAAACATACTATTTTGGACTTTTAAACCAAAATATGCAAGATAATCAAAACCACTGTTCACTGTTAATTATAAATCATTGATGATTATTTTCTTTAACCCCAACACAAAGTTAGGTAAATATAATCCACAGTTCCATCATGGAGCTGGAGTACCAACGGTACCGGTACTATTTATAACTCAATGGTTTCACAACGATTAACCAACTCTTAAAAGAATGGATGCTGAATGCTTCTGTCTTATCAAACAAACGTATTATACTTTAAACTTTCGTAAAGTTAGTTGTTGTTTAGAAAGTCCTGGTAACTTCGTACAGAATCCTATGTGGGGTTACAGCCAGTGTTTCGTAAGCTTAACGCATCCAAAGCACTCCCAAGACATCTAGAAAATAAAAACATAATCTTTCCGTGTTTGAAGATTTGCGAATATAATTTTATTTAGGCAGCCTGCCTTGTTCGTTCTTCTGGCACTTATAGGATTAGAAAAGATAGCGTCTAGTTAAAGGTGGAATGGTGTTCCACATTCTAAGTTTTATTTTATTTGATATTTTTTACTTATTTTTTGTATATTTATTAGTTTTATTTTGTTTAATAACCCCCAATTAAAAAAAAAAAAATTTACTTTTTACCTGTTGTCTACAAACTGTTAAAATTCCCTTTGGGTTTCTTTTTAAAAAAAACTAGCACCGGTTTAGACCTATTTTCATGGCAACTTTTAAAGAAATAGCATCCGAACAACCCTGTCTCCGTCAACGCCATCGACAATCGAATATTCGTTAATCAGCGATGAATATTTGAAATGGGACCGCTGATGGCCACGATTCGCCAACAGAAAAATGTTATACTATTAAGTGTTTCAATGCTTAAACTCACCGTTTACATAATCTATACGTTCTATCTATATAGATTTAAATATATTTCAGAAGGAAAGCGTATATCTGAAACTTGTTTATGCTGTTGTTGTTTGTTCTTTGTCTTGTTTACTCATGAAAAACCTACCACTTATCATCACAGTTCGATCGTTTCTTCGTCGTTCTGTGTGTGCGGAGGTGAATAGGTAAGGTTTTACAGCAAATTTTGTTGTTCTCACAAGTTGTTTAAAATGTTAATGTAGCTACATGTTCTAATAAAACGTAGATATCTATGCTTTGCTTTAAAAAGACACATGCAAGAATAAGGTTAAAAAAACATCCTAATAGTGTAATTAGAAACTGTATCTCATCAGCTATATGAAAATCTAGGTCATGCATTTCCATTGAAAATCCACACGATCGCGTACATGTTTTACATTGCATTCCATGTTACATTCCACTACATCACGTTAAGTGCGGTTATCAAGTACATGTAGCCCTGGCAAATAACACAACGATAGAGATGGATTTTTATTTTATATTTGATTTGATTCAAGGGCGCGTCAACCGTAAGGTCATAATGAGCCACTCTAGACTAGAGGATTTAAATTTCAGCTCTTTTTTCTAGTCACAAAATCCACTTTCCTATTTTTTCCAGTGTCTGTGTTTATGTATTAATTGGTTAATTGTACACATGGTTTGTGTTTATTTACGGTGTAAGACTAATTCTACATAAAAACATGAGTATAGCATTGCAATAATCAAACATTACAATCATCTCAAGTAATATTTTTAAATGCTAGCTTTCGTATTTACTTTTTTTAAGAGCTAATATTTACCCAATGAAATTTAACATGGCCGCTTCGCGAACGCTTTATTTAGTCGCGATGATGGATGAGCTTTTATGATTGAATGCTTATATTAAAACTTGTATTTCTATGAATTCTGGCTATTTTTTCAACTTTTTCTTTCAAAAGGCAATACATAACCATAACCTTAATGTCCATGTGAAATATGAAGGTTGTAGCCCCACCCGTTTGGTCAGAATCGGCCCAAATATCACGAAAATATCGCATTAAAAATCGAACAAAATCGTAAAAGTACGATATTCGTGAGAAATATTTCTTTGATTGTACTAAAAAACGTGGCAAATCTAAGTTGAAAGATTTCGAAGGTCCCCTTCAATTTTCATCAAGATCGCATATGCCGTTTGCCCGGTAGAGCGCGAACAAACAGCCAGAAAAAAAAACACCCGAGCTAATTTTTTATTTTTTTTTGGGTGGTGTAAGTGAAATTGAAGACATCGCTTCGCTCATCCAAAAATGATAAATTTGATTTGGAAGTGGATCGAATTTATTTCAATTGTCTCTTTTTATTTTATTTGTATATTGGATAGTGACAATTAGCTAGGTGGAATTGATTAAAACTTAAAATCTTACTATTTATGTGCATCAAGGAGTCAAGGACTAACATTAGAAATGCGTGAGAGTACATCCGCTGAAGCAAGCCTACCACTTCAGTTGTAGGGCCTACTCTGCAGTAGCCAGATATGATATATAACCATTCTCCCCGTTTATCTCTTTTTAATTCGCCCCCCCCCCCCCCTCCCGCCCACTATCATCAAACGACCCCCACTTGTATTGCCCACGAAACCGCATAAATCCACAACCACCCACACGATAATATTTATTACTTATTTAAATAAATAAAATAAATAAATTTTATTTAGAGTCTACCCACTCAGTTATAGAACTGATTTTCAGTGGGGGACTTTAAATCAAAGCGACCAAGCCAACCCTGCAGGCCCCGACGCAATCGACGAGTGAGCGATAACCAACCAAAGATCGATATTTTTAATAGTAAATATAGCAATCAGTGGTATGGACAGTGCGAACACCCGCGAATCAACGCCAGAATCAACAAGGCCGATTCAGAACAACTCTGAAATTTATTATGTGCTTCGTTGCTAGGACGGCTCCAAAGTCACCGTTTACAAACTCCTAAGACAAGAACTGATGGACTGAAGTCCAAATCAGAAGTTAAAAAACTTCTGACTTTAGCGGGAATCGAACCCTGGACCTGCTGCATTGGAAGCAGATACGCTAACCACAAGACCAACGAGCCACACAAAGACAAAAAAAGGTTTCTTGACTAACTTTTTGTGGGTGTACATGTTCCTTACAAAAAATATCCCCGTCTCCAGCTCTTTGGAGACACTCTGAAGCAAAACACCTGTGCAAAAACTTTAAGTGACATAAATCCTGAAATGCTGGAATACAAAATTAAGCGTTTTTCTTGAAAATTGATGGTGTATGTGAAAACAGCGGAAAACATTGCTACGGGAACCACACAAATTAATAAAACAGTGTTTCTTATGAAAATGTTTATTGATTTATATTGATTACCACCACACGCTGAATTTGGTTCTTGCAAACTTACTATATCAGTCATAACTAGTACAAAGAATTATGTCCAAATGGTTTAGTACTGATGGAATCTTCACTAATTTAAATAGCTATAAAACCAGGAAACAACACACAATAATGTATAGTGTCTAACAATTTGTTAAGAATTCTATTATTATTGACCCCAATTTTAATTTTAATTTCTGGTATAATACTTAACTTTTAGTTTGATTAGTATTCGAAAACGGGCTAGCCACAATTGGCAACGAAAGGAGCAAATTTTCAAAGACCCGTGAATTTTGCTTGATAATAGCTCGAAACTTAAAAATTCTACAAATCAGTAGCAAAGTTATTAATATATTTAAATATATTACAATAACCGGTTACGAACTACACATTCAGTACTCTTATGCAAGCTGCAAAATGAGTGAGTCATCATTTAAACGTACTTTGATAGGCATTGTTTTTATCTGAGCGTGTTGTTTTTAGTTCCTACTTCCTAGGTTAGAATAAAGAAACAATATTCACAATTTCAAATTTAAGGCTTTCGCGGCCCGGTAAATAATTAACACAATTAACTGGTCGGGACATTTCGCCGCGTCGATTCTGCTTTTATTGCGTTTGACGTTTTAGCCCAACTGTGTGTGTGTGTGTGTGTGTCTGAAACGTCAAACGCAATAAAAGCAGAATCGATGCGGCGAAATGTCCCGACCAGTTAATTGTGTTTATTAATATTCACAATGTAAAGTAATCTGTATGAATAAATCAATGAAAACTTAATGAACTAATGAGCGAAGTGTATTATTTGTATATTTACTACATTTAAATGTGAATTTAGATAGTCATACATTACACTGTCATTGTGAGTTGTGACTATCGTTTTACATATTTTGTTGCACGTAAACTATTTCAATACAAGAATAAAAATCTTGAATTTGGCTCTGTTCAAGAAAACATAATTTAATATTTTCCATTCTTAATTGGCTCTACAAAACGCGAATTTTCACTATTTGAGACAACGCACAACGCTTTAGTCGATAACAAGATATTGCTACAGATTTGTAGACATGTGTGAAATATAGAGCATGTCTCCAAACAGCGTTGCCGAGTCTAACTTTCCGAGAGCAACACGGGCAGAAACTTGACAGGGAAATGACATTGTGTATGTTTGGTGGAGGTGCCGGGTCATTCCTCAATTTAACAAGAACATCGATTCTTTGTCTTTAGACAACTTCAACATTGATTTTACGCGGCCTGTTGACGTTAGATTGTAATCTTTATACTGCACACTGTTAATGTTTTATAAGGTTCACAAATTTATTGTCATAAATTCATACATGATAGATACTAAGCTTCGCAAACGCTTTTTCAGGCGTTGGATGAGCGTAATTGGTACATTGAGCTGCCATGTGTTATGTGGATTTTCTGTTGTTCTGTAAAAATTATTACTAAGTCGAAGAATTTTTTAAATTTAATAAAAAAAATAACTTTATTTTTTATTTTATTTTATTAATCGTAATTTTTAAAAAAGATTAAAATCGTAAAATTTCGATTTTAATAAAAAATAATTATTCGATTGCGCTCAAATTTTACACGAATATATTAACTCATAAAATTTAGGTTCTGTGAAAAAATCATCACAGTAGGATAAAGCATGTGGTGGTCAAAGAATTGTTTTAAAAAAGAAAAAAAACTGTAACATTTCGATTTTCACGAGAAATAATTTTTCGATTGCGCTCAAATTTCACACGAATATCTTAATTCATAAAATTAAGGTTCTGTGAAAAAATCATTAAAATCGGATTGAGCATGTAGGTGTTATAAGTCGAAGATTTTTTTTTAAATCGAAAATATCGTAAAATTGCGATTTTCATGAGGAATAATTTTCCGATTGCGCTAAAAAACGTAGCAGTTCAAAGTTCAGAGATTTCGAAGGCCTTCAGAAAATTTCATCGCAATTGGAGTATCGGTTTAGCCGGAATCGTGTTAACAAACACACAAAAATACATACAGAAAAAAAGAAAGGAAGAAAAAACATTCCGGATTTTTTTCTCCAGTGCAGTGAAATGGAATCTTCGCTTCGCTCGCTTCGCTCGCTACGCTCATCCAACAACATATCAAATTGTTCAAAATAAATAAATAATGTTACATACAGAAATAAATCGAAAAAGAATATAATCAAAAAACCCACAAAGCCTGAAAATGGCTTAACTGTGGGGTAAAGACATAATATTATAAACTAGGAAAACGCTTGTCGTTCATCTCGAAGGCAAGAAGGCCTAAAATGGCTCAACTTGGGGGGCAAGGGCTAACCCATACAATTCGGTTCTACACATCACGGAGCATGTATTGTTGTATAACTGAAGAAAAAATTTCACTGCTAACAATACGTCACGACGCTTCAAAGATGGCCGACGCTTCATTTCTAACGCCGCAAATTGACTTAATAAAACAAAATAAATGACAGAAAAATAATAGCAGACACTTGATTTTACTTGTATTCAATTCAGAAGAAAACTTGCAACAACACAAATGCAATTTACATAAAAATACAACAATGGAATAGTCTGTTATAGGTCGAAATAGACCTCGTGAACCCACTTTTTCCTAACTACGCCTTAATTTACGGACATCTCAAGTGTACAATATAAATCCGATGATTTTGGAAAAAATCACTAATGTGTGTTAGCATATTGGCAACAAGATGGCTATAACAGAATTTGTATATAATGGGCTTTTCAAACTAAAATAATTACAAAACTTAACATGTGCGTATAATGATTCTCATTAATATCCTGTGATTTGCAACATGATAGGGGCAGTCCCTGGCCATAAGACCCGTAGGTATTTCGACCTGGATGGATTTTATCTTCTAATCCTGTTAGGGTGTATTTTAAGGATAGAAAAAATCTTGGGTAGACATCTGTCATTCTGGGCTTAAGTTTTTTACGACGCCATCTTCTTTTAGGCACATGCATATAGAACACGCTCTTGGTTTTCACAAATTTTCTATAATTTTTATTACAGCTGTAGTGAAACTGAAGTTATATTTGGATTCTCCATGAAATTACCAATAAAATGATATATTTGGTCATCCTGGGAACATAATGGGATTATTTATAGAAAATTACATATTATAAGACATGCAGATAAGTTATACGGATTGTTCGTGTTTCATACACATAAAACGTTTGACACACTATATTAGGAATATAACTGGAAATTGATTTGAATGTTGGGCTTTTTCAGAATTGTCCCACGACACCAATAGAGGCCATTTTACAAGATGGCGGCGAAACATATTGTTTTTTATTCAAATTTGATGACAGAATGTTGAAATTGGGTAAATACATAGAACATGCCATTGAAAAATAACTTTTGTGTAGGGTCATGTCAAACTAACAGAATGGCACAAATGGCGGCCATTTTGAAAGAAGGCCGTCACACACATAAACCACGTAAATTTAATGATATCATCTTGTTATTTGATGGTATACAAGTAGGGCACGCTATTGAAAAATTACGTGTGTTATATCAATTCAATACTTTTTAGAAACAATGTAGGGGGGCCTATATGGATCTGCTACCGCACATCTACATTTATTGCCATGATATTAAAAAACTAGCAATAATATTATTCTGATAACAATAGGCTACACGTGTTTTTTCGTACACATTGAAAAGCAATTGACTAGTTTCTATAACACATTATCTTGTTAATGAATTTTAAATATGAAAATGGAAATGTTTATTTTCCCATCTAAGTTAATGTAATTAAATTCTCAATTGTTGAAGGCGATAGCCCGGTAGACGATTGTCATTGGTGTAAAATTTGGTTTCTCATAGTTTATCCGTTTGGGGACCCACAAACATCAACACAGAATTAACTATTACCATTTTCCTTTCTCAGTTTTTAGCAAGCCAGCCATTAGCTCTCTACCCACCTATACTGAGTTTAATTCAGCTTCAATAAAACATCTTCTAAAATGGGCAATACAATGTTTAAATTTGGTTCACACATGGGGCATGTCATTGGATGAAGAGTGTTTAATGTGTTCAGCAAGTTACATCTGCACTGTGACACCAACGGCATGCATTTCCCCCATTTGTCAAGATTTGATGAAACCATAAGAGAGAGAAACCTGCAACTTGCTTTAATAACTGGCCTTTTACTATTAGATTACTTATTTCAAGTTCAATCCCGATCGATAGTGCGTATTCCTAGTAGATCTCAGAAGGTTTCCAACTGGTTACCCTATATGACTGTCAAGGATTACACCGCCCTTTTTGGATGGGATGTTAAGCCTTTGGGGTCCCCTTGGTACTTATCTAACGGAGTAGGCTACGTGCCGGAACCGGTTTTCCCCTCTTCTTTTCTGTTGATACTTCCTCCTCATCTACCTCCACTCATCGTCTCGAAGAGCCAAAGTGCATTAATATGAGACGTTAAGCAATATCCAATCAACCCAACTGGTTACCAAAGGGAAAACAAACAGTCAACACGCAGTTAGCTAATAGGTTACTTTAAAGTATCAGACAAGAAACCAAGAAGTTCACCCAGTATAGTCGCCAGAAGAAGAGAAGAAGCCAAAAGTAAGCCAACAACTCGTTTTGTGTCAAATACTACTTCTTGGTAACCTGTTCGCAACCCTTACAAGACAGACAAGAATTCATTAAGGAATTGCAAAAATACGCCAAACGTTTGCCACTAGGTTCCCAAGAGTCGTTAAAAGCAGCCAAACAGTTGCCAAAAGTTGACCAAATTATAGTCTCGTGTCATAAAATTTATTTAGAATGCATGAATAGGACATAGTCAAAAAATGTAGAAGATCATGGAAAATAAATTGAAGACCATGTTTTCGAGTTCCTGTACATTGCCATCAAAAACACCACAAAATTAAATTACGAAGTACGATGGAGTTTAGGATGAAGATAATCACAGTAGGAAAGTAGGGCAAATAGCAACATTATGTTGCTAAATGCAATACATTATTTTATTGATGTTTCGTAACAGATAAAACTTAATTTTTATCTTCACCTTGTTATACTTGGATATATATACCAACCAAATATTTCTACAAAGGTTTCTTCATCATCTGATTGGGTGGATGGGACGCTTATAGTTAGCTGGCTAAAAGCTAAATTCTGTGTGTATGTTGTGGGTCCCAAACGGATTAACTTAAAAAAACAAATTTTGCACAAATAAGAGTCATTACCGGACTATCGCCTATTACAAACGAGAATTTAGTTACTTAAACTTAAATGGGAACATGAACATTTTCATTTACATATTAAAAATTCATAAACAAGATAATGTGTTATAGAAACTAATCAATTGCTTTTCTATGTGTACGAAAAACACGTGTATTATTATAAGTATGGTATTATTGCTAGTTTTTAAAGTCATAGCAATAAATGTAGCTATGCGGTAGCAGATCCTTATACTATCTGCTCCATATCGGAGGTTTGCAGATGGTGACATCAGCGGCGGGATAGCTCTAGCCAATCAGCGGCACTAATTTAAAATACCGATCGACCATTGGCTCGCTCGGCCCCGCCGATGCCGCTAGCATCTGCATTTTTCAATAGAGCAGCTATTATATTTTTTTTAAACAGCATTGAATTGTCATAACATATAAAACCGTAATTTCTCAATAGCGTGCCCTACTTGTATACCATCAAATAACAAGATGATATCATTAAATTAACGTGGTTTATGTGTGTGACGGCCTTCTTTCAAAATGGCGCCATTGGTGCCATTCTGTTAGTTTGACATGACCATACACAAAAGTAATTTTTCAATAGCATGTTCTATGTATTTACCCAATTTCAACATTCTATCATCAAATTTGAAAAAAAAAAATTTGTTTCGCCGCCATCTTGTAAAATGGCCTCTATTGGTGTCGTGGGACAATTCTGAAAAAGCCCAACTTTCAAATCAATTTCCAGTTATATTCCTAATATAGTGTGTCAAATGTTATATGTGTATCATAAACGAACAATCCGTGTAACTTATCTGCATGTCTTATAATATGTAATTTTCTATAAATAATCCCATTATGTTCCCAGGATGACCAAATATATCATTTTATTGGTAATTTCATGGAGAATCCAAATATAACTTCAGTTTCACTACAGCTGTAATAAAAATTATAGAAAATTTGTGAAAACCAAGAGCGTGTTCTATATGCATGTGCCTAAAAGAAGATGGCGTCGTAAAAAACTTAGGCCCAGAATGACAGATGTCTACCCCAAAATTTTTTCTATCCTTTAAAATACACCCTAACAGGATTAGAAGATAAAATCCATCCAGGTCGAAATACCTACGGGTCTTATAGCCAGGGACTGCACTATCATGTGCAAATCAAAAGGATATTAATGAGAATCATTATACGCACATGTTAAGTTTTGTAATTTTTTTAGTTTGAAAAGCCCATTATATACAAATTCTGTTATAGCCATCTTGTTGCCAATATGCTAACACACGTTAGTGATTTTTTCCAAAATCATCGGATTTATATTGTACACTTGAGATGTCCGTAAATTAAGGCGTGTTAGGAAAAAGTGGGTTCACGAGGTCTATTTCGACCTATAACAGACTATTTCCATTGTTGTATTTTTATGTAAATTGCATTTGTATTGTTGCAAATTTTCTTCTGAATTGAATACAAGTAAAATCAAGTGTCTGCAATTATTTTTTCTGACATTTATTTTGGTTTTAGTAAGTCAATTTGCGGCGTTAGAAATGAAGCGTCGGCCATCTTTGAAGCGTCGTGACGTATTGTTAGCAGTGAAAATTTTTTTTTCAGTTATACAACAATACATGCTCCCTGATGTGTAGCCCAACTTTCGACCGAGATGAACGACTGTCCCGCCGCGTTGTTGGATGAGCGTAATTGGTGCATTGACCTGCCATGTGTTATGCAGATTTTCTGTTGTTTTGTGAAAAAATTATTACTAAGTTGATTTTTTTTTAAAATTTAAAATTTAAATTAAATAAAAAATTGCTATTTTCATAACAAAAATTATTCGATTGCGCTCAAATTTTACACGAATATAATAATTCATAAAATTAAGGTTCTGTAAAAAAATCATTACAATAGGATAAAGCATGTAGGTGTTATAAGTGAAAGAATTGTTAAAAAAAAGAAAAAAACCGTAAAATTTCGATTTTCATGAGAAATAATTTTTCGATTGTTCTCAAATTTCACACGAATATCTTAATTCATAAAATTAAGGTTCTGTAAAAAATCATTAAAATCGAATTAAGCATGTAGATGTTATAAGTCGAAGAAATGTTTTAAAAATCGAAAAAAATCGTTAAATTTGCGATTTCATTAGAAATAATTTTTCGATTGCGCTCAAAAACGTGGCAGTTCTAAGTTCAGAGATTTCGAAGACTCCCATAAAATTTCATCGCAATTGGAGTATTGGTTTAGCCGGAATCGTGTTAACAAACAGCCAAAAATACAGAAGAAAAAAAAAAAAAAAACATTCCGGATTTTTTTCTCCAGTGTAGTGAAATGGAATCTTCGCTTCGCTCGCTACGCTCATCCAATTATATAAGATGGTGACAATACAGAGAACGGAACATATAACCAAAACAAACAAGAAAAACAAGTATATATAAATACTATGGTTGCATGACATATAAAGTTAATTTGTGAAATCAAAAAAATTACATTAAAAATAACAAAGTGTTGAGAAATCGAAAAACTTTGTCAAAAGGTGTCAGAAAGAAGATGTGATTTTAGTTCAGTTTTAATTTTTGAAATGTAAGACAAGGTTTTCAGTGAGGAAGGCATCAAGTTGAACGTAGATGGAACCGAATCCAGAAATATATATAATCCAGAAATTAAAAATCCATCCCAACCGGGTTTTGAACCTTGGTCTCTCACTTTCCAAGTAGTCGCCTTAGCCAAATAAACACCGCGATAATAACTTAACAACTTCTGAATCGTCAATGCTTTGATAGATCTTTATTATAGGTCATTATAGAAGTTGTTAAGTTACCGTCTCGGTGGTCTAGTTGGCTTATGTATCTACCTGAAAAGTGGGAGGCCCGGTTATTACATGGTTAACTAACAATGCTTACACATAGAACGTGTACATACCTTACTCTAGCTTCTCATTTTCGGCGTATTCCATATGTACGCTTCATTTTGGTTTCGTTTCTATATTTTCAGTGGGATAAAGAAACGTGTGCCATTAAAATACCGCTACGATAACACAAGGAAAGTGCATGACATACGCCACTACACTCAGCGTGGATCCAAGTCGATCCCCAACATGCGATTTATGTGTTGGTGGAGGTGCCGGGCCCAGATCTAAATCACTGCCTCAATTGTGTTGAGCTACATCATTAAAACATTTGGTATTGCCAACGTTATTTTATCAACTCAAAAACAAATTTTAAAAAATGAAAATAGCTTAGGCGACATTGTCTGGAACCTAATTTTATTATTATTAAAGTAATTAATACAGTTTTGAATAAATAAACAAATTAAAAATAAGATATGTGGATTGGTAATTTTCTAAATTATTTGTATTACGACATTTACAATTACAATTCACAACTATGAATGCCTAATATTTAAGAACAGTAGTAAGATTAGGTATTTAATTATTATAGAAGTTTATTTGTTTCAGAAATAGAGCATGAATGCTAATGTAGGTAGGATGCATAAACAATAAGGTTTCATGTGAGTAGAATAATATTTTTAAAAGATAAGCAAGGTACAACGCGTACATGGTTGAGAACATAAAATAACAAACTTAATCTGAGAAAAATCAAGAAGCAATTTACGCATGAGATAAGGGTCGGAAACAGTAAGGTGTCCTCCTTTGTTAATCAGTTTTAATAATAATTGACTAGGATAGGAATTAAATAAATAAATACAACAAATATAATATGAGGGTGGGAGGTAAAGTAGATTAATGTATTGGGCTAAGTTACCATGCACCTAACATTGCCAGGGTAATAAAGGCCTACAAGCGATTACAATTTTGCGTCTACTGCCATTATTCCTTTAAATATTAAAATACAATTATTTCCTTCCTTTGACTCAAACTAGTGAGTAGCAGCTCGCTCATATGTCTGTGTGGACTGTGGATCACAATCTGCGTTTCATAATAATTACAATTGACACAGCTGCACGAAATAATGCTGGTTGCTTTTTTACTACAAACACAATATCACAATATGGATAGAATTTCACCTTAGGCAACTTAAGCCGGATCCCGCACATGTATCTTGATGCGCTTCTGGCATAAAGCCATTTCAATTACTAGAAAAACGCTTTACTGAACCAGAATTGGACATAAAAGATTAAGCAGCCCTTTACAGTTCGGTTGAGTAGAGGAGAAGAAACCGTTATTTCCTCCTGTTCGTGTAATAAAGCACAGTGCACGAGCAGACACGCACAAACACCAATAGAAACGCATGCGCGTAGGACAACTCGTAGCTTTTCACAGCGAGGAGGTGAACGGCGATTTCATTAACACTCATTGACACAGACTTTAAAACATTTTACGATTGCGAATACCAAATGTCGTGTGTATGAAGTAAGCATAAAAACAATCAGAAGTGACACACAAGTGAATAAAACTCATCAGAAGTGACACACTAGTTAATACTAGGAAAACGCTTAAGTCCCGCCGCGTTGTTGGATGAGCGTATTGGTGCATTGCGCTGCCATGTGTTATGCGGATTTTCTGTTGTTCTGTGAAAAAATTATTACTAAGTTCAATTTTTTTTAAAATTTAATTAAATTTAATAAAAAATAAACTTAAATTTTAAATTTTTTAATTAATCGTAATTTTAAAAAAAGAAAAAAATCAAAAAAATTGGGATTTTATAAGAAATAATTATTCGATTGCGCTCAAATTTCACACGAATATATAAATTAATAAAATTAAGGTTCTGTAAAAAACTTATTACAATAGGATCAAGCATGTAGGTGTAATAGTAAAAAAATTGTTTTAAAAAAGAAAAAAACCACATAGTTTCTATTTTCATTAGAAATAATTTTTCGATTGCGCACAAATTACACAAGAAAATTTTAATTAATAAAATTAAGGTTCTGTGAAAAAATCATTAAAATCGGATAAAGCATGTAGATGTTATAAGTAAAATAAATTTTCAAAAATCGAAAAAAATCGTAAAATTGCGATTTTTATGAGAAATAATTTTTCGATGGCGCTCAAAAACGTGGCAGTTTTAAGTTCAGAGATTTTGAAGGCCTCCATAAAATTTCATCGCAATTGGAGTATCGGTTTAGCCGGAATCGTGCTAACAAACAGACAAAAATACAGAAAGAAAGAAAGAAAGAAAGAAAGAAAAAAAAACATTCCGGATTTTTTTCTCCAGTGTAGTGAAATGGAATCTTCGCTTCGCTCGCTACGCTCATCCAAAAACTCATCAGAAATGACACACAAGTGAATAAAACTCATCAGAAGTGACACACTAGTTAATAAAACTCATCAGAAGTGACACACTAGTTAATTTGTTGTCCTCCTTTGTAAGTTGTCCTCCTTTGTTAGTTGTCCACCTTTGTTGGTTGTCCTCCTTTGTAAATCAGTTTTTATAACTGAATAGGATAGACGTTAAATAAATAAATAAATTAATAAAAAAAAAAATCATCAGAAATGACACACAAGTGAATAAAACTCATCAGAAGTGACACACGAGTGAGTACCACTCCTCCAATAAAACTCACAGTAAAACCTTTTATTTCTGTCCACGGTTAACAAATGATTTGTTTCTAACTAGGAAAACGCTTAAGTCCCGCCGCGTTGTTGGATGAGCGTAATTGGTGCATTGAGCTGCCATGTGTTACGCGGATTTTCTGTTGTTCTGTGAAAAAATCTAAGTCGAAGATTTTTTTAAATTAAATTAAATAAAATAAAAAAATAACTTATTTTTTTTTAATAAATCATAATTTTAAAAAAAAAGAAAAAATCGTAAAATTGCAATTTTCATAAGAATAATATAATTATTCGATTGCGCTCAAATTAAACACGAGTATATTAATTCATAAAATTAAGGTTCTGTGAAAAAATCATTTCAATCGAATATAGCTTGTAGGTGTCATAAGTCAAAGAATTGTTTCAACTAGGAAATCGCTTAAGTCCCGCCGCGTTGTTGGATGAGCGTAATTGGTGCATTGAGCTGCCATGTGTTACGCGGATTTTCTGTTGTTATGTGAAAAAATCATTACTTAGTCGAAGATTTTTTTTTAATTAAATTAAATTAAATTAAAATAATAACTTTTTTATTTAATTAATCGTAATTTTTAACAAAGAAAAAAATCGTAAAATTGCAATTTTCATAAGAAATAAATATTCGATTGCGCTCAAATTTAACACGAATATATTAATTCATGAAATTAAGGTTCTGTGAAAAAATAATTACAATAGGATAAAGCATGTAGGTGTAATAAGTCAAAGAATTGTTTTAAAAAGAAAAAACAAATAAAATTTCGATTTTCATGAGAAATAATTTTTCGATTACGCTCAAATTTCACACGAATATCTTAACTCATAAAATTAAGGTCTGTGAAAAAATCATTACAATCGGTCAAAGCATGTAGGTGTTATAAGTCGAAGAAAGTTTTTAAAAATCGAAAAAAATCGTAAAATTGCGTTTTTTATGAGAAAAAATTACCCGATTGCGCTCAAAAACGTGGCAGTTCTAAGTTCAGAGATTTCGAAGGCCTCCATGAAATTTCATCGCAATCGGAGTATCGATTTTGCCGGAATCTTGCTAACAAACAGACAAAAATACAAAAAAAAGAAAAAAAAACATTCCGGATTTTTTTCTCCAGTGTAGTGAAATGGAATCTTCGCTTCGCTCATCCAATGATATGTAGTTACGTCAGTGTCTTTAATGATAAGTGTACCATTATATCAAGTGCTAGAAAAGGTGAAGAAACATGTGACCTTCCACAAATGTTGCAACATTGTAATATGGCAACAATTGAAATTGTCTTACAACTTTGATCTTAAATTTTAAATATTTGACAAGTTTATGTCATCCTATGATTTTTATTTAGCTTTATTTTATTTCTACTTCAAAAACTGTTTTAAGAAATGGAGAAGAACCATTATGATGATGTACAAACACGTTGTGTATCAAATTACAAAACAAAACACAAAAACAAATGTATACACACATTAGATGAATGATTCAGATCACTCTTAGTAGAATTTGCAAAAACGTTAATATTGTATCCTCTATTTGTAAAGATATGTAATAAAATGAAGATCAAAATGAAAATGTGTCAAAAATCATGTCTATGTAATTTATTTATTATCTCCTATGTTTCCTAGATATGATTTCAAAAGTATTTATGTTGTTGGATAAATAAATATTTTTTATTATTGTAATAGCCATAGGCCTACCAATTGTGTATCACTTCATTGTGTTGAGCTTTACTATTTTTAAATAATTCATAACGAATTATTTTTTGTTATTGTAACTGTAAGACGAAAAGTAAATTAGTACGGAAATAGCTTTCTAGCATTCTTAAACGATTCAACCAAGCTTGAGATCCTGAGATAAGGTGAACCTCTACGTATTTTGCGGCTAGACACCCACCAGTTAACCCTATAAGCAGGCTTGTTTCGGATCTGCGTTATTCATAGCGTATTTGATTTTTCACAAATAACTGTTGGTTTATTGTTTGAAAAAATGCTTAAAAGTGCTTTTGAAAAAGCCAGTTTTGAATAAGAATACCCTGCTTCCAAATAATCTCATACCAGACTGATAACTGTGGAATCCAATCACATACTAATTTGAATTCATCCCAACGCTCGGTTGACCAACGCAAGCTTTTGCAAGTCGAGATCTGGGAAAACATTTCAATTTGCATGAATTTGCGATATCTAGGAACGAACTTTTTTGTGGCTTGCCCCCACGTGAAAAAGCTACTGACCAGTTCACCTCTTTTACTGAATGCATTAATTACAACGGTACAGAGTTCAGGGCAGATAAAAAACGCACTTTCAAATTTAACCAATCCAAGCAAATCTAAGAACACATTCCACATAAGATGTTATTACAAAACGTTTAATAACAATGCGTTGTTATATTTTGGTCTAAGTTCAATATTTTAATATACTAGGAAAACGCTTAAGTCCCGCCGCGTTGATGAATGAGCTTTTTTGTAAGTTTTTAGTTTGTGTAGCACTACTTTTCCATTGCAAGTGCTTTCTGAATGCATTGAAGGTGATTGTTGTCAAGTTCCTATTGTTACTTGTTAATTGTTATTATAAACCTCAAAAAACTCATATTAAAACCTTTATTCTATGGATTCTGGCTAACTTTTTCAACTTTTTCTTTCAGAAAGCAATAAATCACCATAATCTTAATGTCCATGTAAAATATGAACGTTGTAGCCCCACCCGTTTGGTCAGAATCGGCCCAAATGCCACGAAAATATCGCATTAAAAATCGAAATAAATCGTAAAAGTACGATATTCATGAGAAATATTTCTTCGATTGTACCCAAAAACAATACAGCTCTAAGTTCAGAGATTTCGAAGGTCTCCTCAAATTTTCATCAAGATCGGATATGCCGTTTGCCCGGTAGAGAGCGAACAAACAGACAAAAAACAAACATATGTAAACACCTTAGCTAAATTTTTTGGGGGGTCAGTGAAATTGAAGTCTTCGCTTCGCTCATCCAATTAGCATACGTTTAATAATATTTGTCTATCAAACAAACCGAGGATGTATGGTATAATCTTTGCTAAGTAATAGCGAATTAGAATTGAAGGAGTTTTGTAAATCACTGGATTCCAAAACATAGCACAAACAAGGAAATCAATGTACATAATTAAACTTTTCCGAGTGGCATTATATTACTAATTTATATTTCATTACAATTGCCTTTTTAGTTTAAAACTAAATACAAATACAAATGGAAGTAGTGTTTCTACAAATAAAGAAATTTAATATTAGTTATGAAAGAATGTGTAGAAATATTGACATTTAACGTGCTGTGACAGATCAGACTACGAATTGTCACTAACATCAGGTTGTGTGGTAGTTTCAAATATGGCAATACCTTTTTAAAATTATTATCTTCGATTGAGTATGCAGCTTTTTATACTGATAATATCAAACTTGATTGATTAATAACGAAATATTTAAGGAATGCCCTGAATATGAACACCAAAATACATTTTATTATTAATTCATGATTTATTAACAACGAAATACGTAAGTTTTAAGTTTTGTTTCAATTCAGCTTAACAGAAGAATTTATTTCATGGTAATGGTTTTACTGACAACCTTAGTTACCGAGGTGCGACCTAGAAAGATTTATCCGCTTAGCGATTTGTCATCACTCAAACTGTCAAGAAAAATTCTTCTGCACTCAATCTCATTCAATCAAAATGTCATTTGTATTTTCGTGTAATCCTAAGAAATTTCGAAATCACGCAACTCATTCAAAAAACAAATGAATACACAACTCGTATTGCATCGTACCGATACTTGGTAAGCCCAAAATTGTATTATTAGCTCATGAAACCATTAGCTTATATTTATTAGTTTTAGTTTTATCCTTGGTTTTACAGTAGGCGCCAATATTAGTAATTGTTACTTAATATTAATATTTATTACTTATTGTATAACATGGAATATGAATAAATTAAAATGTTCATCTAAATGAGTTATTGTTATTATGTGCCTCAAGACAACCATGATGAAAAGACAGAATTTCGTATGCAAAACCAATTAGGCTAAGTTACCTTTGGTTTCACTACTATTAGGGTAATAAAACAGTATTTTGCCACAAGGTTTTTAGAATTTAATATGGTGTATACCACATAAAACACGCGTGTTGCATAATGTTTTACAATTGAATGTTCGTCTGCTTATTTGCCTATTTGATACAAAACAATACAATTTTAGTAAAATACAATGCAATACAATACAAAATTATTGAACCCAAACGCAGACGATAATGTTTTAAAATTTCGGCGTTTTTGGTAGTTTCTTGTATGTTGGTTCCTTCACATAGCAGGCCTAATTATTATCATTTATAAACAGAACATAAATATTACATCAGGATTTCACAGTGTAAGTCATGGCCGTGTTTGGTGGGCTAGAGTGTCCAGGCCCGGTGTGCTAATTATAGTGCTTCGTTCACCAGCACCTCTGGTTGCATGCTTGTGATTTTACGACGTCGAAAAAATTAATAATTGCATATAACTAAGAGAATTAGGTTAACCATAAGAAATACACTCCGCCGAAATAGTTTTATGATAACAATGCATTCCTGCAAGATTATAGTTATGCAACATCCGATCTGTATATGAGATACATATTTTATATTATGGCCCTTATGGGCACAGATGAAACACAATTTAAAAATTTGAGTGATAAGTATTTCTAAAATAGTTTATCTGACTAACCCTCTTCTACTTTAAAGCTACAGCTGACGTTTCGTTGAGTTAAATCGGTCATATTCTGAGAAGGTAGCCTGTAAAATATTATTCATTTACCCTGGCCGAGAAAGCATGAATATACCGTACACTAAGTAACATTTTGATATCGCAAATAGCAATCATATTAACGAACTTGTAATCAGGTGAACACGTTAATGTAAAGAAAAGTTTGTTTTTGTATAAATTACATAATTTACATTTACACATACAAGAAAAAATAGTACTGACCCTTAAGCTTCTATGTATGTGATAAGTTATTAATTACTTACTTTTAAACAAACAATTTCTTTAAAGAGGTTCAAATGGAAAAACTAGGTACAGTCTAGTACCAAAGCTTTTAGCCTACGTTGCAATCTGTTATATTGTGTGAAACTGTTTTTTTTATACAATGTATAAACCAATACCAATGTAAATTCTAGGTGTTATTGATACTTGAAATTACATTTGCAGTGAATAAAAAACAGGTTAATCTAAAATTATCACTTTTTTCCAAAATGATAAAGATAAGACGTGGGTAAGATGTGGTCAATACAACACGGCAGTGAGACTCAGAAAACTCCTGCTTGAAATCGCCTAAAGCTATTAAGACTTACGACTCACCCAAAGCAAGAGTATAACGGTTGAACAACCTTTACTACCCTCAATCGAAAGCAAGGAAATGACGATTCGGAATGTAAGTACCTTTAACCCCAAATCCAAGTAAACCAATATCTAATAGTAGTTTAGTTCACTTCCCCATTCGGTCAGTATCACTTTTATTCTGGAAGCGAAGTGACTCCGATTCTTTAACTCTGCCTATAAAAGCCTCAAACCTGGATATGTTACCAATACACATAGCAAACTTCAATTTACTTCAAATGTCATGAAAATGTCAGACTACTTAAAAGTTGTCTTTGGAGAGAAATGCTCTAAGAGAAAATTGTGTTCAAGTTGGTGACTTACTCGGAATGTCTACTTTAGATTGTTGAAAAAGATGCTAAAATCGATTCCCATAACCTCATTATTACCAAGGATAAGGGTAACCAAAGGAACGCGAATAGTTTTTGCGCAGTTAAGAGTTAATCTCAAAGTTTCAATGAGAGTGAGGGAGAGAGATGCTGCTCAAAGCTAAGTATTTCAAGCCATCTACAGGCACAATGTAGATGTCGTCGATGACATTTCCTCGTATTTGTTGACCCATGCTCAATTCTTCGTCTGGCTATATTCATGGCACAGGAACCGTCTAACAATGTTATATTTGGCAAACGCAATTAGTAATTATACTGTGAGCTGCCAGCCGGCTTTATTGTCTTCAATCAATTCAATGGGACATTCTATTCCTAGATTCATCGCAACACAATGGACGTCTCATTAGTATATTACAGATTCCAAACCAAACTTGGTTCACACCAAATTTTGACCTAATTGGAACACCCGTTAACAATATTCAAGGCCTTAGCATTGTTTCAAATGCTCCATTCACGACGTGCTTGTGCTTATAACTGAAAGTTATAATTGCTTCAATAATCATTTAATAAGTTCAAATGTAGATTTCGGTGTTCATATGATCTGCACACTTTTCTATGTATTATATTACAATTAAACTTTTTGGTTGTTAAGTTCGAGAAATATAATCGATTCATTTTATTGGCAGTAACAGATTCGTAAACAAAATCAGATTACAAACCGATCCTGAAAAAGAACAAATGAACCTAAATAAACAAATGCAAAAGAGTTTCGTTGAAGCAAAATCATAATAATATGTAAAAGAGATACAGCAACTAAGATACATGTTATCTAATCGAGTACCAGGAACGAGATTTAAACGCTAAAAGGTATTATTATTCTGTTATTTTACTTCATCGACGATCTGTTGATTAAGAAGCTTCTTCCCCTCTTTTGGGTACTTTCGCATTGAGAGCAAATTTCAATAAAGTTTGCCTTGCAGTTCATATGGATAACTTGTAGCTATGACGAAATCTGAAGTATGCCAACATATCTGTCTAGAAAACGTGGTTGTTGAATCTAGTTAACAAAAGAAGAACGTAAATGATAATGCACACAAAAATTACTCATAAATCTTCATTGAACACTTCATGAAGATAATTGATATTATAATAAAATTACCATACAGTTTGTAATATTTTTGGTTTGTTAAATGTTGAACTAGATTTTGAGTAGGTTAGATCATAAGTATGGTAGCTTTTTTAGTTTAAACAATCTTTAAAAATTTAAAAACGAAAATGCAGACAATATTTTAAATAAACGATGAATTGAATAAGTCAAAATAATCAGTGATATAACAAAATAAATAAAAACGAATCAATTCATAGACAAAGATAACCCGCTCCATCTTACAAAAAAATCAATTAGGATTTTATTTCGTATGCGCAGATTTGAGTTTTGAGGAAAAATAGAGATTCCGATTTTTGACCACAGACATACAAAGGCTTCACTTCTCGTGTCCGATGCGTATCTTTCATAACTATCGTTCAGCAGTCACGCGAAGTGGTACGTCAACTGCTGTTTAAGCATCATTTTAGAGTAAAAACCTTAAATATTGATTCAGCAATCGCCATGTCATAACGATTCAAGGTATACTCGTCCTTTGTAAATCAGTTTATTTATTTAGCTGGATATGGTAGACATTAAATAAATAAATATGCCACAGTCAATTTTTAGAATCCACAAAAATCTGCTACTTACTTTTGACACACCTTGCCACACCTTTGTTTGCTATACAAGTCGACCATAGACATGAATTACACATCACACAAGAAGCTACTGGGATTATAAAACGAAAAATAAAAATATGTAAATACGAGGAAAAAGTACAAAAATGTTTGTAATGAAGAAACTGGAAAATGAAAGTTTGGTTGCGTTTCTTTAACCTTTTCTTTGAATTATGGCCAAAATATATGTTACAAGATAAGGAGGTTTGATGAAGATTCTAAGTGTGGGTTGGCCAAGAGATGTTCTCGCTCCAGTACTCATGAGCACACATTTGAGAGAAGCTGGAGCAGCGCTATAGGCTGTTTACGTCAAGAGTAGATGTAGTGGAGGACATACTACACCTACTTCAAAGGAGCATCTCGTGTGAAGTTAGTAGGGTGACATTATGATATCGTTTGTACGACGGTGTGCTCTGGTCTATAGTCGGCTTAGTTAACACAAGGCAAAATCCATGCTTGTACATTTAATGTTAACCAATCACTAGTGTAGTCGCGAAATTTAATTGAAGTTAATTAGCCAGCAATTTGATTGAATTTAATTACCACTTGAAGCCCTCAATGACAATGGATAATGGCTACCAAATGTAATAAGAAGATAATTCGTTATAAAAATTTGGCATCAGTAAAATCTGTAATGGGTTCATTATCTCACCAGTTTACCACCAAGGCAATCAATCAATAAAAGTTTGTAATGAATTCATACTCTCATTAATTTACCACCTATTAATTAATTATTAAACGTAACTGACTGGGATAGAGTTTTGTTTAAAATATCTTTGGTGGTTAGTTCCATTATTCAGTTCATTTAATTTATACTATGATTATGATTTCAAATAATTGAAATTTAAAAGTAATCTACTCTAATTTAACCAATAAAATAGGATTGAGTTGGAGTGAAATATATAGGGATTAAATTCTCATAGATGACAACTTGGGTAAATGGTACAAAGACTAACATCGATGCGAACGCGTAGATAACACACTCTAAAGTAACAATGAAATAATGTGGCTTCAAATAACCTTGTTCACTGCAACAACTCAAAAAGGTTAATACAACTTTCTCTGCTGAGTTTATAGAGGACAACGGAAGCGAGGGAGCTACAAGAGAACGCTTTCTACAACTTGTAGCAAACAAACGTTTAGATGGTGGCGATAAGAGGAGACACTTGAGAAGTTTCGGACTCGCCTATCTTCTTGGTCCCAGGACATCACGCTCGTATAGCACACGTTTCATAGCACTCGCCGACCAGCGTGTCTGCTTGATGGAGTTTTACTACCCTCAAGATCGTTTGCGGTGTATTAATTCAGGAAAACTTTCAAGTTTATAATTTATGATCACAAACATCGACTATAATGTAAATCAATACAATAAAACATACATATGAATGCAATGATGAGTTAATACCAGATAATTGGTGTGTGATAATCTCTAATTTGTCAGTGGTTACCCCCCCCCCCCCACAAAAAAAAGGTTAACCATCCACTCCAAACTACTTGTCCCTTATCTGTTTGGAGTTCTCAAATAATAAATGTGGCCCCACAACACTGCTGATTTAAACAATGAAATTGGATGATAAAACACAGGTTGAAAGATCGGACTGATATATTAAAGCAATAAAGATATCCAAACGAAATGAAGAGAGGATACATTATACATGCTTGTTTATTGAAGGGGCGTTCCATAACGATGCTCAGTGTGAGCAATTGACATCCTATGACACACACAGGGGGCTTTTCCGCGTTTTGTGTCTTTTTTTACGTAAGCTCATATGACATCAACATACATACTGATCTGTCTCCTGAGACTGTTCTCCAACAAAACAAATAAAATTTGGAAGAAAAACTAAAAAATTGTCTTTTTTGCAATGAAGGGGAGAGCACGTGAAACTTCTTTTCGCGCGAATATTATGGTACAATATGCTTTTCTAGATATACTCTACATTTACTAACTTTGTAGATAAAGTATTTCCGAAAGACTAAATACTTATTTCATACCAGGTGATTGGCAATCCAGTGTATTATCCAAGCGAGATTTACGGGCGATTTAAGAACCCAAAATGCATTGTAGAAGGCAAAATCTTAAGAAAAATTGAGGGAAATGTCCAGTATTACAAACTAAGAGTATATTATACATAAATGAACAGACCAAAAACTATAACCATATAGAAACCCTACACTAAGCTTTGATATTCATCATCGTAAACAAGAAAACTAAAGGGAAAACCGGAAAAGAAACAAAATTTAAGGCTATTCGACCGCGTTTTTCTATTTTCCAAAATATGCTACCAAGTCAAAACATAGTTAATGCTTTCAAAACCTGGCTATTTAAGAAAATCAAAATATTTTTTTCAAATTTACGTATACGGTCAATATAGCCACCTCAACATAATTTCCAACTTCAATCGCCAAGGCACACCATTCAACTAGGGTGTGTGTTTCTTTGACATTAATTTCAGCTGTTTTTCTATGGACTGACTGAGAGAAAACAGATTTAATTTTAACAATTGCCTTTCCTGCGAATTTTTTCGTTTGGCGTACAAATCGTAAAAAATACCGCCAAACTGAAAAAATTCGCATGAAAGACAATTGTTAAAATAGATTATTTTCTCTCAAGCCAGTCCATAGACAAACAGTTGAAAATTAATGTCACAAAAACACAACACCCTACGTTGAATGGTGTGCCTTGGCGAATTGAAGTTGACATTATTTTGAGGTGGCTATATTGGCCGTGTACCGGATCAGAAAAATTTGAAAAAATATTTTTGATTTTCAAAAATAGCCATGTTTCAAAGCCAATCACTTATTTGACTTAGTAGCATATTTTGGAAAATAGAAAAACGCGGTGGAATAGCCTTAAGGTAAGCTGGGATGCCTTTAGATTTCTGTTTTAGTTTTGTTAAAGCTTAAAAAATCAATTTAATGTCATGTTACATGTCAAATAGCTACTAAAAAAATGTTTACTATTCAATGTTGTATTGGAAAGTATATCAACGAAGAAAGTGGTTACATAATAAAGTAAATTCTATTTCCAGCAAATTGCACATAAAATCGTTAAAACATATTGATTTATTTAGAGTTTTATGACTGAAAAATATTAAACATGTCACGGTAATGAAACTGAAAAAAATCATGGAAGGACATATTCACATGTATACTATTCAATGTCCAGTTCGAGGGCCAAACCTCCAACATGCAAAAGTACTTCCAATACAATATGAAGTTTGAAGTGTGTCGTGTAAGAAGTACATTCTGACCATGCTCTGACGTTCAGTTCAGACTGCGAGAATCAGTTCGTCGGTCCAGAAAGCAGCATCTGCCAACGAGCGTCTATCACACCTGGAATGAGTTTCCATCTGACGCTTTCCCAGCAAGTTTTCACCAACAGTTCAGCGAACATTATGTTCCAAGAGAAATGCAATATAGAGTGAAAACAGAAATGCCGAATTGTTGCAGGTGTTGATTAATGCTGTCATAAAGATTAAAAATCCAATTCATCACGGTTAATTATTAAGCTCACAATTTCGAACCAAGTGTGAATCATTTGCGAAATAAAAGTATGTATTTGTTTTAAAAGTGCATCAACCGTTAGGTCATTATGAAGTTACTCTAAGCTAGGGGGGAAGGGAACACAGATCCAGCCATGTGTAAGGGATTGGAATGGGGAGGGTTCTCACGTCGCGGTCGTCTTTGTCATCGTTCGTAGTTGATGTCGTCTGGGTGGTCGTCAAGTTTATCAAGTTTTATATTAGGTTATAATCTACCTTATTTGCTAGCTGATGTTTGCGAGATGGGCTACACCTCTTTTCTCGCCTTGAATGATCTGCAGAGGAATACTCCGGGCCATTTCTAGCTCGGGCCTTAGACGAAGGTGTAAAAAATAAATCATATTCTCCGAAATTTCTCAATTGTCGGTAGAGTGGCATTCTGGAAACTGGAATTTATTTCCTAATATCTCAAGAACCCCACATCCAAACATATAAACTTTACACAACGTTATTCACACATAGTACACGGTTTATTCCATAGTACTATATAAATAATACATCACTTATTATCCACGTGTCGCACACGATCAGTTTAAAGTTACGACACGTGCACACAGGTCAGGAATCGAACTCGGAATCTTCTGCGCTGGAATCGGAAATAAAACCGACGAAGCCCAACAATCTTGCTTCTGTCTCCTAGGACCAATAATGTGAGAACATATTTAATGGAAGATAGATTCCCTGATGTACCACACGGTGTAGACAATTGGCTTTCACAAAAGTATGGTGGATGTGACATTGTTAGGCATGCGAAGTTCTCGAGAGAAAGTTTAGAACTTCACAAGAGCTACGAGCAAAACGACGAGTACTCTCTTCCCTGCAAGCATTATGAAATTGACTGTTTCACAGACGGAAATAATTTAAAGATTCAAATATATTATAACTAGATGAGTATGTTATATACAATATACATGCATTAATAGAAAATTAACAGGTTAACTGGCAACACCTTATTTGCGTTTATAAGTAATAATCAATTGAATCATATAAAGAAAAATACAAGATGACGTAGTGCGGAAACAATAATTTATTAGGCATCTAGGTCTTATCTAAACAGCGCAACCTGTGCACTTACGGGTAATGTAAACCTACCCGGCAAGTAGGAGACTTGACATCACACTCTGGTTGGATTGCATATTGCTTAACGTCTCATATTAATGCACTTTGGCTATTCGAGACGATGAGTGGTGATAGTTGAGGATGAATTATGAACAGAAGGGAGGAGGGGAAACCCGGTACTAGCACGTAGCTTACTCCTTTCTAAAAGTACCAAGGGGACCAACGGCTTGACTTGACAATCATATAGGTTCCTCCACTAAGCCGGACACGCCGAGCAGACGTCGAGGAGAACAAAGCCGTTACACTAGCTTTCGACCCCTCCGTCTGCTCTAGCCAGCGGTATACGTGTCTCAGGGCAGAGCGTTCACCGACTTTCCCCCTGACCACGCCCGAAGCTTGCTTAACTTCAGTATGGGAACCGGCTAAACGACCTCGGCTAAACCGCTGGCTATGTTAAGCTTTGTTTACTATTTAGGGTTCTCCCTTATCCGTGCTTATTTATAATTACTCGTCATTTATTAATTTTTGTCTGCATTATTATTGGAAGTATTGTGTATATCAATGGTATAACTGTACTGTAAATATATTTTAAAAGGCATATTTGATATACCGCATACCAACAAATTGAGTCAACTAAAAAGTAAAGATCTCGGCTGAGTTTTTAAACGTTAGCTATATGGGAACTGGAAGTAACCTTCTTTTTATATATTCCAATATGTTATTGCCCACAAATTGTTAATATCAAAAGGACCTACGTTTTTGTTTACACGCTCGTACTCGAATAAGGTCATCCGAATATTTCTGAAATTCAAGACTAAAATGAAATACCAAACATTCCTGATTTCCGATCTACGCCGGCATGTCTTATTGAATGTAGTTTTTTCAGTCTCCATGAACGCTGGTCGAAATAGAGAATGACGGGATGAAATAAAGGATTGCCATTTTAAAGATCATAAAATTTCCGGATTATTCAACGGTTCTGCAAATGGACACACGTGTGCTAAAGGTGGAACCAGATAAGGTGGCGGTCGCCGAGGGATCGCAGCACTGTCGTCCACGCACTATGGTCACAGGATCGGCAAAAAGTAAATAAAATAACGGTCTCTAAAACTGCTTTCGGAGAAAAACACGACTATTTTAAAGCCAAGCCTTGCCCAATATATCCTAAATATAAAGTATTTATGAAGTGTACAAATAAAATCAAGACATTTTGATGCTCCAAAACATTGACATCACATCTGGCGAGGTTGGCATTATAAACAGCTGGAACTTTGAACACACCATTACCAACAAGGCAAAAAAAAAAAAACTTTCGTAATCGTGATTACCTAAAATCATTATTTCGCTAAAATACTGACTCTGTGGGACGAACTACTTTATTCACAGCTTATAAAATGTTGATTTATGTGATAACGTATCACGATAACATGACCAAATACGGTAGGCCCTACCTAATGCCAGTTGTGTGTAAATTGTCGACGTTGGTGTCCGTGCTCTCGCTTGACCTTGACGTTCGCCAGCTTATCTGGTTCAACCTATATTTAGATTTCTCATCATTGCCACCATTTGGTTATATGCAACATTTCCGCTAGGTCTTCCTTTACCAGTTTAGCATATCCACACTTCAGTGGCATAACCATGATCCTCTCATATTTTATTATGTTATTGAACGTCGATGACGACGGTTGTTAATATTCAAGAATCGTTTTAAATTTGATTAGTTTGTAATTTTTTACAGCATGCAGATCTTACCAAGTCTGCTATGTCAATATGAATTTCACCGCAAATAACAGTTTTCGATAATGATTTGAAACTTGTATTAGGAAGTGCCAATACAGGTAGATTATATTAGGGAGCGAAGCTCTCAAGAATCACTTTTTGTCCGTCCTTCCGTGTGTGCGCCAATCACGTCTCACGATAACAACCGACAAGACGCTCGATTTACAAGCGATTTTTTGTTAGTATTGCCATTCAACAAGAACTATACAGAATGTTTTTGGTGACCCTGGAAATGGAAGTATGAGGAGAATAAGCTACCCAGCAAGAAGTAAAACTCATGACTCGGAACTTCACCATTACTGTAAGCGCGAGTAGGCAACGAACCTTTTTATAGTGCTTAGGAGTAGGACTACCCGGCGCCTCCACCAAAAATCAACGTGCGACGAACTATTTTATTTTCTTATTTTTCTTCGACGATATGTTGGGTTCTCCTGCATCCGTGATTGTTACACAATATTTCTGTGTTTTTTTTTTTTGTGATGAAACTGACATTTAGATAAAAATTCGTTTTGTGCTACCTGGAACATTGATATGGCGTGCCAAGCTTGTCTGCGGAAATTGCGTTTCACACAGGGGAAATTAAATATTATGCAAAATGCACAAAGTTGCAATCTCACTTACATCAAAGTTTATCCGATAGCTTGGAAAGTTAAGTTCTAGGAACACAAACTAATTCTGGATACCTTGGGTCTCACAATGCGCCCCCCCCCCCCCCAACACTCATCCCAAGATACGTGCCCGTAGGGTGTTTGGCAAACGGGTCAACCACATTGAACCATTGGGGTGAAGATTTGCTAGGAGCGAAAATATATGCATTGGATTCCCCAAACGAAAGTTGAGGGTCTGTCCCTTGAGCCTTGAGGCCAACACTTAAACTAGTAGGTGGAGTCAGAGAAACAAATCGCATACGATGTTGGGATTTATGTGTAACGCAGTAGTGTAGTCTAAACACATTATAGCCCTATACATCAGATACCTAAATTTACCTTATAATGAGCGAGTGCCAAATATTTGGAGCGCGATAACAGTGACTTCTCTTATGCGTTGTGTTTTTTTGTAATAAAGAACTTTAATTTCAGGAATTGAGATATTTCAGCCCCATTTTCTGAACACGTGGTTCTTCTGAGCTAGTGGCAACATTACCCCTCTTGCAGTTGAACATTCCAAAATAGCACTAGTTTGATTTCATTTACATGGTATGAGGGATTAATCAAACTTTACCAGCTCCTTTAAACTAATAAAGTAACTAAACTTCTATATAACTATAATAATACGAGCACAGAGTACTCAAAGTAGGTAGCGAAGCTATTTAACTAAAACAAAGTCGAGGAATAACATAAACATAAAATCTTATCCAGTGTTATAACATAATGGTGGAGGTACCGAGTACATAAAAATTGCTAGCCCCACGCCCTGACCCCACGTGTCGCAAAGAACGCATGGCCCGTGCTCGGATTTTATCGTGAGATGTGAAACACGCACAGACAGATATGTGTTAAATAGAAGCGTTCCCTAAAAATAAATAAAAACACGCTTGTTACGTGCATAGTACGCTGACAATGCTATGAAGTCAATGGATATAAACTAGGGAAACGCCAAAGTCGTTGTTAGACGAGTGAGCAAGCCATGTGTTGAGTACCCGGAAACATCCCCATTTCCTCCCCAAAACCTAAGGCTGAATCTAGCTAGCACGGGCATATTTCTCCTCCGCAGTTTATTAGGCTAGAGTGGTGCATTAGGCCTTACAGTGTTGACGCGCCCTTACTACAACTAATCTCAAACCCCTCTCATTTATACTCATGATATATTAATATTACCGAGTATTCAACACATGGCTTGCTCACTCGTCTAACAATGACTTTGGCGTTTTCCTAGTATATTATGAGTATACATAAGAGGGGTTTGAGATTAGTTGTTATAAGGGCGCGTCAACACTGTAAGGCCTTATGCGCCACTCTAGCCTAATATACTGTGGAGAAAATGCCCATGCTAGCTAGATTCAGCCTTAAGTTTTGGGGAGGAAAGGGGATGTTCCCGGGTACTCAACACATGGCTTGCTCACTCGTCTAACAACGACTTTGGCGTTTTCATAGTATGGTTTCAGAGGGCGTCAACCAATCGTGTAGTCGTTGTCGCCGTCTTCGTACCGAATGGAGGCTTTGGCATAGTTGAGGTTAAGTTGATTTGGATTAAAGGCGCGTCAACTGTTAGGTTATATTACGCAACTCTAATCTAGGGGATATAGGAAGGAAAACTCTATGCAGAACAGAATCAGCTACAAGTAGGTAAAAGGAAAAGAGGGGTTCTCACGTCGTGGTCGTCATAGTCTTTGTCATCGTTCGTGTCGTTATGGTCGTCGTCGTTGCGGAGGAGGAGAGGTCCCCGACGACAACTACCAGAGCTCGCCTCTAGTTTCGAGGAGTAATATTCTACTTACCAGCTAACGTTTGTGAAATGGAGTTCGTTTTGGCGCGAGCCATCTCTTGGTCAAATGTCCGCCTATATCTATAATATAGACTTTCTATCGCATGACATTGACACTTAGGAAAACAAAAATCAAAACACGTGGTGATAACCACCGACTGTGTGATTTTTTATCCGTCACTGAAATCAATGTGTTTAATTTATTTTATATAACCATGGCTGTGGCCTTCTATACGTATTTGCAAATGAAACATGTGCAATCTAAGTTCAAATTTTTAAGATTTTTATTTATTGTAAGTTTAAATCGCAACGGATTGGGCTCGTTTTGTTAACAGTTCTCAGTTACCTGGTCACGGATGTCTGTTTAAAATTTCAGCTCAATCTATTTGGCCGTTCGGCCGTATGACCCTGGACAGACAGACATTTAACATACATACATACATACATACATACATACATACATACATACATACATACATACATACATACATACATACATACATTGGACAATGCTCACGGCCAAGGCCCGATCGAGTAGAGCGTAACAGAATCCTCATTCGCTTCGCTCACTCGTCTAATAAACAAGAAAATTACACAATCTGGAACGTCGCACCTTGTCAACAAAGCGGAGCGAAGCAATAGGCACCGCCGTAACCAGGGCTTGGTAACCCGGGTATAACCGGGTAAAAAATTGAAGTAGAGTGGAATATAATATAAGTTGGCAATCACAACAATCATCACCAGTCACCACTAACAAATGTTATAAAATAACATGCCTAAAACTCGTTAAAATACTGCAATCACGCTCTAAGAAACAAAAACCTTTCCGGGGCTATGCGCCCCGGACCCGCATTGGCTGGGGGGCCTCCCCGCAGACCCCCCCATTGTACATCGTACCTGGGTAAATTTTATAGCTTAGTTACGGACCTGACAATATGCAATGTATGTAGCTACACAACTGGTGATGTCAAAACGATCAAGCTATATAATTATATACTGACCAGGAGACAAACGAGACAACTAGATGAGACCCTTTATGACCTGGCTGTTTGTTGCGTTAATAAACAGCATAATCAATACAGTAGTAGTATATATTTTTTTTGAGTTCTTCCTTTTTCAAACCGGCTATAGACCTACCATCAATATTGTATTTTGTGATAGGCATGGAGCCATTTTAGTTACTGAACATGCCCCCTCCCTCACAAGGTCTGCGAATGAAAGTTTGTGATGATGAGATACTCGTGAGCAGAATCCAAGTTTTTAGCTCAGGAAATGAATAAGTCCACTCCAAAGTTTTTTTTTCTGCATGACGTCCTAAAAGATCTGATAACAAAAGAGATGGCCTTAGTGGGTCAAGTCTCACTCATCTCCCAGTCCTGCAGGCAGGCAGGCTACTATACTCTATTACATAAGCCGAGGAGTCCTTGTTAGAGAGTGGAATGTGTTTCCACCCACGTGGACGCAGTGAGCGAGCGTAACAAGCTAGCTTCAAACTTCAAACGCGTAGTTTTGTTTCATTCTATTCCTTGTCTATCAACCCAGCTCGGGAGTCGGCTACGAGGCTATTATCACAGCTAGGCAATGGAAACCACAGAGCTTATCAGGGTGCAGTTCGGTGTGAGGATTTGGCAGACCACTGAGACCGTCAAAGCCATTGAGACAGACGGATGGAAGCGTGATGGTCTAATTCACAGTGATACAACATCATACGTATCCTGGTTTCCACCTGACATTACAAACTGCATTGTAACCTTGATTAGGAGTGCACTACGCTCAAACGTGTTTCCCTCATGAGTTTTGTTTCATTCTATTCCTTGTCTATCAACCCAGCTCGGGAGTCGGCCACGAGGCTATTATCACAGCTAGGCAATGGAAACCACAGAGCTTATCAGGGTGCAGTTCGGTGTGAGGATTTGGCAGACCACTGAGACCGTCAAAGCCATTGAGACAGACGGATGGAAGCGTGATGGTCTAATTCACAGTGATACAACATTATACGTATAATGGTTTCCACCTATACCTGCCATTACAAACTGCATTGTAACCTTGATTAGGAGTGCACTACGCTTCGAACGTGTTCCCTCATGTGCGCACACAAAGTATAATTGATGTGTGTAGGTATAATATGAGCACACGGTTCGAGTAACAAAAGTGTGTGCAATACATTATAGTCGCATGTTTTTGCCTTGGTGCGAGAACTGATTCGACCGGCCGCAACAGGGGCAATCATCACACAACAACTTGCTAAGGGAGGGCTTCTGGTACAAGAAGAAGAAGATGCGTGCAACAAATAATATTAATCCAAAGTCTCACGACAAATCTGTGAAATAGTAATTTTGGATTATTGAAAGATTACTTTATAATACCCCTTTAAATAATTTAGCTTAATTTGTCTGAATACTTCTGGAATTTCATTTGCAAGTGTAGTGTAGTGTTGTTTTACATATATGATAATAACACGGTAAGAGGTCGTTAATGTGGTAAAAAACGATTTCAAAGTTCAGTTGCCAAACTCGAACACCCCATAACTCTTTGCATTAATGTTTATATAATATGTCTCAACAAACAATTATCATCAAAAACTTCCTGTCCTGATATTATTTACTACAATTCAGAAATTAAAAAAGTCCGCCCCAACCGGGAATCGAACCACGGATCCTCAGTTTCAACCGTACGGGTCACTTGTGGGCATTTAGTGATTTTATGTTTTAACAATTTTTTGTTTACAAAACGTAAACGACGATACCCTACTCATTATGTGAGATATTTGATTACACATTAAATATGTACACAACCTAATCGAAATTTGAGTAACAACTGCTACTGAGCAAATGCCCAAATAGCTAGAGAATCGCTACTTTCTTAGCTCGAACTTTACTCTGGGGAAAACTTTGCTTATATAATTTTTATCGCACATAACATATAATTTCAAAATTGATCGATAACTTATTAGTACCTAAGACGTACATACATAATTGGGAAATATTTATTTTACACTGGAAGACGTAACTATTTTAAATAGTACGTATGGATAACACTGAAGCATTATACCTGGGTAGAATTAAGCCATGTGCATATTTAGGTGTTAACGGCATAAACGCAACGAGCGGTTAACAGGCGACGCAGAAGACTACCTTGTTTAATCACTTTCTTTACATTATGAGTTATTTCCGTATTAGTGTAATGAAAGGGATGATGAGCAAGCCTTTTAGGGAATATTCCTTTATGTTCCCCTTCTCCAACTCTCTTTGAAGCAAACGCGTTAACTTGGGCATAAATACGTCTCGTCTCCTAACTATAAAACACACATTTTTACATAATGAACATCACTAGACTCAAAACAGACTAATAGATGAAAACCCTGGGAGAAATTAACTAATGCATAGCCAACATATTCTAAGGAGAGGAGCTCCCTGCTGTTCGTGTTTACGGATATATTATTCACACGCCTACAAATACGACCTCCATCCATCTCAGCTTTACTTACGAATCTTCCCGAATGAAATCATAATATTAACATAAACGAGAAGTAAAAAATAAATTCAAACAACATTTCAGTGGATGTATACGTAAAATAGCAATCCTTAAAACGTGTTGATAATGTAAGTGGTGATTACTGATTCTCTGGCTGGTTTCACGCGTGATTTTAAAGTTACGGAGCACGACGCTAGAGATCGAAATAGACCAGTTATCACTGAATCAGACGCGTGGTGGTGGTGGTTGGTAACAGCCACGTGGAATCAAGGCTATATTTAAAAGCAATGGGCGTGACTAGGGTGACGCAACGGGGGTGACAAACCACAGTATTACACATCGTGACATCGATTGACATGCAACCGTGAGCTGTGATAAAAAGACTCACGACATTTAATAGTATACTTTCCAGTAAACCAATCAACGGTGCTAAGTGTAGAACATGAACTCTAAAACGAACTCGGAACGAACAGAATAGTACGGTATCGTATTTGTAAGTTCCTTAGGTGTGTGTTGCTATATTTCCTATTAAATATATATATAATCGCTCTATGGTTGGTTTTCGCTCACTTGTCGATTGCGTCCGGGCCAACAGGGTTGACATTGGTCGCTTTGGTTGAAAGTCCCCCACTGAAAATTAGTTTTATGACTGAGCGGATAGACTCTAAATACGAATTTATTTTATTTATTTATTTATTTATTTATATCCGAATGCATTCCTGTCAAACTTCAATATAACTCTTATAGTGTCTAGTAAATCAAATATTAACAATTGCATTGTGATTTACTACGCCCTATTAGTGTGTTACGCAGATCGGTACTCAGGACCTTAGGTCCGGGTATGTGTATAATATCAGTGCGTATAAAATTACAGATTAAAAGTGATGAGGGTGGTGGGGTGCACGTGTTTAGCTCAAGTCTATAATAACGCATTGAAGCTATTTGAGATAATGAGGAGTACAAATTACAATTGGAGACCATTACAAAATTATACATACAGGAACAATAAGAGCTGAAGTTTCAAACTGCCGCCAAACCTGAAGTAGGTTACAGAATGTAGAAGAATGTGATCTGGATATGTTGTGAATTTGGTGACCAATGTCCTGAACGACGTAGTGTATTGGTAATCCCCAGTGTTATTTGTATATGTGCTGTTTATGTTAAATCTCCGTTAGCTAAAGTGACATGCCCAAAGGTAATACCAAAGATTAAGGCCTTCATAATCTTTGGTAATACTTGGTTCTATAAGATTTTGAACTATGGCCAAACGTATGAGCTTTAACAGACGGCGAAGTTACATGCAAGTTATAGACTCACTCTTGAGGTTTGCACATTGTTAGTACTAATTTAGTTTAGACAAAATAGATTGAGATACACTGAGCTATCAATTAAAAATTTACTGGACCGGCACCTCCACCAATAAAGAATGTAAATATTTGATTGGACCTTAAAAACAAGTGGGTACGAGCGTATTAGTAATCTTAAAGAAAAAAAATCAAGAGCTTACTACCGGCAACACATCATCATAATTATTTTCAACAACTATACTGTACATTGATATATTACCCAGGTGTCCAATTTTAGAAAAATCAGAGTCAGCTGTGCAGAATTGTATCTATGCTCAATATTTCGTGTGGTCTTATAAAAGTGAGGTAGTCTCTTTCAAATCCGTGTAACAAGGCTAATCAATTAACCTGAGAGGTAGATTAATGAATGTCGGTGATAAGAGTGTGGTGATGAGGCTGAAAGAGGGTTGGTTGGGTGGCAGGTATAACGAGCACCTAGTGAAAGAATGTTGTGAAGAATGATTGAGATAACAGATGATAAATGATGAGGACCAGTGACCGGTACAGATCATCACTTGTGGGACCAGCCGCGTGGAAGGTTTCAGGATGTTTTGATCAACGGGGGCAAGTTTCCTGCTCACGAAAAACATTTCATGTACCCGGTAATGTAAATAGTTTATATCACATTGAGCACAACACACACGATTGGAAAATAAATATATAACAGCCCCCAAAAAAATCGCGATTCCACAATTGAAACGTTTCTGGAAATATGACTAATTCACTCATCTTGTATTATTACATTTTTTGATCCGCACATGTTGAACTTTATATAATATGTGGAAACTTAAGTTAGTTTTTCTCTGTTTTGGTGTCTGTCTGTCTGTCTGTCTGTCTGTCTGTCTGTCTGTCTGTCTGTCTGTCTGTCTGTCTGTCTGTCTGTCTGTCTGTCTGTCAGTCTGTCTGTCTGTCTGTCTGTCTGTCGTTGAGCACAGGTCAAACCGCTGAACCAATTTCGCGGAGGTTTTAAATCAACACCTAAGCAAAAATCGACACGATTCAAACTTACAAGAAATTATAAACCAAAATATTTGTACTATGCCTGTGTCAAGATTTCAGTGCATTCGTGTGAAGAGTGAAGAAAGTTTTAAAATGCCACTTTTAGAACCTGACAATGTCGTAGGCTTACTTGCAAAACGATCTTCTCAATTTCACGTATGACGCACACAGAATATAATATTAACCACTGGTGACGTACCTCGGGACGTAAGTTGTTCATTCATGAGTTTTCCTCGATTTTTGAAAGGTACTGAATGCAATATCAAATATCACAAGCGATCTACGAAAGGTTGGAATCAATAATTTAGTCGTCTGTTCAAAGAATGTAGTTAATTTTTGTCTGCAGATATTTTAGAAGACAACATTGCAAAAGAGTTGTAAAACAAAATAAATTTCACGTCCTACCCTTGATTTACTTGTAGCCTCGGGTCTACCCCCTCCTCCAACCTGCCTCCGGGGCTTATATAATATGTATATTTATAATGTTTTATTGTTTTTGTATGAGAGTAAAAAATTGTCAATTGGAAATGGAAAAAAATAAACAAACCAGGTTTTAATGCAGAATACAGAGGATTATTCTGGATCACTTTGATTCTCTATCAATAGTCGTTTGAAGTAACAAATCTCGTTAGAATGTGTGTTTGACGTGATATTGTGAAATATTGTTTAATGTTTTAGTAGCTTTAGTAGTTTCCCAAGCATGAGTAGCTGACAGTTAAAAGCTCGAATTATTTCGGTGGAAATTAAAGGTCAAAACGTGGAGCAGAAAATTTGTGGGAATTCTTTGGATTTGTCACTCAAGCGAGTTTTAAATGGACATTTTACATTTTAAAGAATGTTTGCTCGAGCTCATCCAACCGTCTACGAGGTACCAACCAGTTAATTACATTCTAATTCAAAATACATTTCTCTGCTCGCTCATTTTGAATACGCCATTAAAATAAGGAGTATAAAGCAGGTGATAGACGCAAAGCGACCTTTCAATAACTCAAAGACTGGACATTAACTAGAAGGGTTCATTATAAATCAGTTGGATGAAAGAGAAGGGATGTAGATTTTGTGTGTCCATTACATTGAGGTTGAACGTAATTAATTACCGCATAAAAATCCACTCCATGATATATCACTAAAATCTGTTTGCTTATTAATGAGGTACAGCGTGCAATGTGATGTATTTACTTCAAAGTACGAACTTCATTTGAAACTACGAATGACTTTACATTTACTACAAAATTTAATATGTAAACAGAAGCAAATCATATAACTTATAATAAATAAAATAAATAAATAAATAAATAAATAAATTAATTTTATTTAGAGTCTACCCACTCAGTTATATAACTGATTTTCAGTGGGGGACTTTAAATCAAAGCGACCAAGCCAACCCTGTAGGCCCCGACGCAATCGGCGAGTGAGCGATAACCAACCAAAGATCGTTATTTGTAATAGGAAATATAGCAATCAGTGGTATGGACAGTGCGAACACACGCGAATCAACGCGGACCTAGTGTTAACACTAAAAAAGTCAGTGTCTACACTTTACACTGGCTTCTACGCTAGTGTTTTGAGTGCCAGTTTTAACACTGAAGCGAACGAACGGGCCAAAATGGCTCATTTCACAAAAGTGTGTACGAACGAACAAACCTATTGACAAAGTAATATAATGATGTATGATTGTGTGGCATAGGTTTTATGGTAGGCGACTATTATATGTTTACGATATTATAAACCTTGGAGAGTGAATAATGTCTCCAGTGGGAAATGGATCCAGGTCCCCCGCTTGCAGAGTGGCTGGCTACTGGGGTACAAATAAAATAAAGCACAATTTGTCAGTGGAAGGATTATTCATCCAACAAGCGGAAGATATGGGTTCGATTCGCGGATGATTCCCGGCTTAGTGGTTCATATTCTTGTATAAACACTTTCATTAGAGTAATACCCTACTAAGTACTTATTGATACTTGTGTTGACTGAAAAACGATTTGGGTCGTTTTAGATAGAAACATACTTTTAATTAACTTGTTCGTCAATCTCTTCACGTACTTTTCACCAGTCTATCATATAGAAATGCAAGTAAGTTATTGCATTAATTACGTCAGATTAATTTAATCTTTAAAATTATATTAATAACGCATATTCCTAACAACGTGTATTATAAAACAATTAAGACTTTCGCGGCCCGAATGTATTTAAAAAGGTGTGAAACGGGTCATTTCGTCGCGTGTTTACACTTACTAGTGTGTGAGTTCGACGTTTCGAAACCACTGTGGGTTCCATCTTTGGGACGACTGCTTGTTGTAAGTGCGTTTACTAATTGCCTCTCTCGTTCGGGATCGTGTTTGAATGCATTGACCAATGGCTATGGCACACACTAGTAAGTTTAAACACGCGACGCGGCGAAATGACCCGTTTCACACCTTTTTTAACGTGTATTATGTTATCGAATCATATTGTTGTTTAATCGTAAACTGTGTCTTTCATATACCAAGGCTTAGGTCAATAATAATCTTCTTTCGACTCAATCAACATGTCAACAAGCACTGGTATACGAAAGTATTCAAATAGAGAGCAAAGCTTATCATTTTTATATAAGGTTAATATATACTAGGCCGCTTCGCAAACGCTTTTTTTAGTCGCGTTGATGGATGAGCTTTTTTGTTAGTTTTAGTTTGCGTGGGACCTCCTTACTTTTGCAAGTGCTTTTTGAACGCACGGTAGGTGATTGTTGTCAAGTTTCTATTGTTACTTGTTAATTGTTATAATGCTCCACGTTATGGTATGCGTTGTGTTGAAACATCTTTGGTGGAGGTGCCGGGTTGAAACAATTTTGGTAGATGTGCCGGGTTGAAACATCTTTGGTGGAGGTGCCGGGTTTGAAACATATTTGGTGGAGGTGCCGGGTTGTAACATTTGGTGGAGGTGTGGGGTAAAAACATAATTGGTGGAGGTGCCGGTTTGAAACATATTTGGTGGAGGTGCCGGGCAAAAAAATCCCCCTTTGGGTAAATGTTACCCCGACTCTCTGTCCCTTAGGGTCACAAAAAACATTCCGTATCATCCTTTTTAAAGAGCAATTTGAACAACAAAAAACCCATATCAATTTCAGATATGTTCGGTTTTTATCGTGAGACGTGAGACACGGACAGACAGACGGATACAAAAGTTATGCACATAGAAGAGCTTCGCTTCTTTAATAGATTACTTTCGTAAATAAGCAAGACCATCAGTACTACTTGCACATTGGGACTGTTAACTACTCACTGAACAACATTTAGCTTTGCTACCACAACACACAAAGTTATCACAAGTTTATATAATTATCTCTTAACTATCAAGGCATTGTGTGCGAGGGTCCCCAGGGACTCCACTAAGGGCTATATTAAAACACAGGAAGCGTATATGCCCGAGCAGACAGGTGATATATCTGCTTTAAATTGCTTTCACACAAGGCGTTTAACGCTCAAGTTAATAAACTACGTCGGTAGGAAACCAAAAGTACCTGGTTATTACACGTGTTCAGCGCTATATTTTACCGTTGCGGTCGACGACGCGCCTAAGGCCCACTAAGACGCTAATGAATCATGGCTGCGGGCGTCGCGACGCCGAGCACAAACTTTCGAAAATGCGACGAGGCTACGATTTGACTCCGTACAACAAATTAGGAAAGGGAGTTAGGGCGGGAAATGATAGTGCATGTTAAGCTGTCTTGTTTATTAAATGCACTAGGTGACGGTAGTGTCGAACAAAGGGGGACGGGCGAAATGATGTTGGACAGTTTAATGTTCTTTCAAATTTAATTACTAAAAAGAAGTTTGCGCATATCACGTTTCATTAAAAGTAGAATTAGAGTGAAACCTTAAAAATCTGATGAGAGAATTACTTAATTTCCTTTTAAATTTCCAATGCAAGCTCAAGACATTTCTATGTATTGTGAGCTCTGATTATGGCGCACATTTTAATTTGCCTATTTATTTAAATGGTTTGAGACGTTAGCGTGTATCACGGTCCATTAAAAACTTGATTAGATTAAAGGTTGATGTGTACGGCAACCCGTGAAATAGGACGGTGGCATTAGTTTATCCTGTTCAGAAACTTCGATGCAGACTCAACAGATTTCCAACTTCTAGCTGGGCGGCTTAGAACCTGGTTGATGTTAAGTTATAGTTGTTTGAGACTTGAGCGAAAGGTTTTAGTAATTAAATTACAGTCAGATAATCTAATTGCATCGCCTAAGTTCTACATCTTCATTAGTGCAATCTTCAATCGTAAACCGAACACACTATAAAACAACAACCTATCTGTAAGCAAATCTGAAAGTGAAAAACTCCAACGTCACCTAATATGTTCAATGTTAATATATTAATAATATGTTGTTGTTCAATATCCAATCACACAAATATTACAATAAATAAATAAATAAATAAATTTTATTTAGAGTCTGCCCACTCAGTTATATAACTGATTTTCAGTGGGGGACTTTAAATCAAAGCGACCAAGCCAACCCTGTAGGCCCCGACGCAATCAACGAGTGAGCGATAACCAACCAAAGATCGATATTTTTTGAACGAGTGAGCGTAGCGAACGTAGTGATTTCCATTCGACTTAAACGGCCCTAATTGTTTTTCTGCGTGCGTGCGTGTGTGTGTGTGTGTGTGTGTGTGTACGTTGAAAATCAGCCGAATCGCTGAACAGATTGCGCTGAAATTTTAAACAGACATCCGGTACGAGTTTATTGAGAACTGCTAACAAAATCAGCAAGATTCATTGCGATTTAAACCTACAAGAAATGATAAACTGAAAAATAGACTTCCAATGTTTAGAAATTATTTTAACGACAATGTGTTACATTTTGAAAATATATTTTTTGTTTGTTTTTCGCCTGGCCGTGTAATGCCGTGCCCATGCAAGGTCTGTCGAATGTTGGACGTCAAGGTACCCCCAAATTCCGCTCGTAGATTGAGTAAACCTTGCAATATTTTCACGTATTTCGTACTGGCTATGTTTACCATAGTAGGCTCTATTGCCACAGATGATGGACTACACTGCGTTATATGCATTTCAAAACATGTTTAATTATTTTTAAATACAATCTAGAAATTACAAAATCTTTCCCGACCAGGGGATTGAACCCACGTCTCCCACATTTCGGCTACAAGGGCGCTTTAGCCAACTGGACTAGGGAAACGCCAAAGTCGTAGTTAGACGAGTGAGCGAGTCATGTGGTGAGTACCCGCCGACCCGGGAACATTTGCATTTAAGTTTGATAATTATATTCGTATAAATAATAGGGTATTGGTGGAAATCACTGTGCCGGAGGTTGCTGTTGTTGGCAGTCTTCAACTGAATATTCCGTGTGACTGCCGGGTCCGGGAGTTGTGTAAAAGTTTAGGCCATAGTTTAGGCCAAAATGCTCCACTGTAGCCTATGATAGGCTATAGGGAGGCCTAAGGTAAGGGGAAGAAAAGAAATGTACCGGGTACTCAACACATGGCTCACTCACTCGTCCAACAACGACTTTGGCGTTTCCCTAGTAATAGGAAATATAGCAATCAGCCCCCAAAAACCCCCGGCAACATGGGGGAAATTACCAAGATCCCCGTAACCCGCAAATAGCCCGCACTGCCCACTTTCCCCGTAGGGCCCCCCGCATTCCCGGCATGTTCTGTTTGCGGGGTTTAGTAGTTTCCCAACATGAGTAGTGAAAATTTAAAAAAGCTCGCATTATTTGGGTGGAAAATTTAAAAGGTCAAAACGTGGAGAGAAAATTTGGGGGAAATTTCTTGGTTTTGCATCAAGCGAGTTTAAATGGACATTTTACTTTTAAAAATTTTCTCGAGCTCATCCAACGTCTACGAGGTCCCAACCAGTTTTTTTCATTCAAATTCAAAAACATTTCTCTGCCGCAAATTTTTTGAATACCCCTTTAAAAATAAGGAGTTAAATCAGGTGATAAAACGAAAAGCGCCTTTTCAATAACTCAAAGACGGGCGTTAACAGAAGGGTTTCATATAACATTTGGGATGAAAGAGAAGGATGTAGATTTTGTTTCCATTACTTGAGGTTGAACGTAATTAATTCCCCGCATAAAACCCACACCATGATATATCACAAAAATCTGTTTGCTTTTAATGGGGTACAGCGCGCAAGTGATGATTTACTTCAAAGTACGAACTTCTTTAAAAATAAAAATGGCTTTACATTAACTAAAAAATTTTAAATATGTAAACAGAAGCAATCAATAATTAATTGACAAAGAATATAATGTGTAGACTGTGTGGCATAGGTTTTATGGTAGGGGTATTATATGTTACGATATTATAAACCTTGGAAGTGAAAATGTCTCCGTGGGAAATGGATCCAGGCCCCCCGCTTGCAAGTGGATGGTAGGGGGGTACAAATAAAATAAAAGCACAATTTGTCGGGGAAGGATTATTCATCCAAACAAGCGGGAAGATAGGGTTCGTTCGCGGAGATTCCCGTTTATTTTTAATATTCTTGAAATAAAACACTTTCATTAGAGTAATACCCTACTGTACTTATTGATACTTGTGTTGACTGAAAAACGATTTGTGTCGTTTTAGATAGAAACATATACTTTTATATAATTAACTCGTTCGTCAATCTCATCAACTACTTTTCACCAATCTCTCATCTAGAAATGCAAGTAAGTAAATTAGTAATTTAATCTTTAAAATTATATTAATAACGCATATTCCTAACAACGTGTATTATAAAACATTTAAGACTTTCGCGGCCCGAATGTATTTAAAAAGGTGTGAAACGGGTCATTTCGTCGCGTGTTTACACTTACTAGTGTGTGAGTTCGACGTTTCGAAACCACTGTGGGTTCCATCTTTGGGACGACTGCTTGTTGTAAGTGCGTTTACTAATTGCCTCTCTCGTTCGGGATCGTGTTTGAATGCATTGACCAATGGCAATGGCACACACTAGTAAGTTTAAACACGCGACGCGGCGAAATGACCCGTTTCACACTTTTTTTAACGTGTATTATGTTATCGAATCATATTGTTGTTTAATCGTAAACTGTGTGTTTCATATACCAAGGCTTAGGTCAATAATTCTCTTATAGTATAATCTTCTTTCGACTCAATAAACATGTCAACAAGCACTGGTATACGAAAGTATTCAAATAGAGAGCAAAGCTTATCATTTTTATATAACGTTAATATATACTAGGCCGCTTCGCAAACGCTTTTTTTAGTCGCGTTGATGGATGAGCTTTTTTGTTAGTTTTAGTTTGCGTGGGACCTCCTTACTTTTGCAAGTGCTTTTTGAACGCACGGTAGGTGATTGTTGTCAAGTTATATTGTTACTTGTTAATTGTTATAATGCTCCGCGTTATGGTATGCGTTGTGTTGAAACATCTTTGGTGGAGGTGCCGGGTTGAAACATCTTTGGTCGAGGTGCCGGGTTGAAACATCTTTGGTGGAGGTGCCGGGTTGAAACATCTTTGGTGGAGGTGCCGGGTTGAAACATCTTTGGTGGAGGTGCCGGGCTTGAAACATATTTGGTGGAGGTGCCGGGCAAAAAAATCCCCCTTTGGGTAAATGTTACCCCGACTCTCTGTCCCTTAGGGTCACAAAAAACATTCCGTATCAACCTTTTTAAAAGGCAATTTCAACAACAAAAAACCCATATCAATTTCAGATATGTTCGGTTTTTATCGTGAAACGTGAGACACGGACAGACAGACGGATACAAAAGTTATGCACATAGAAGAGCTTCGCTTCTTTAATAGATTACTTTCGTAAATAAGCAAGACCATCAGTACTACTTGCACATTGGGACTGTTAACTACTCACTGAACAACATTTAGCTTTGCTACCACAACACACAAAGTTATCACAAGTTTATATAATTATCTCTTAACTATCAAGGTATTGTGTGCGAGGGTCCCCAGGGACACCGCTAAGGGTTATATTAAAACACAGGAAGCGTATATGCCCGAGCAGACAGGTGATATATCTGCTTTAAATTGCTTTCACACAAGGCGTTTAACGCTCAAGTTAATAACTACGTCGGTAGGAAACCAAAAGTACCTGGTTATTACACGTGTTCAGCGCTATATTTTACCGTTGCGGTCGACGACGCGCCTAAGCCCACTAAGACGCTAATGAATCATGGCTGCGGGCGTCGCGACGCCGAGCACAAACTTTCGAAAATGCGACGAGGCTACGATTTGACTCCGTACAACAAATTAGGAAAGTGAGTTATGGCGGGAAATGATATTGCATGTTAAGCTTTCTTGTTTATTAAATTCACTAGTTGACTTTAGTGTCGAACAATGGGTTACGGTCGAAATGATGTTGGACATTTTAATGTTCTTTCAAATTTAATTACTTAAAAGAAGTTTGCGCATATCACGTTTCATTAAAAGTAGAATTAGAGTGAAACCTTAAAAATCCGATGAGAGAATTACTTAATTTCCTTTTAAATTTCCAATGCAAGCTCAAGACATTTCTATGTATTGTGAGCTCTGATTATGGCGCACATTTTAATTTGCCTATTTATTTAAATGGTTTGAGACGTTAGCGTGTATCACGGACCATTAAAAACTTGATTAGATTAAAGGTTGATGTGTACGGCAACCCGTGAAATAGGACGGTAACATTAGTTTATCCTGTTCAGAAACTTCGATGCAGACTCAACAGATTTCCAACTTCTAGCTGGGCGGCTTAGAACCTGGTTGATGTTAAGTTATAGTTGTTTGAGACTTGAGCGAAAGGTTTTAGTAATTAAATTACAGTCAGATAATCTAATTGCATCGCCTAAGTTCTACATCTTCATACACGTTATTTAATTAATCGAGGAAGAACATTTGACTGCAATCTTCAATCGTAAACCGAACACACTATAAAACAACAACCTATCTGTAAGCAAATCTGAAAGTGAAAAACTCCAACGTCACCTACAATAATATGTTCAATGTTAATATATTAATAATATGTTGTTGTTCAATATCCAATCACACAAATATTACAATTTACACAACACCACAGTTGGAATAAAATAACATACATTATATTGTCTGCAATATGATATAAAACTGCCACGCGGCAAGTATTGAATAGATATGGGTTCGAGTCTCGATTGCGGTTGGATAATTTACTTCTCGTGTTTTATAAAGTCTATTATCATTTTACCCTATATCGTACTTTCATATAAACACTTTTTTTTTTTTTTTTTACAAAAACTTCTCTTTATTGATGGTCATATGGCCACACGAATATGTTTTATCCAAGCCCCGTTGTTATTAATATTGCCCACTCATTTGACAATCATTTTAATTTGTTCATTTTAAGCTCACAGTGATATACTTCTACGTTTCCCATTGTCACATACACAAAATAAAATTTATGTTCTACCATTATTTATAACAACGAATTCAAAATCAGAACTATTTATGGCAACACATTCTACCCTCTAACACGCATTCTCTTTCACATGTCACGCACCTAAAGTTATCAGATTAATTACCGTAACATGGGGCTTCTGTTGCACACACACGCACACACACCTAAAACAATCAATTTCCACTCAATTCAATTCGCGGAATTTACTCTATGTTAATGGCGCGCTGCTATTAATCATGGGGAATAAGTATTAGTGCACAATACTTTGTCGTTGTTTTTAACAGTTTTATTACGCTTTTCGTTGGTCCAGGCGAGCATGGTAACTGGAATTCGCAACTCTGTCTAGCTCAATCAATATATCTGCTATAAATATCATTTGGATGCGAATATGTACAGTTACAAAACAGTTCTAAGTTAATTTGAATATAAAATACAATATATCGCTTGAGGTTAAATGCTGTTCGGTGAAATCAAACCTAGAAAATAACATTCTTAAATTTGGTTTAAAAGTACTTCGATGCTAGTTTTATTTTAAACATGAGCCCAGTTTCATGTTATCAATAAACCAAGTTTTAATCGATTTACGATGGTTAGGTATAGACAACTGTTAGTTTACGAAACTTTCCAAATTGAATGAAAAGGTTTCAAACTTTTTTCCGAGAAAGTTAAAAAGCTTTTGCTTCACTAAAAGAGTAGGAGCACAGTTTTCAACACTGAAATCAAAAGATTTGATAAAACGGGACCAGCACAAGCACTGCACAGAAGGCTACCAATTTAACTACCGGTATTTTCTTTTCTGCATATTATGAGTATTCATTCCTCGAGACCTTTTCGTTGAATGTCAAATATCATAAACAATAGTTTGTTTTGAAGCGTTTTGGTTAAACATACTCACAACTACTTTTTCGGGTAGACCGAGTAAGTGAAGGCAAATAAATTAACCACCGTATCCCCATGATTGATGACCATATCCCTATCCGAACTTGAAGTAGCCTATGCTCGTCTATGTTTGCCGCGCACTTCCGGCTACTCAAGCGTTGGCAATGATTTTCGATTACAAACGCCAAACTAAGGGAAGGTGATCGTTAGCTAAATTAGAGCCATCAGTGGCGTGATACGGTTAACGATTTAGAACTAGAGATTTCGATTTCGGCGTTGGAAGAAGAACATGGGAGTTCACCGCAACATTACCTATAGTAACGACTAAATTATACGATTTCGTTCCACTTATAACCACTTACGAGTTATACCAATTTATTTGACACTTTTGGTCGAAATTTGTTATCTTTCTTTGTAAATCAGTTTTTATAACTGAATGGGATAGACGTTAAATAAATAAATAAAAATCCATTTACTGCATCCAACAAGAACCTGATTAATATAAAACATTGCATGTTTGTTACAGGGTAGATAGGACTACACTCTTCTTAAGTCGTAGATGGTGAACAAAAATGGTTGGTAAGTAGGCAGAAAATTACCAAATTTAAAGATTTTGATTATTACAAAATCAAAAATCAAAAAAATTTCAGTCTATTTTGTTATTTAAATGTTTTTCTGGGACCCATTTTCAAAAAATGTCAAAACAGCGTGGCGTAAGAGTGACATATGTGCAACGTTGTGTTCATCTTACTAGTTTAGTATGACTCATCTAAACGAGATAGAATATTAAAACTTGTCCTGATTTGGCTCCAAGGCTGCATGGGCTATATCATCTTATTCAATTATCGACATCACACGAAAACATGGTGCTTAAAAATTGCAAAAAGTTAAATACAAAACAAATACTTAAGTAGAGGGCCTACAGTCAATAATGTGTTGCTAAAAAGTGTTAATAAGGTATGGCCAAAAATAAATAACGACGTAAATGTTCTCACTCGCGTTGAATGACCCGGCACCTCCACCATTTGTAAAAGTCGGGGAGAATCCAAATAAACTTAACTAGCTACAGGAGAAAAAGAAGAACAACACAACAACTACGCAACACAGAAAGATGGCAAATTTTCGAGTTTTAATTTTTAAAGGTTTTTCTCGTATCTTGTTAATACAATTGAAGACACTACTTTAAACATGTCGAGCAACACTGCCATTGGAAGAATTTATTTTATAGAGTACAACACAGAAATAACAAAATACAATTGAACTCAGGTGTTCTGCTTATTGGTCGGAACTAGACCACCCTTATATCAGCAATTTAATTACTTCTGGAGTGTAGGTTCCTAAACGGGCTAGTGTAGGCCCTACTACACATACTCGCGGCCCTACTGCTGTGCTGCTGCTTACTCGTGCTAATACTAGATACACAACATTGTACTGGTACTGTTGGTACACGTGTTCCTATTAGATTGTGAATACAACTAATAATAAATTTGCCTTTTGATTTGATAACATCAAAATACTTTAGATATGATGGGAATTCTTTTATTTCAAAACGCGAGAATTATTTAATCATTTTTTCAACAGTGGATTCATTATGTAACCTATGGTGATTTTCAATATAACTTTGATTTAAAATTGAGTAGTAGAGATACGAACTACAAATAAAGCAACCAATCACGGTAGATATAAAATACAAAATTTTGTTTTTTGGAGATGCCCCTAGTGATGCCTTAACCACATAGCCCCCTGCCCCCGCCACCGGATCAATCGTCACAAGTCATCCTGCACCCTGAATAGATATTACTATATATATATATATATATATAACTATCGGAGTTGCAGATTATGGAATGATTTGCCGGTGGACATCCGTGAACTACACACTCGGAGCCATTTCAAATCTGCAATAAAAAATTTCTTTTCTGGTGTATCCTGATAATTCTATTCTATTCACAATACCATTCATGTTTGTCATAATTTCATCACCCTCACTTTTTACATGTCTACACACACACACACACATTGTTTTCTATTATTGTATAATTTATTTTTAATTTATTTAATTGCAATGTATTATATTAGTATTTAGTAGGTTGCTAGACACTAAAATGTGAATGGGGATATGCCCTTTTTAGCTACCTAACACATCAATGTGTTAAAACAATAAATAAAATAAAAATAAAATATTTGGATTATTAGATACACCGTACCCATTAGATATTGATTTAACTTCATTTAAGGGTCCAATTTAAATTCTTCAAGTTTTAAAACAATCTTGAGAAAATTAGGGTAAGATTTGATATCCCTTCTCGTTTAGACATGTCATACTTACAAAGGTAAAAGAATAAGCTTCAAGAAGTTTCAAGGACGCACTAAACGTTTTATCAGTAATGCAGAAAACGAATGTTATATACCATCTGCTCTTGAAGCGTTTTGCTTGGATGATAAAAAAATAATAATGATAATAATAATGTCAAGACCATTCCCAACGGTGTCAGGTTGAGTGGGGTATTTTACCGTGATCTAGGGCATAGAACGGTTATGTACATTGGTTGCCAGACATTTATCGTGTCTACCACATGTTTTCCTATTTTAAGTGCGTCGAAGTGACATTCAAAGCTGGAAGTTACTGATATTACGTATGAATAAGTTACAAAAATGTGTATGTATAGACACTATCCAACTATTAGAGTCAATTAAATAATTATTTCATTTGCTGGTGGGAATTCGAAAAGATTCGAGTAAGCTCATCGTTGATTCAACAAAATATATTATGTGACACAATCACAAAAGGAAAATATAAAATCAAAAGAACATGGCAAGAATATGGAGTTCTAAAAGTATATCCGAACATAGAGAAAACTAATAGTTTAATCATGTGCAAAACCAACATCATGATTGTACGGTGATTATGTGGGTGTACAAACAATAAACAAATCAGTATTTTTTTACTTTTTGTTTCATTGCACGTGTAAAAGATGTTCTTTTTTAAATTCAGAAAACCCTTGTTCGTTTCCTGGTTAGGCATGTATGTTTTAATAACGTTAAAATAGCTGGGAAACACTTGAAACTTACATTAAAGACACATTAAAACTGAGGTAAAAACCATTGAAATTCCGAATAATTTATTTAGTTATTCAACTTTTCCGGATTATGTTTGATTCTTAACGTGTACTTCAATTCAATTATGCATATATATATTTGTTGTATTATGGACAACTATGACGCTGGTATTATGAGGGTCAAAATACCATATGTAAATGGCGAATAAAAAATTAATAAATCAAGAGATTACTTCAAGCGGGATTCAAACCCGTTTCGCTTGGAGTCATTCATATCGGGCTTGCAACCAAGGACGCAACAATACAATATGTAAATTCTTACCTGGCACTCATAACTTGTGTGTACCACTACAGTTAAATTTATATTTAATTAAGAATTTTATCTTATATGTTGAGAAAGTGTTATGTAATATAACTGTATCAGATTCTTTGAAAGGTTGCATGTAAGAAAAGGCATCGCTGGCCTTTATTCGCTACTCACTCACTCACTCACTCACTCACTCACTCACTCACTCACTCACTCACTCACTCACTCACTCACTCACTCACTCACTCAGACAATATCGAAAGTATTTATTTTTCTGTATTGAAAAATTAAACAGCTATCATTGTATCTCATCTATGATCTAAACGTAGTCAGTTAAAACAAGAGTTCTATTTCCATGACATTGCTATTTGACATTAGTTTGGTCAATGGTCGGTAATAATTTAATTACAAACTACGTATGCCGGCAAACAGATAGTTTCTGGCTGGTGAATAAGTAGGTCAATGGGCTAATCCCAAAGCTCATTTTGCTGCAGTCGGATAAACTAGCCTAGTTGAACTAGTTCAACAATGAAAGTTACGTCACAAGCAGGCGACAGTGGAGCTGAGAATTAGCAAGCGAAAGATTGTTACAAGAATAAATCTGATTAAAAGAGATATCATTTAAAAAAACACATTTCAAACTTCCCAAATATTCAAACTGCGCTTATAAAGTAAAACCAATGACGAAATAAACGTCTTGTTAGAATAGATTAATCCAATAAGTTTTATAATGATTAAAACATCTGCAATATTTGATAATAGATGTAGACCGTGTATTTCATTCATGTAGAAATGGAACAGTTTCAACGAATATAACAAGAAAGTAATTACAAACTAAAACAAAGGTGAATTTCTCGAAGTCGGTTTGTTAGTCTTGTGTTTGTAATAACTCTAGTGCACTTGTTGTGTTCCGTGTACCAGAAATGAATGCACCAAGATCTTTCCGCGCTGTTGCCTCATCGACAGCACTGTGAGGTACTTTCCCACATTCGAATATACTTCCATGCTGCCATAACTTGCTTATTCGTTTTGAGTCTAGTTTTCTGGTTTTCTTTACTTCTTATATTCTTCTATTTTTTCATAGTTAACATTTTGTTAGTTTTAATTCGTTTCTGTTCATATTTTTTACATAAAAATTGAATCTGTTTTTAAAAGTTGTTGTCTTATTATACATTGTCGTTGTTGTATTATTTTCTAACTTGGTTTAATTACATTTAATTATTTTGTGTGTTTTTATGTATATTTAATTTAATTTAGTTGTCCTTCGTAACATTAACTGAATAGGAGAGACGTTAAATAAATAAATCCCGACGAAGTAACGCGAGCGTTTTTGATCGGTAATCCTGACTGAAAATGTATCGAAAGATTATTCAGCCACTAACTCGAATGCTAGAGATTTAGCCCTCTACAACAACCCTTAGATATTCCTGTCATAACGAGCCGAACACACAAGTTACCTTATTACACACATGACGATAGAATTCCAAGGGACCTGGGTTCTTATCCATAATAACAGATGTAAAACAAATTATCAGTTATACTTTATTAGTATAATTAAATTATATTTATTGATAGTTATTAATTATTATTTAATACAATTAAAAACTATAATTATAGTCTACCCACTCACTCACATAACTGATTTTCTATGGAGGCTTTAAATTTAAAGCACACAAAGCCAACCACCGGCCCGAAACCATTGATGAGCGAACAATAGCCAACTAGAGACCAGCATTTAAAATGAGAAACACAGACCAAAGAAACTGGAAACGACTCCACTCGCGGGACGCTGATTCCATACCGACTTTTTCCGCAACGATTTCCTGGTGTGTAAACTGGAAACTATCTAGATAGCACAAACCACACTACCCTAGTTTTTCACCAGAAGAGAGGCGCTCTGTCTGGGATTGCCGATTGCCGACGTGCATTCATTTTAATGTATGACTACTCCCTTCAAATGTATGCCCGTGTGTAGCAGCGCAATCATTATGAAACAGTCTAGAAAGTTTTCAGAGAAAATAAGAGTTTTTACGATCGTTTGAAACGACGAGTTATTCCACGAAAACATTTTCGAATCTTAAACTTTGTCCGATAACTTAAATTCGTTTACTCGTCGAGATCGGTATTCTGGTTACCATACCAATATTCCTGAAACGTTTAACCACGAATACGACTATAAGGATCGAAAATCATGTTTGTCTCCTAGCCTCAATTTTCTTCTAAATGCCTTGTATTATGATTGAGTTTACCTGAAGTAACTAGTCTACCTTGATTATTTTTTATTTGTTCAGTGGTGTCAAGTACGTGTTATTAGTTACTATTGAGTTCTTTGTTTGGTCCAAAGACACGTCATCACTCGATCATTCTTCCAAGACATCATAACAATTACAATCATACGTTACGTCGAAAGTTATTGAAATCAGTTACTAAAACGATTCAAACAATGAATGAAAATGGAATAAAAAATAAAGCAGTAAACACAAACACGTCGTATTTCTGTCGATTTACTTTGTGTTATATTTTTTTTGGAAAATTATCATTAAAATATGATTGAATAGGCCTACCCACTTATAAACGCATTCAAGATTGTGGAAAAACTAGAAGAGTGAATTATCCCAGTCCCACAGTCTTTCATTAGTTGTGAGTTGTGACAATGTGTTTAACTATACGACCCTGAAATTTTATTACACTTTCTCCTCAGTAAACATCCCAATCTGTCACCTACGACTGCCACTTGCCATTTTCTAGACAATTGATGAGATTACAAGATAGCATAGGTATAAGTTTGTGTTTTTAAGCTATTAGCAACATGACTCGAATGACACCATTGCGAATTGTGGGACTATTCTATTTTTCTCAATGTATTGTTGCTCTTAAATAAAAAAAAAGCGTATTAAGCGTAAGCACGGGTACGGATAGGGAGCAAAGCTAACCGCTATTAAACCACGCTTGTTCCAGCGTTAAACTAGAGGTACACACTCCACTTTTTTAGGGGAAATCCCCGCCTCCATAACCACCATGGTAAATACAAACATCATGTTCAATCCTTGTTGAAGAACATTGTTAAAAGATTTCAATCGGAGGTCATGTTCGGTTTTTATCGTGAGACGTGACACACTTACGGCCGGACAAACGGAAGAACAGAAAAGTAATGCATATAGGGCAGATTTGCTCTCTAATTGTTATCCTTTAGGGGATTATGTGTATCGTGTTTTGCAAACCAGCGTTAGTTTTTAATGCCATTAGTTGCAAAAACTCATCTTGGTCGGTGGTCGGCGAGAAGTTAAACACATACAGCGAAGCGTGGTGAGGTGAGGTGAGGTGTGTTGATTTTGATACAGAACGTACAGCTCACTATTTCCGTATACGTGATTCATGTTGGCAAAGAGAGTAGTTTCTACTGTCGAATATTCTTTTAAAGAAAATTGTTAGTGTAATTTCGAAAGTAATGAAAACTGTATTCATTGCTTACAAACATTAATAAGACGAGTTGTTTGTGTCATTCGAAATGGGTAAAGTAAAAAAATTATCTTTTTATCACATAAAATTCACATTTATTTCCCATTTGAATAACACCGAAATCCCACATCCAATTCGATGTTAACCATGAGAAGCAAAGTTTTTGAACAAAACAAGTATGCAATGTGAAGTTGTGTTCACCATTTGACCTGTTTTAATTTGTCAATAAACGCTTTAGGCTGTGTGTGCGTTTTCAGCACGCATTTTATTCACTGTTTAAAACCAAGTTATCGTATTTGACTGTTCGGACTATATTTATTTATTTATTTTCTTTCTTTCTTTCTTTCTTTCTTTCTTGTTTTACGTCTTTCCTAATCAGAATTCCATGTACTCGTATTTTTTTTTTATTTCCCCCCAATTAACCGAATTCAAGACAAGCAACAAATTATTAGCCATTAATACACAAATTGACATCAACCACATAAAACTTTAATTATTTAAAGCAGCTGTTTATGCCAGTTTACCAACATGACTCATTTATCACTCTTGTCACCTTATCAACTTTTCACCATTTTGTATTTTATAACCTCAATTTTGTTCTTCTTCTTTTTTCTTTTTTTCTTCGTTCATCTTGGGCTTTCAGCCGTTTTTTTTAATATATATATACTTTTCTTATTCAAGTTTTTCTTTTTGTATTTGTTGTGAAATTTTAATTTTATAGTACTTGTTCATGTATTTATTGTTTTGTATAACGTATTTGTATTGTATTTTGAATTGTTTAGTTTTAGTTACCTATACCTGTTGTTATCAATTAATAAAAATTATAAAATTAATAATTATAAAAAAAGTGATCACTAACTGAATCGACAGTGATTACTTCGTAAATGCGACAACTTGTCGGATGACAGTGACAACAACGTACTAAATATTTTTATTTTATTTTATTTTTGTTATTTATTTATCTAACGTCTATCCTATTCAGTTATAAAAATTGATTTACAAAGGAGGACAACTAAATAAATCTAATTACATAGATGCAGACACAACAATAAACTACATTTAAGTAAATATTTGAAATAGTAATATTATTACAATGCATTAAAACTCAACAAATTAGGTAACAATTAAAAAACATTTGCTTCAGTGACACGCACACATGGTCGCGCTACGCATGAATGACATTTAAGTTATCACTGTCGGTCGGCAAGTGTCGTTTCACTTAGTAAATAGACCTTGAGTAGTGCTTGCTTATTGAAGTACATAATTATTATGAAGTATTATTTGAGCAAAATGGTTGTTAGAGCTGGCATATTTCATGCGTTTATATTTTTGTTATGAGGATTTGAAAGTACAAGAAGAAAGCTGTAGGCATAACACAATCCAATTATTAGACTTGTTAATTATTAGGGAAACGCCAAAGTCGTTGTTAAACGAGTGAGTGAGCCATGGGTAGAGTACCCGGTATCATTCCCCATACTGAACTTGATCCAGCCTTGAATATATGGGAGGAATTGGAATGTTCCCGGGTACTCAACACTTGCCTAAATCACGCGTTTAACAACGACTTTGGCGTTTCCCTAATTACTTATTTAAATTGAACATTCAAAATGCGAATCGTGTTCGAAACGACGAAACGTATCCAAGATCAAACAAAATCACCTAATTTTTATTTCCCATTTAACAGTTAAAGTATTACGATCTTTTGTTTTAAATGTATGTATTGTATTGTAAACATAAAACTTATTGTGTTAAATGTATAACATGTGCTAATTACGTAGCTATAAACACGGAAGCCGTAAAGTAGGGTTAGGTGGAAGAGCGAGCTATGTGCTCGAACCTCGCCGTTTTGTAAAATATTTGTGTGTTTTACAAATAAAGTCAATTATTATTATTATTATTATTATTATTATTATTATTATTAACACCCCTCAAAAATAATATGTGGGTGTAAAAATATAAAAAAACATTCTCACTAACGGGCATCGAACCCCAACCCTCCGTTGGTAGACTAAATGCTTACCACTGGGCCATGTCAGCCAGGTACATCTCGTCCCGCTAGCTGCTACTAAACAAATGCTATCGATATTTCAAAAAATCACATTTTTTTTTACTGTAGGCTTAAATCGCTATGGATCTAGCTGATTTTGTTAACAGTTCTAAGTAAACTCGTACCGGATGTCTGTTTAAAATTTCAGCGAAATCTGTTCAGCGGTTCGGCTGATTTTCGACGTACAGACAGACAGACAGAATCACAGAATGAGAGCCGTTTGAGTTGAATGGAGACACTCAGTCGCTCCGCTCCCTCGTTTAACTAGGGAAACGCCAAAGTGTTTTAAACGAGTGAGTTAGCCAAGTGTTTTGACTTCTAAAACCGGATCGTCTGGTCACCTTACAGGAACTCACTCTGCTTGCCACATATTTAAATTGAACATTCAAAATGCGAATCGTATTCAAAACGTATTAGCGTGAAACATTAACAAATTTCCAAGATAAAACAAAATCACCTAATTTTTATTTCCCATTTAACATCCCCCAAAAATAATGTGCGTGTAAAAATATAAAAAAGTTAGCACTGACGGGTATCGATCCCCATCCATCTGTGCGGTAGGCTAAATGGTTACCACTAGACCATGCAGGCCACGTCAACGTCGTCCCGCTAACTGCTACGAAACAAATGCCATTGATATTATTAAAAATCACATTTTTATTTATTGTAGGCTTAAATCGCAATGGATCAAGCTGATTTTGTTAACAGTTCTTAGTAAACTCGTACCGGATGTCTGTTTAAAATTTCGGTGCAATCTGTTCAGCGGTTCGGCTGATTTTCGACGTACAGACAGACAGACAGAATCACAGAATGAGGGCCGTTTGAGTTGAATGGAGACACTCAGTCGCTACGCTCCCGCGTTTAATTAAATGTTCTTGTAATAAGACTTGTGTTTAATTGATATACGTTGTGAGATAAGAGATATCTAGGCATTGCGACTTACGTTGAATTAAGATTTACGAACTACTATTGGTGTGGCTCGCCAAACGTTAGTCGATTATGACCTGTGCTGGACAGACCGAGTCCCAGGCGGAGGGAGAAGTTTCTCACGTCGCGGCCAGACCTCGCTTCTAGTTTCGGGTAGAAAATTCCACCCCGGGCCCACACGGGAATCACATCCAAGGAAAGTTTTTTCTTTACACACAAGTACAAGTAAAGAAACAATAGGTAGAAAATGAATTTACTTTCACGATATTCTTGTTGAGCTCGCAATTTGATTTCCCTTTTCACATTTTCCAGTATTTTTCCTTGTTGTAATTCAGTTCTTAAAATAGCCCGTGGTCATTACGTTCTTTGCATTCAAATACCAAAATAGAAAAACACATTGAAAGAGAAACATCACGTCGATATCAATATCCATCTCTAAATGATATTAGTTTCATTCTGAGAGAAAATTACATCGAATTAGTGTTCGGGCGAACACGTTAGAAAATGTTGTCTACTATTCAGAAGAAGCCGAGCAAAATGCGAAATGAGCCCATCACGCAGTGGCATGTTGTGCGTGGGCGAAAAGCAATATTAAAATCAATAAAACGGAAATTAAGGCGGCTTTAAAAGTCTCTCACTTATCATGTTCCAATGATTGGGTTGATACTTGATTTGAAACCGCACTTTGCTCTTTCCACGAGTTCGCGTGTTTTTTTTCTTCTCCACAAGCCTATGCCTGCTCATGCGAAATCCAATCGTTGTCCACGTTTTCGCATTTCCGCATTATACACCATAAATTATTCTATTTGACAACATACACGCATCATTTTCCATAACTAATTTTTCTATCACATATTATAGTCATTTCCATTCATTATACACTTTCACATGTGCCATTATATAAATAAACTGCAGCATTTACATTTTAAAGTGGCCCAATATTGTAAGCTCTTAATTTGATTTGTGAGCACAGTGTGTACGTTTAAACATTGCAAACAGACAACAATAAACATTTAATACGTTGCAGCCTAATGCCTGTTTTTAAAATTAATGCGCTATTCTGCTTTAATAATGGCGAAACGTGTTTTTTTTTTTTAACGTCTATCCTATTCGGTTATAAAAACTGATTTGCAAAGGAGGACAACTAAATAAATGTAATTACATAGATGCAGACACAACAATGAACTACAGTTTAGTAATTATTTGAAATAGTAATATTACAACAACAATGCATTAAAACACAACAAGTTTGGTAACACATAAAAAGAATATTAAATGCATTAATTAATGTATCAAATAAAAAGTGGTGGAAAAAAGGGGAAAAAAGAAACGAAAGGAAGAAAGGAAAAACGAAAGGAAGAAAGGAAAAAAGAAAGAAAAGAAAGAAAAAAAATAAAAATAAGAAAAAATATCATTAAAGAAAAAAGAAAAAAGAAAAGAAATAACTGATTTATTAGACGATCCCACTCAAACGAATACGTATGAGGTTTGCCAAAAATCACGACCAGCAAATTAGGGAGTAATCAAACTTTCGCGGAAGAAACCACCGAACGCGAATCTTCATTCTTGTGTTCAAATCTTGATAACAATTTAGTTCAAAAGATCTTGACTCTAATATATAATTAAATCAGATATATAATTATTTAAAATTGTTCAAGTCAAAAACTGATCACAGCAATGATACAGGACACCTAACTCAAGTTGCAAGCTCCAACGCATAAAACATGCATAAAACAACGTTTAAACTTATGTATATATTATTATTAGCATTTACATAGCAGGAGCTGATAATAGACAGTTATAACAGTTTTGCAATATCCTATTGAAGTGTTCTAGCTCCTCCCATTAGCATATTCGTTCATGCATGTAGACCATAATAGCGTAACATCTTCAGTGTATGCCTCGTACACTACATTACTTTCATTGCCCGTGTTCCAGTATATTATCTTCACTTTGCAATTATCTCTTCTACCTCAAACATTAATTTCTCTCAGTCTCAGTAGTCCTTGACCAAATTAGTAAATGGTTTTATGCTTTTATCTTAACCTATGTGTCTGGACTACGTAATAAGGTTTGTACACACAACTGCGTTGTAGAACAAGAAACGGGTAAACAGAATTGTTTGGCACAGGCTTGAGATAGTCACTCAAGAACGCACAGGATGACGACTGTGTTGAACGCAAATTGCATTAATAGTATTTCGAGCAAAATGTTATCAGAACCAGACTTCCTAACCCATAAAGATGATACTAAACATTATTATTATAGGCAGCAAAGCTCACGTATGAGCATCACATTTCTGTATGAGTCAATTGTCTGTGCGTGTGTCACATCTCACGATTGAAGAGTCTACCCACTCAGTCATATAACTGATCTTCAGTAGAGGGCCAAGCCAATCCTGTAGGCCCCGACGCAATCGTCGAGTGAGCGATAGATAACCAGCCAAAGATCGATATGTTTTAACAGGATAGAATTCAGATCAGATCAGAAGTTTTGAAACTTATGCCTAGACCGGGAATCGAGCCCTGGACCTCTGCATTGGAAGCAGGTAGGCTAACCACAAGACCAACGAGCCACACCTCCGAATGACCTTGTTGTCAACCCTTCAACAAGGATGATACAGAATATTTTGCTTATTCTTGAAGTCAGGGGGTGGAGCACACGTCTACGGAAATTTAAAAATAAATACCCGGCACCTCCACCAACAATGAGAATTCAATGGAGAAACCGCAAGTATTTCACGGCACCTACATTAACAACGATTCGCAATGAAATGGAAAGGTACTTATTATTTCGTTTTTGTTTTCTTGGACAATCTGTTCCATAAGTAGTTATACGCTCCCGTTTTGGATTTTCCCGTACCCGTTTTCAATTGTACGAATATAATAGCATGTTTTCTTAAACGTTTATAATGCACATTTGTAGACAAGCGTTCAGCGGAAATATGATCCGTTATTATTCAAGTTAATTTTATAACTGTTTTTAAAGTGGAGGATCAACAGACAGTTAAAATAACTTGTTTCGTTCAACACCCTAAGTGTAAAGACAGAACAAATGTGGTGATTTGTATTTATCATTATTTTAATACCATGTATGACCTAGTTTAGATGTTCGAGAATAAACTGACAAAAATTTCATCTTCATGATTATCTACGAAAAACACCAAAATGCGTAAAGCAAAACAACATTTTGTAAAATCAATTTAACTCGCTCGTAACACGATAGAACCAACTCCATAATCACGTGGGGGATGTGTGGCTTGTGGCTTTTCGTTTTAGAATGAGGTGTTGTCTTTGCTCATTCTCTCGTTCTCCCTAATACACCATTACCACCCCATTCAAAGTGCGGTCGTTTCTGTTTGACTCGTGCACAGTTTTAATGAGTCTTCTAAACTACGGCTTCTCTGACCTTTCATACAATAAACTGGTTATATCGACATTGCGTATAATGAGTTTCTGTGGCCAACATTTCGAAAACTTTTCTGGTGGAATACTAAACTGCGGTAAACTTACGTTTAAGACTAAGCTAGTTCTCGATACCCTACATGTCAGTTTCATTCGTGTATAAGCTGGCTAGGAAGCGAAGCTCCGTTCGTCCATCTAGCGTGCGTCACGTTTAATGATAAAATACAAACAGGACCTTGGATTAACATACGTTTTTGTGGGCATTGCCCTTCAAGGATAATACAGAATACTTTGGGTGACTGGGGGTTAGGCAGCAAAGATCCCCCCCCCCCCCACTTAAAAGAACGTTTGAATATGTGTATACTCGACACCTCCAGCATTAGTGAAGGCTGACACAAGCATTACAAAGGACGGCAAGCTTCACTCACTGTTTGGGTACACTTCCGTACTCACTTGTTATTAAATCAATATCCACACGAATGATTGAAACGCATAAAACTGTTGAGACGTGTTCACATAATAAATGATTATGGTAATGGTTAAATAATGTTTCTGATCGATCACAACCTGATAGAGAACGGGAGTTATTCTAAATCAATAGCTTGTCGACAACTTCATACGTTTGTCCAGAAAATTACAGATCAATGTGGTTGGGTGTTTATTTTGGAGCACTTATTTTATCATTTATTCATATCAAAATGGAGTTTCGTCAATTATTGCCGATGTTCAAAATCGTTTGGAAATTAGATTATTTGCAATAATCACTAAAACCGAACATGATTCTTGATTCTTGAATCTTGATGTAGTGCATTAAGCCCAATTTGTTCTATATGATGGATGTCCATACCGTGTTCATTTGAACACTCACTGGAAGACTGGTGTATGTCTTTGTGGAGAGAACTCTTTTTTGTATTAGTGAATTATATGAACTAATATCTAGACTTATAGCTGGAAACCAAATATGTGTAGTCGATGAAAATAGACACAAACTGTGGTCGAGATCAAAGCTAAATAATGCTCTCTGAAATATCGTTTACATCAATCGTTAAAAAAAATGTTTACATATTTCGATACAATTTAAATGGTTAGCATCAACTTATATGATTATTCAAACACTATTGTCACATTTAGTTTTTATGATTCGTTGAATGAAATGCCCTTCAATACGGTCCAGTTACTGGCTCTTTAAATAGTAATTTAGCAAAACATCACATTTTTTTTTAAATCAATCCAGAAATTAAAGAAATCCATATCAGCGGCGAATTTTTTAATTTCTGGATTGATTTACAAAAAAAATCAAATACACCTACGGGAGTGTTTCCCGATGAATGAAATTGAGAAATCACTTATTATCATCACGTATTTATTTCTTCGTCGTTATTGCAATATTTAATATTGTATTTATTTAATATTATCTATATCATGTATTAGGATTTTAATGTTTAGTTCTCATGCACAACAAAGGGCCAACAAAGTTTAGCGTAGCGCAACCCGATATAACAGGTCCCGCTCCGGTGTATAAACTGTGAAAAAACTTTCATCCGTTAAATCTTATCACGTGACCAGGTCAGGAGGGGATTTCGTAAACACCCTTACAAATAAATCTACCCTGTAGGACATATATAGCCAAGGTGCATTGATTTAGTAAGGTCAATTACTCTCAATCGAGACGAGGCCGGGGAGTCTGAGAAGGTTGTCTGGCTGACGGCCAGATGTCCCGGAAGTGACGCCGCCCCTCCCAACCACGGGGTCGCAGATTTATACAAGTCTCGAAACAAAAGCTACATTGTCTACATCGATTAGTCGATCGCTACGTTTTCGAACTCTCGCGATGAATTCGCGGTCTAATGCGTTTCCCATTTCTAGCGGGGGGAACAATGAGTTTCCATACGCGCTATGACAGTCAAAAGCGTTGCCACAAGGGAAATAAAAAACGTGTTTCTTCCGTATCGTATTGCTTTGACAACTTCTACTATCTAGAGACAAGAGGACAACAAATTGTCTGGGGAAGGTCTGACCCGGCTACATATTTAATCAATTATTTATATACGTACGCAGACTTTCAAGAATTCTTATTCAAAACTTTCATGTAAATGTTAAGGAAGGGATGGTTACGGAAATGGAAATGTAATCGAAAAAAAAGATTACGTCCCTTAGTGAATAAGGATCAGAAATTACTTAATTATTAGTGATAATGTGTAATTTCATTTCAGTTTTCTCGACTAGTGACTGGTTTTTGCTCAGCTGATATGAGCGTAGGCCTACAACAATCGCTCAGTTTTACTCACAATGACAACATCAACTATACAGTTTTTAGGCAAAGAAACTATAGTTTTGGGTTTTAAGTGAACAATACCAAATGTAGTTATAAAGTGTGTGCTATGAAGATAAGACTGTGAAAATGATTAGAAATTTGATCGCTAGGCCTATACAGTTGAATGTGGTGTAGAAAGTAAATCGAAATATTAACAAAATTTACTAAGTTTCAGGGTTTTTGCTAGTACATCAAAACATTACAAATTAACGTTAAAATACTTAAGAAATGGAAAAACCACATTTTTGGCAAACATAGCATTCAATTTTACATATTTACTGGATAAATAGCAAACAGAAAATTACCGGATGATTAGTTTTATGCAATGAGAAATAATTTCAAACTTCAGTCATTGCCATAATTGTACATAAATATTCCACTATCGTCGGCCCAACGGTTGACATTGGGATCTTACTAGTTTACTAACGGAAAATACTAAAAAAAATTACCTTCGTTATGAGTTGAAGTATAATTGAAAATTCACGAATGTGCAAGCTGAAGTGTAAAATTGGTTAATTGTATCCGTGTATTATCCAACGCTCTCAACTTCGTTTATTACAATGCGCGACTGAATTAATTAGAAGGGCAAAATCTACTTTCTCCGGTGTTTTATTCTAGAGTTAATATTGAACTCAACAACGATACTGTTCAAACAAACCATTGAGACGATCCGGCTGTTGACTTAGGCCCTAAGCGAATTAATGTTTCAATATAACAGTAACTGTGTTGGCGCACCTGAGGTGCACTTAGGAGTGGACTCGGATCTCAAAGTGCAAGGGCTCGAACCTCGCTGAGAGGATTGGGATGTTCATTGGGAAGGTGGCTCCTTTAAAACCTTTTAGAGGATAAAAACTATTCACTAATACAATAAAAACAACATTTCGGAATTAACAAAACTACTTTCGTCATCAACTTATTTAAAAAAACAAAAATCCTATTATCAAAAACGTGCAAATCAAAGGAATACAAAGATTACACAATGAACTTTCCCAATAGAAGTCGACGAATCAAGGTGATATAAAAGAGCTTTTTCCTATATTTACTAAAGGAATTCACATTGGAGGAAAATAGGAACTTGGCATGGCTTATGCAAGTTTAATGTTGTTAAAGCTGCCTCTTTAAGTTTCCTTTTCTTTCAATATTGTACCTTTAGCAAACGTCGAGATTGCATAAAATCGAATTTATTCACTTTGTTCCATGCATGTTCTACCAGTTTGAAAGATAACATCCATCCGACTTCTCGATGTTTTTCTTATGTTTTCAACTCATACCACTAAAAGGTTTTAAATATTGTTACTATGAACTCTTTTTACTTTTAAACGAAAGCATTTAATACACATTTGCAGCACGCGAATAGAAGGTAGTGATACAATTATGTTAAAACGTTTTCATTTAAGTAAAAATTTCTTTCTTTAAACAACGTCTATCATGTTCAGTTCACATATTCAGTGCATGTTAAAACCCAAACACTAAAATTACAAGAATCTATTTAAGGAAAAGGGAAAATGAATGATGAAAGACAGCAAAGAAAAATTATGAAAAGTTGAAAAGAAAAAAAACTAAAGGTAAATCGATTAGAAAATAGGTGTTTTTTACACGAGTCCATATCAAACGAACATGAGGATCGTGTATCCTTGAACCATATTCATATTCAGTAAGGTATACATCTCTTGCTTGAGCCGTTGATTATTAAACACGCTTATTTTAAAACGACTATAGGATGTGAAAATATGTAATCACATGAAAAGAAACCAACAACGAACTGTATACTAATGAGCACAAAAAATCGTTTTATTACGAACGTTCCCTGAAGACATCTTATAAGAAAATAACGTATACTTTTAGAATAATAAAACAAGTTTTATAATAAATACCTATAGAGTTTTACTAAGAAGACGATAAATTTAAATTAGAACAAGACTAAATACATAAATTGCGTTAAATAAATTATTTTATATTTTATGTTCGAGCTTGTAAACTGCGGCGTGTGTGATCATTTCATAGTGCATCATAATACGTAACTTCTTGCCTGACTGTGTAGCCCTGAGAAGGCGGCTAGACTAGAGTCTGTCAATAAGGTAAGAATTCTCGCCTGGCACCGTTTATTACGCTGTCACTGAATAGCTTAAACGCCACATCACGAGGCATACAAGTGTGCTTAATGAATGAGTTCCAAGATAAATGTGTCATAATTTTAACAGTATTTTTGTTCCCGTTATAAACTTAAGGATAACACCGCATATTATATGCAGACATATTAATGACATAGGAGGTAGTTTTCTATTTATTAAATTGTGATCAAAATATATAACTGCAATGCGAAGGGGAATTAAGCATAATTATCTTAAGTTTAGTTTAGACTATAAGCGTTCTCTTTGCAATTATGGGTTACTTTACGATAGCATGTTCAAGCCAACATAAATGCAATAGCTTTAACAGCATTAAAGTTAACAAGCTTTAATTATTTTATTATGCCTTGAGACATGGATTAACATTGAGTGACGTAACTACCCGAGTCTAGATTCGCTTGTTAATAATAATACGACTGCATCACAGTTTCCCTTGGCAGACGAGGGATTCCCCTGATACCCCGCCCGAGCCCACAGCTGACCTAGCTACATCTACCGGTCAGTCGTAAGGAAGGCTACTTTAGGGCTACTAAGCCCTGATCAGCCTATATTACAATGTATTTTCAACTAGACATTATACACATAAATAAAAAATTAGCAATAGGTAACATAAATACAACTTAAGAATGATTTAGGGATTTGGCGGAGGGATGGTAGCTAGGATGTTGGGGAGAAATGGGTATTTGTATTTTGGTTAATATTGATTTCACCAGCCCATACCACCTTCCCCCAGCTCTCTTCGCACCACGACAAGTAAGTTTTAGAACAATGTCACTCGCCCGACCCTAAGGAGACTCGAAACAGCTCGCTTCACAATGGAATATACATTATTGTAGCCCGAAAAAAGTTTCATTAAAACGTAGCGTCATGCTACGTGAATAACCCTTTCAACTTTCTTGGGCTCGTCACAACTCACAACCAATCAGTTTGGCTTTCACTCACAAATATTCATGGAAAAGAAAATACTTTTTGTCAAAGAAATCTAATGTAAGATTGGGAAAACAAAACTTTTTCCATATATTTTGTTTATAAAGTTTTGCCAATGCCATATTCCAGCAAATTTAAAAAGAGGAGTTTAACAGTTTTGAGCTTTTTTGATGTCAAACCTTTACAGCGACGCATGCGTTTTTAATTTAGCGTGAATGATATAAATCTAATTTAATACACATTAATTTAATCAAATAAGATTATGAAAACTAGTGGAAGGCATGTGGATTGACAAGTTTGCCAGGATTTAACACGTCGTCAAGTGAAGCGCGTACTACGGTCTCGGCTTTTAAGTTTTAACTGATTTGCAATGTGTTGTACTTATGTGTAAACATTCTTAAACACAGAAGTCCATTCGCTTTACCTGATATTTTTTTAATCGAAATAGTTTAGTAGTTTAGTTTAGTAGTGGTAGTTTAGTAGTGTAGTTTAAATCAACACCGTAAATAACTATCCAACAACTTATAACAGCAATTTCTCGATTTGGTTGATCGGGAAACACTCCCGTGGGTGTAATTGTTTTTATTTACTACAATTCAGAAAAAAAAAAAATATATATATATATAACAGCAACCTACGCTTTGTTTCAAAACTAAAACAAGATACCAACTGGACACAACAAACAACCAATATGTAAATAAAATATGTAAACAAAATTTAAATATGTAGCTTGTCGTGGCCGTGAGTATATTCGTGGCATCAATAGCGAATATTTGGTAGGGACCTATTAACTAGCTCAATCGACATAGCGTTTGAGACTCTGAATCGGCGCCAACCTTGGCTGAAAATTTTCCGGAATTTCTTCATATCAGTCGTTCATGCCAATGCAGATGATCGAGTCTATTCACAATTACCTGCATCCTACTAACTTACTTAGTCACCTGACGATGGTTACACTGGGTAAAGCTGAAAACAACTCCAACCTACAGCGGGCATCTTTAGAACAATTTTGTTTTGTTTTGTCAATCAACTGTTCTATATTTAGAAGGATATTTAGATTTAATATTTTTCCAGAGACTACCGCGTTACGCCTGGAGATCATTTATTAATTTTCAATGGTGATCGACAAGTTGTTTAGGGAAATACCCCTTGAATTTAATAACCTGCCCGCTTGATTTTCTTAAACTTGACTAGTGGTAACATAGATGTATCAATGTGATTCAATGTCAAAAGGGAGAGGTGACCAAGGAGTCTACTAAGCAAGAAGGAACTATTGCATACCACCCTCCAATGAAGAGATTTATTAGGGAGCACAGCTTCCATGAAAGCATGATTTTTCTGTCGGTCCGACCGTTTGTACGTGTGTCACGTCTCGCGATAAAAACCGAACATGACATACGCATAGCATACGTTTTTTGTGGGCAATGTCCTTCAACAAGAATGATACAGAATGATTTTGGTGACGATACGCTTAGGGGTGAGGACAGCCAGTTTGACAATCACGTGCTCGGCAACTCCACCATTACTGAATGTACGAACAAGCTAGGAACATTTTTGTAATGGTTAGCTTTCTCTTAACAACTTGGCCATCAAATCCCAATTCGCAACCTTCTCGTGGTTTGGCCCGTGATTAGAGGAGTTTTTCTCCCTGAAACTAATGGCGAGCTCTGGGTCGTCGTCGGGGAACTTTCCCCTTCCCTTTGACTACCTCACCGACGGCGACGACAATGACAACACGGACGGATGATGACACACACGGAGACGACCACGACGTGGGGGAACCACTGCCCTCCCCATACGCTTGTGGCTGGTTCTGACCAGCACAGGCCTGTCCACCCCTTGTCCCCCGTCTGGGCCCGGGGTAGAATTGGCCCAGAGCATGGCTCTGCTAATCGTAATAGGCGATTCAAGAGAAAAAGTCCACCTCACAAACATCAGCTAGAAAAAGCGGAGTATTTTACTCCCCGAAACTAGAGGCGAGCTCTGGCAATCGTCGTCGGGGACCTTTCCCCTTTCCCTTGACGACCCCCCGGCGACGATGACAATGACACAACAAACGATGACAAAGACGATGACGACCGCGACGTGAGAAACCACCCTTCCTCTTCTTACCCGTGGCAGGATCTGACCAGCATGGGCCCCTCCTCCCCCCCCCCTTAGGCTAGAGTGGTGCATTATGACCTAACGGTTGACGCGTCCTTAATCCAAATAAACCAAACCTTGTCCCCCCGCGTCATCCCTTACGTCCCTTCCTTCGTCTCGATTAGCCAAGTTGCATAAATATGAGACATTAAGCAATATCCAATCAAAATCAATCAACAACCCGGCGCCGCTATAAAAGAGATCGATTTCAACGATATGTTGGATTAAGTAAGGTTCTCTCCCTTTTGGGTACTTCCGTACCCGTGCGTGTTTTACTTATTTTTTCGAACCGTTTTGCCTCCCATGTTATATATAGGTTTTACACAATAGCCATTTTAGATTTACAGCTTGACCATATATCTGGATATGTATTAGAATTCGACATGTGATACATTATTCGACTAGATATGTGAATACTATATCACGATACTCATGCGAGAAAATTAATAAAAACTCTACACTGTATGCTTGATAACTAAAACGGTGTACTGCATATGTAATATATGGTGTTTGGTATATCAGACGTAAATCAATTCCCTGCAAAAACAGACCAGAAAGTAACAGCAATTGAATTCGATTTTCGTTTTAGTAATTAAATATGTTTATAGTGTTGTTGACCTAATTCCCCGAAGTCCGATTTTTATTATTAAATCACCTTCGTGTTTGTATGTTCATAATTAATGGTCAGTATAAATTTAGTAATTCAAAGTGTGCTTTCACGAATTGTTCAACACCCAAATGTTACGAAATATTAGGGAGCGAAGCACTCCTATAAGCATCACGTTTCGGTCTGTCCATCCGTTCGTCAGTATGTGTCACGTTTCACGAGAAACCCCGAACACAACCTCCTATTGACATGCGTCAAATGTTGATATTCCCTTCAACCAGGATGAAACAGAGTTTCTGGTGACCCTTGGGGTCAAGGGGTTGGGGCTAGCATATTCAAACGACACTTTTTCGTACCCGGCACCTCCACCAAAAATTTTCAACGGGATTCTATTTGTGTGTTCCCTTAGACAATTTCTTTATAAAATAGCTTCATACTGTACCCATGCTTGTTCTAAATAGTAACCAAAGAAAATAATTTCTTGCATATACATCGCAAAACCCCACGAATAGTGTGTAGTAGCTAGAATCATAATGATGTATTATCCTAACCACTTCTTAAGTGTTTATTTTCAGTTTGTCCATAAATAATGTAAGACATCATTGTATAAAATGAAAGTATCTATATTTCCGATTTCGTTAGTTGAACATGTGCATAAACAAATCATCACGAATAAGGTATAATATATAACTCGCACACGAAGTCTACAATTAGAAACATAACACAGTAAATGTTTAATACTAACATTCCAGGAGGAATGAAGAAAAACAACACTATAGTGCAATCACTTTTTAAATGCCCGACGAAACATCGATCAGGTGGCAGCTGCATGATGTAATTGGTTTTCGGTTGAAACCATTAATTTGAGAAGATCCGCACTCCAATAAAATGTTTGCAACAGATTAATAAACCTAGGACACAAACCCATGACCATCTGTTATAGAAGTAGTGATATCCCGGTAAATAAGACAATACATCGCACAAACTATTAGGCCTACTACAAGTCCTTGTTGTCCTTTGTAAATAAGTTTTTTTTTAACTGAATAGGATAGACGTTAAATAAGTTGATAAATCGGTATTGCACAGAGCCAGTGCTTCTGCAATACTGAGTAAATAAAGAAATTGGGTTCACCACTATCAGAGGGAAACTACTAGTAACTACTACTAGTAAAACTTCCAATTTTTTTAGAAATCTTAAAGATAGATGTTATTAAACGAGCTCGGCTTTCTTTTAAAGTACACGAAAAATGTCTAAAAACAGTACCCTAGATAGTTTGATAGTTTTAATATCTTGAATGGATTGTAATCTAGTTATGCCACCCAGAGCAATTCACATGCACTCATGTTCACCCAGTCTGACAAGTGGAACGCGTATTCCACCGTTGAGACATTTCTAACATAGCATAGTCGTGCAATGTCCGTTATCAAGGTTCCTTCTAAGAAGCTGGGGTGTGTTCAACGGATGAAATATGGAATGCATACAAGATGTGTGCTTAATTAAACACATTGTGAGTGACTCGCTTCTTTAATGACCACCACTTTTAATGAGTGTATTTTATGTGACTATTTATTAACCCTGAAGTATATTGATGGTAAGTGCCAACCGATGATAACAAGAACACAAAAACAATGTCATAGTATCTAAATAAATTACATACAAATTTAAATAACACTTTATTATTTTAAATCGTACTTAAGAGTCTATACCCACTTTAACACATTACTGAGTTTCAGTGGGAAACATTTAAATTAAAAGCCGACCAAGCCAACCCTATTGGCGTCGACACCATATAACATTTCAACAACAAACAAACAACAAAAAAACAAACAAACAAAAATCATCATCCAAATCAATGTTCTCCAAGACTCAAAACATTTTTTAAATATTTCCAGTGTGGATTCCTTATTTCATTTCATCCATCCATTCATCCATTCTCATCCAGTTTACCAACATGACTCATCACTCTTGTCACCTTATCAACTTTCACAAGTTTTGTATTTTAGAACCTCATTTATTTCTTCATTCATCTTATTGGGCTTTTAGCCGTGTTTTATATATATTCTTTTGTTATTCAATTTTTTCTTATTTGTATTTGTTGTAAAAATTTTATTTTATAGCTCTTGTTGTATATTAAATGATTTGTATAGGTAACGTATTTGTAATGTTTTGAATTGTTTAGTTTTGGTTATACCTAACACTTGTGGGTTCATACCTGTTGTTAGAGATAAATAAATTAAATATAATAAAAAAAAGTGACGCAACTTGGAAAGGAATACTCAAACATGACTAAGAATTTGTTTAAAAGCACATATTTTAACGTTTCTTGCAATATCAAGTTTTTACTGTGTTTATTTTATACTTATACATTCAAGGTTTGATATACCATTGTCCTGAAAACATTCTTATTTTGAAACAGCTAGCAACTCCCTCTTATAATATTGTATGGGTAATCAAATGGTAATAATTTTGATGTTTAAAGTATTTTAAAAAGTATCATAATTGTGTGACTAAAGTTTATCTAGATATAATTCAATTGTTTCTTGTGAATCTTTTATTTTATGTAAGTGCAATTCACTTAATAGATGTTATATTAAACTATTTGATTTTGGTTATGTTATAGATTAATGTTTACGTTATTATTTTTGTTTTCTTTCACGTTTACATTATTATGACTAGGAAAACGCTAAAGTCCCGACGCGTTGATGGATGAGCTTTTTAAAGTTTTTAGTTGCGTGGGATATCTTTACATTTGCAAGAGCTTTGTTTTGCTGCCTTCGCATTGTAGGTGAATGTTGTCAAGTTTCTTTTGTTTCTTGTCAATTGGTATTATTTACCGTAAAAAACTTATATTAAAAGCTTTTTTTCTATGGATTCTGGCTAACTTTTTCAACTTTTTCTTTCAAAAAATACTACATCACCATAACCTTAATGTCCATGTATAATATGAACGTTGTAGCCCCACCTGTTTAGTCAGAGTTGACCCAAATGGCACGAAAATATCGTACAAAAAATCAAAAAACTTATATTAAAAGCTTTATTTCTATATATTCTGGCAAAATTTTTAAACTTTTTCTTTCAGAAAGCAATACATCACCATTACCATAATGTCCATGTGAAATATGAACGTTGTAGCCCCACCCGTTTGGTCAGAATCGGCCCAAATGTCACGAAAATATCGCACTAAAAATCAAAAAAAAAATCGTAAAAGTGCGATATCCATGAGAAATATTTCTTCGATTGTACCCAAAAACGTAGCAAGTCTTAGTTCAGAGATTTCGAAGGTCCCCTCAAATTTTCATCAAGATCGGATATGCCGTTTGCCCGGTAGAGAGCGAACAAACAGACGGAAAAACAAACAAACAAAAAATTAAAAAAAACACCAGAGCTAAATTTTTTGGGGGGTCGGTGAAATTGAAGTCTTCGCTTCGCTCATCCAATAATAACCGGAAAAAGGTCACATTATTCCAAGTTTTATGTTGAAAAAGTTAGCCAGAATCTATAGAAATATAGCTTTTAATGTAAGATTTTTTCGTTAAATAATAACAAATTAACAAGAAACAATAGAAACTTGACAACAATCACCTACAATGCGTCGGCAGAAAAACAAAGCACTTGCAAAAGTAAAGATATCCCACGCAAACTAAAAACTTTAAAAAAGCTCATCCATCAACGCGGCGGGACTTTAGCGTTTTCCTAGTGTTATAAACAAATGATTCGAATAACAATGTTATATAAGATTGGTAGAGGTGCCGGGTAGACCTAAAACATTTTTAACTCCATAAGAATAGCATTGTTGGTGGAGGTGCCGGGTAGAGCAAGAAAAGTTTTAGCTCCATAAGAATAGCATTGTTGGTGGAAGTGCCGGGTCCTTGATTTTATTATTTATACTAGGAAAACGCTAAAGTCCCGCCGCGTTGATGGATGAGCTTTTTAAAGTTTTTAGTTTGCGTGGAATATCTTTACTTTTGCAAGTGCTTTGTTTTGCTGCCTACGCATTGTAGGTGAATGTTGTCAAGTTTCTTTTGTTTCTTGTCAATTGGTATTATTTACCGTAAAAAACTTTTATTAAAAGCTTTATTTCTATGGATTCTGGCTAACTTTTTCAACTTTTTCTTTCAAAAGGTACTACATCACCATAACCTTAATGTCCATGTATAATATGAACGCTGTTGCCCCACCCGTTTGGTCAGAATTGGCCCAAATGGCACGAAAATATCGCACAAAAAATTAAAAAACTTATATTAAAAGCTTTATTTCTATAGATTCTGGCAAAATTTTTCAACTTTTTCTTTCAGAAAGCAATACATCACCATTACCTTAATGTCCATGTGAAATATGAACGTTGTAGCCCCACCCGTTTGGTCAAAATCGGCCCAAATGTCACGAAAATATCGCACTAAAAATCGAAAAAAATCGTAAAAGTACGATATTCATGAGAAATATTTCTTCGATTGTACCCAAAAATGTAGCAAGTCTAAGTTTAGAGAAAACGAAGGTCGTGTCAAATTTTCATCAAGATCGCATATGCCGTTTGCCCGGTAGAGAGCGAACAAACAGACGGGAAAAAAAAAACACCCGAGCTAAATTTTTTTGGGGGTCAGTGAAATTGAAGTCTTCGCTTCGCTCATCCAAAAATAATATTTTTGAATTGTTATCTTTATTGGATGAGCGTAGCGAGCGTAGAACGAGCGAAGCGAAGATTCCATTTCACTACACTGGAGAAAAAAATCCCGAATGTTTTTTTTTCTTCTATTTTTTGTATTTTTGTCTGTCTGTTAACACGATTCCGGCTAAACCGATACTCCGATTGCGATATAATTTATGGAGGCCTTCGAAATCTCTGAACTTAGAACTGCCACGTTTTTGAGCGCAATAGGAAAAAAAATTCATGAAAATCGCAATTTTACGATTTTTTTTGGTTTTTAAAACATATCTTCGACTTATAACACCTACATGCTTTGTCCGATGTAATGATTTTTTTACAGAACCTTAATTTTATGAATTGATATATTCGTGTGAAATTTGAGCCTAATCTAAAAAATATTTCTCATGAAAATCGCAATTTTACGATTAGTTTTCGATTTTTTTTATTTTTTCGGCTTATAACACCTACATGCTTTATTTGATTGTAGTGATTTTTTCACAGAACCTTAATTTTATGAATTTATATATTCGTGTAAAATTTGAGCGTAATCGAAAAATTTTGTCTCGTAAAAATCTCTATTTTACGCTTTTTTCGTTTTAAAATATTACGCTTATCCAACAACGCGCCTGAAAAAGCGTTTGCGAAGCTTCCTAGTTTTATACAACCTGTATCACTACGATGAATAATATTATCTGTTCGAGTAAATCAAATCAATTACAACAATTATTTCAAAGATGTAAAGGTTAGCAATATTGAATTAATAAACGATTGAAATGAAATTAGAGTGGAGATAAGTGAAAAAACGAGTTGTTCATGTACAATTATATCACGACAGAAACATAGCGATTCGTAGGTAAACTCCGAGTTACTTAGTAGTCACTATACTGAAACTAAATTCAAGGATCGGTATCACGACTTTTTCGTTCGCAATTTCATAAATTCCCATTTATAAAGGAGAGCTCCGCTTTTAAATCATCTCATTTTTTTTGTTTTGTTTTATCCGTTGTTGTGCCTCCGCGGCGTCGGGACGGGGAGATACAAGGTTGATTTTCAGGAGATATTATTCAACATAAAACAAATGATCACTTTAGAGCCTAGTTTTATTAAAATCACTTTACATCACTTATGCAAGGAAACAGTTTGAATCGAATAGTAAATAATATATATTATTGTTAACTGAAAATCATAGAATAAACATAGTTCGTATTATTCTATCGTAACGTAATAGAATATATATTAAGATTTAAGCCGTAGCAGAAATACCATCGTGACCGTAGCTTGGAACCTCTTGCCAGTGGGCTACCTCGCCCATACTCTCCTCTCAGCACAGACCTCCTCAGGTTCAGGCCATCCGTCGAGGACACCCTCCCTCACCCCTTTGGCTTTGTAAAGAAGAGAGTGCGAGACACTACACCGGTTAATGGTGAATAATGACATATTAACTAGTAGTGAGAGCTGTAAAGGGGAAGGGACACTTGAATATTGCAAATCCGGATACCAGCGTGAAATTTTGCATGGGGGTAGATAAAAATATCAGAATTAAAAATCCGCCGGGAGGCAAGCGATATATCACCCCCAACACCCCCTAAATCATCCCCTAAAATTAGAATAATTCATAGCTCTAACCCAAAAAAGAATTTTTCTTCAAATTAGTTATTAAAATTATGTTTTAATGTGTTTAAACCCAATCGGCCTATTCTCATTTCCTAAACTACATTTTTTCAACCCCCATCCCGAATTGTTTATAATATTTTTACCTTGATTTCCAGCATTTACCAGTGAGGCACCTAGGGAGTTATCATCATGAAATTTGGCATGATGGTTCATAATAACCTGAAAAATAATAATCCGCCGGGAGGCAAGCGATATTCCACCCCTTTTGTTCTCTACCACCCTTAACTTTGGGAAAAACGTAAGGTAGTATTTAATACATTTTGAATATTTCAATTGCTGATTAAAATTATGAGTCGATGTGTTATAGTCCAGTCAACAAATCATTCATACAAAACAAACAATTTTTTCACCCCCAACCCTAATAATCATACTTTTAGTGACAAACACTGTTTAGTAAGTTACCAACATGAAATTTGGCATGGTGGTAGATAAAAATATAAGAATTACTATTCCGTTGGGAGGCAAACAATATTTTACCCCTAGTGCCCTCTATCATCCCTTAAAATTGGATTTGGTACTAGGTCGTATTCAATACATTAAAATTATTAAAATTATCCAATAATATTATGCTCAAGCATGTTTCCATCCAATCAACTGATTTCTCGTGTTTTTTCTACCCCCACCCCTAATAGTGATTTTTTTCATCAACACTTATTAGCATGAAAATTGGCATGGTGATAGAACAAAATATAAGAATTACTACTTTAGCGTTTTCCTAGTGTTATAAACAAATGATTCGAATAACAATGTTATATAAGATTGGTAGAGGTGCCGGGTAGACCTAAAACATTTTTAACTCCATAAGAATAGCATTGTTGGTGGAGGTGCCGGGTAGAGCAAGAAAAGTTTTAGCTCCATAAGAATAGCATTGTTGGTGGAGGTGCCGGGTCCTTGATTTTATTATTTATACTAGGAAAACGCTAAAGTCCCGCCGCGTTGATGGATGAGCTTTTTAAAGTTTTTAGTTTGCGTGGAATATCTTTACTTTTGCAAGTGCTTTTTTTGCTGCCTACGCATTGTAGGTGAATGTTGTCAAGTTTCTTTTGTTTCTTGTCAATTGGTATTATTTACCGTAAAAAACTTTTATTAAAAGCTTTATTTCTATGGATTCTGGCTAACTTTTTCAACTTTTTCTTTCAAAAGGTACTACATCACCATAACCTTAATGTCCATGTATAATATGAACGTTGTTGAACGTTGGAGGTCAATAAAACTGCGAGATTTTAACTTGAAATCTTAACAATATATCGGTAGGAAGAATAGTCGTACAATGACGTTTTTCAAATAATCACTTCCACAAGAAGTAAATTTGCGTATTTTGAATTTTGGAGCGCACAACATGGCATTGCGTTAGAACACTGCAAGGGGGATGCTCCATTTAATTAAAACGAACCAGGAAAACCACGTGACGTCACTTTCATTCTACGTCCTTTTAAAATACGTTCAAAATAATTGCTTCAACATTAAAACCGAAATACTTTTAAAATAAAACGTTTACATATTCACTATGCAAATTGTATCAAGTTTGTGATTAACGCTGGTCTGTAATTTGGATATAAGCCACGATAGTGAATGCGTGTTCCGTTTAAAAAAACGTTCCCTTTAATTAGTCAACATTTCAATTCTATATACTGGCCAATAATCGTATGACATGGTCACATAAATCGCAAATGCCGTCAGTGGGTGCTCATATGTGTTTGAAATGCAGATCCGAGTCGATATTGCTAGTTCAAATCCCACATTGGGCACAATTTGTTTATATCTTGAATAAATCACGCAATAATAATATCGTTGGTAAACACAAGCCAATAAAGCGAAAAATTAGATAATTTTAATTGCGTTGGAAAATATGTCACACACGATATTCCATTGCAATTAACACTTTTCAATTAAGCCCATCTGCACTTGGAGTCATATCAATTTCTCTTAAACGGTGGCTTAAAAACAAGCACATTAGCAATGTATCGGTGGTTCTCTTTGGCTCAACCGGTGCACACACAATATTTTTTTTTAATCCACGGTCTACACAATTTCATCAAGTTTGCAAACAAGCTTACCTTTAATCATATTATTGTGTTTGTCTTTTTAAACTAAATTTGGCACACGCCGAGAGTAAGATGCAAATATTGCCGTCATGACCGATACTTAGTTAAGTTTTGATCAACTTTGACAGAGCTCTGAGTAAACAGATGCATACGTGCATCTCGTAAGTGATGCATTTATGCTTTGAGATGTTGATTAACAAACTCTCGCAAACGATATCGAGCTATATCAAAGACACCACGATTAACTACCCTATATTAATCAAAACTTGGCTAAAGTTTCAGGTTTTACGAAAGTAAATTTAGCCACTATACACTAAGGTTTAAGGAATACTGTTTAAGAAGTAAAAATTTTATTTTATTTATTTAATTATTATTATATTTATTTTGTTCAAATCCATCCAATGAAAATTCATATGCCCATGCGCACGTAAATTTGAATTTTGTGAGAAATTCAACAATTTTCTAATTTTTTCCGTGAAACTTAAAGCTGCAATGTGAAATGTGTATGTATATGTTGAACACTATTACAAGTTAATGCTAATTAATGCTACTTTTAAAATAATTAATACTGCAAAACTAAAATGTTAATGCTATATAAAGGGGACTCACATCGTTTACACAATCATAACCACTGACAATGCCATAACTAAAAGTTCTATCAGCAAAGAAAGTGTTCGTAAAATTAAATTTAAGAATATATCGTGTAATTAGACATATTGTAATGTACGAGAAGGAGAATGTAAATATTACCAACTGGTGCGCATTAAGAAGGGACGAAGAAGATGATGAAGATTGGAATTCTTGGGACATAATTAAAGAGTGGCTAACAAAGACGTGGGAGTAGATGATAGCTTATGTTGAAGATGATGAATCTATTGAGGCTAACGATGGATTTCGTACCAACGGTTTCCAACGGTTTTTAACTCCAGGAAATGAACCATTCAAAAATAATAATTGTCATTGATAAATGAACACCAAGGAAATTGCGTTACTAAGAATAAAATGTTCAGTAAATGCCCCATAGAGCACGGAGTTATCGGCTAAGCTTAACTTCAACTTCATCAACAGTAAATAGCTATACAGACTATTTTTTTATAAGTTGATTCAAATAAATTATGAAGCAATTGACAACACACGAACAGTACATTAAATGCTGCTCTACACAATTTCGTGATGTTCTATAAAATGTAAACTAGCTATCTTTTGAAGAGCAAAATGCACGGATTTGTGTTTTAAGATTAACGCAAACAAAAGTAAAATACAATATTTTGTTTGGTTTTGGTATCTCTAATTACAATACGAATCGATTGTTTTATAAAGTGGTCTTGTTTAACTATTTTAATCACAAAGCAAATTAAATATTTCTTTTGCCTCCCCCCACCCCCCACACAAAAAAAAACTGTTTGATTCGAATCTATATCAGGGTTATTTCTACATAAGTTCAATGTTTTGATTCCACTCCAGGCTATGTAGGCATATTTATAAGAACCCCTCCCTACTCGGAGGGAAGCGGATGCAGCTATCGCCGTGTAGAACCTACCTCGTCTCAAGCAAGAACTGAACACGACTTTAAGGAAATGGAAAAGAGAAATGTATTATTCACCAGGACGTTAGCATAGAATCTGCTCTCAAACTTGCTTGGTGTTTAAGAATCGCGTCCTGCGAAGTAGCGGCATAAAATCCAATGTTCGCCTCCCACCTGTTCCAACGTGAAAATATTAGCGCGAAGGTTTGGCTGGTTCCAATATCAGAGAGTGAACTCGTGTGCAAGCTACTTCAGGTGGACGACGACGACCGAGAAGGTCCGGGGATTGTATGACGGTGTCGCCCACACTGATTTCTAAAATGTTTTTTTTTTTTTAGAAGTCGAAGCCATTTTTAGTTTATACGTTCTAGTTCAGTGTTGTATAAAAATATTAAAAAGTTTAAACTTTTCTCTCACCTATCTCTTTTTTTCATCTTTTAAATTTTGAACGTGATGACAGAAACTGATTTTTAATATTTGTAATTGTATTTTCCATAAAATATGTTCGTATTGAAAATTTTTAATTCTAAAATTTGTACCGTGATAAAAAAAATGCTCACTAACATTGTTGTATTTTATTTATATCACACAAAGTTTTAAAATATCGCTGTCAAGAACGCATTTAACTCATTTGGGATCTTCTCAACATAATGGTCATCTTCACTAAGACGCAAATGCACAATGTCGACAGTTGATAACACCCACGAAACAGTTTATTAATGTTCACCAATTTTAAAAATATATAAATATTTCGTCTCCTAATCGAGAAACTCGCTGTAATTGTAGTAAACCAGCTTCAACAACAAGATGACTTTTTTGTAACATCCAAGAAGCAATTACGAAACATAAATTACACCTCGCTGTCCAAGTACTTAAGTGTTTGTTGCTTTAAGTCTCAATAACATAATTAATTATTATTTAGTTTGAGTTTTAATTTTAAAACTTATTTAGTTAAAGCCAATCTTTTACTGGTATAAAAGAGAGTAATAAATAACAAACGTATTAATTAACCAAAGAAAACTTAATTTTATATAATAAATGAGCTGCTATTGAAGACATTGTTTTCGAGACGATGAGTGGTCTGCCAACAGAGAAATACGGACGTATATACTGGATTCGAAACCCTCTTTCTAAAACGTGTGAACGGCAACCCTATGAGCCACCTCTGACTGGAGTCTCTGCTTATATATTGAGCTACTCAAGAACAGAATACACACAACAAACGAATACTGTTCGTTGGAGTATGTTTTGGTCCACATTCGAAAGCAAGGCTTCGCAACTATTCCTTATGCAACACCTAGCTAATTCGAGTTTGTTTGGCCTGTACCGGAACTTAAGTCTCTGATGGAAAGCTTGGATGCGTGTGATTATATTGCACGGTCACCTATACTATGTATATTATACTCTGCAATCTGTAATCAGTACGACAACAGGTATAATAATTCCTTCATGATTTTGCGTTATCATGTTTACAACAATGTTCATAAATCATAACCATTAATTTCCTTCTTTTGTTGCCATATTCGTAATTGTATTTTTGTGACATATTATGTACTTTTTACTAATAAGTACGCTGGACCCCTGTGGCCATCTAATGAAAATTGGCCAGCTACCAAAAACAAATTTAATTACCTACTGTTTATTTATCCATTCAAGGTATCGTCCTGGCGATGGATACATTATAATATAACAAAATAAAGAAGTGAAAACGAAAGCACAAAAATTGATCCAGAGCACAAAAATTAAATATAATATACCTTTTAATGTATCTTGATTAGTGCATTTTATTTTGTGATCTCGTGTTTTCTATTATAATTACATAACAATGTTATTATAATAATAAAGCTCATTATGCAAATGAGGCAAGTTCTTCGGTAACTTCGATGTGTCGTGTGGTATGTATATTTGGCACGTTTAGTGCGTCCTACGATTATGACATCACATAACATGTACTATCTCGATAATCCGTCTCGCCCACTGCACACGATCAAGTACATGCATGCACCCCCCGAGGACACACACGTGAGCACTAAGTTACACCCAACACGTGTACTCACACGAGTGCGATAAACGCAGTGTGGCCAACTGCAAACACGCAAGAAGACCGACCATAACGATTTTCTTTGTATTTCGGAGGCAAAACACTGGGATCGAGGCTGGTTATTTTATAGCAATTAGCCATCCGTGGCCATTGTCAGGTTGATAAAGGTTTTTGCCATGTTATTCAACATCTTAGGATATGAAGTGCTGATTAAAACCGCCAGATGGTGTGTTGGAGACAAAACCAATCCAAAGACAATCAAAACGGGGATAAGAAATGTCGCCAAATAAAACATAAGAGACCCCAGAAGGGGCTAGCGCCTCACGTTTCGACTCTCTATAGCCATGTCATCCTCCGAGGGAACGTTGTCACTGACGTTCAGCTTGCAGAAAGCACTCTCAGTAATTCAAATGGAAATGACTATATTATGCATTGTCTCCATTGCCATTCGTCTAATTTTTAGAGTATTTACTAAATTGGAAATGGGGATTGCAAAGTTTGATTAGATTTTGAAGAAAACATAATTTTATCATTCGATACAGTTTTGTTCAAAAGTTGTTGTAACATAGATGATTGTTTATTTCAAAATAAGTTCCAATATACCAAACTTTTAGTCAGTGCAAGTTACAGTTGAAGGTCGTTCTTCAATGATGTAGTATACGATTTTTAAAGGCACCAACTGATTGTGGTATAATGTAGAACACACTTAATCTAATATTGGCATGACTCATGAGTAATACACACATTATTTGTGATAATTACAAACTGAACAACGTTGACAAACAAATAAGTATATTATACAAAGTTATTTGAATATCCGTTGAGGAAAAAACAACGGCAAATAGTAAATCTCATTTAGTGAACAGAAGATATTCGAACTTATCTCTAAATCAAAGATGGCAAGAGTAGCAGTTTCCTTGATTGTTTTAGAGGCAAACCAAAACTTTTCACTTATCTGTCTGAATCAAATGTTTCAGCCTCTTCAACGTCCTAACACGATTACAATTGTACACAAGACTTCTGTTGGTTGAGTGTGGTTTGGGGTTATTAGTCCCGTGTGTGATTGAGGTTTCTTTGATTGAGACATGGGTTGTTCGTGAGGATTGTTTAACTTTACTGGCCACACACATCCCATCGCTCACACGTTCGGGAAGGTAGTTGGATTCTCAATAACGCAAATCATGGCTGGAGGCATGGAATAACTTCTTCAGTTCCAAGGAATATAATGTCAAAACAAATAAAAATATGTTTTGTGATTTTCATATAACGAGGTGGATATTCTAAGGATATCACGGAAGAATAACGTTGTATTATGGGCTGAAGGTTTATTCTAAGAATTTCTTCTGGCGTCCGAATGCTGGAAGTCATACTTATTCCTTCAATTTTATAGGAACACCCGAAAAACAACTTTAAAAGGAAAGCACTAGCAGGTTAACTAGTTTGTAACATACAGAGAGCATTCCTTCAAGAAAAAAAATTACTACGGCTCGCAACGATATCATAAAACATGAAACCGTCTACAACGACTCCAACATGCAACCATTAATTTCTTAGTTGAATAATATCAGTTCCGCCACGGGAGAGTATCCCGAGTAATACAATCGAGGAATGATAGTATGTGGCCTAGTCACATGCTAATTTGTTTTACTTACTCGTAATCCATATTTTATACAATGTATTGTCTCCAAATGCAATCTTAAAAAAGTCGTGGAAAAACTTACAGTAAACGTGAGGACCTATATTCGTATTAAATAATTAAATTGCAATATCGTAAGTGTATTCTGGCAACCACGATTAAAATTTAACTTCATTAGCTAATTAGCAATCAGTCCGTAGGCTGAGAAAGGTAAATTTCGCAAGTTAAACAACCCAAGTATAAGCTTATTTTTTCACAATGTCGAAAAATTGTGTAATTTTCGCGTCCAGTTCAACACTTGGTCTGATATAGTACACACGTTATTAACAAAGTACAAAACAGACAAAAAATTAGACAGTTTTAATTTTTGGTGGCTGCATAGCTCAGTTTGCAAAGAGCATAGCTCGGACAGCTAAGGTCCCGAGTTCGATCCTCGGTGTAGTCACTTTTTTAATTTCTATCTTAAGTTCTAACATATATATGCACACACACACAAACCTATTATCAGTCGGTTCTGTTTGGATTGTAAATGCTTTAGTTTGCAATTTGTAACAAGCCCGGCCAACACACGATACTAAAAAAATTAGTTTAATTTTATTTACTTCCGAGCTGTGTATTGAGTTCACCAAAACGAACGTAAAACAGTGTATTTTGTTTCGCGAAATTTGAATCTAGAGTTCTTCCAGTAGGCTTGTGCGGTAGACATAGCGACTTAACATAGTTCAAAAATATCCAAACTGGCATTTATTTTTAAATTTAGAACAACACAAACTAACTGTAAATAACTAGTATATCACAATTAATTTAACTTTTCCTTGTACATTCCCATTATTTAAAATTAAATGTACCTACCATTGAAATCAAATATAATAACGTTTGCATGGGAGCGCGGAATAGCGCACAAACGGAATAGCACAACGGCCAAGTGTTTTCATTACATTATTTCATCTAACTTACGAAGAAAATAGCTGGAATATTTTCTTATATTAATTAGTCATCCACAGCTTACAAGATCTACTATGTTTAAACTTGAATTCAAATTTAAAGTTCGTTCCCTTAAAGTGAAAGGTCGGTTTCTTAAACCGCTCTTCAATCACACTGAAGTTCAGAGAATCTAATTATTGAGTAGAAATAAGTAAGCTTGTGATGATGCCTACTGTGAATGACACTGTTCATCAACCTCATTGTTAAACGATACCTTGATGGCTAGGTTATTGATGGGAAGTGCTTCCTTCAGATTAACCAAGTCGTTGTATGGAATTTCGCTCCATAACTAAAAGCAAGGAGCTACATTTTAGTTCAATTTTCTCCGTTCTCAGACGCAGCTGTTACTAAACTGCTTGATTATAATGCCCCCCTTTCTTACCCCAAATAATCCAATGCTGCAGACAAGCTAATTCCTTTTTGTGAAGTTCATTTACTGGTCTTTTCTAAGCCTCGTTCCTCGGTTTTTTAATTTCTCAAATACTTTTTTAATTAGCGTGATGCTTTAACCCTGTTTCAATGTTCCCTAATCCAATTTGTTTTTCTTTATAGTTTACATTAAACCAAGATTTGTATTGCCAGCTCTCACTTGACCTCTAGCTTTACTCTTTCCGAAGAAGATATTTGTTCCGAGGCAATCTATCAGATTTAATGTTTTCCCACATGTGTTACCGCCGACATCGAAAGGCCATCACTCAGCGTCCAGTCCGGGCTCGGCCACTGTTTGTGTATTGTGCACCGTGTACTGTGAATTGTGCATTGCGCGTTCGTGTTACGTAACTCATCGCGTCCCAATAACATCCAACTGAAGCGTCACACATGGCGCTATCCGTATCCCAAATGGTAAACGCTAATTTAAGCCACCTCCATCAAAATTCTCTCCACACAATTTCAATTCTTCTCCGATGTTTCAATTTGAAATACGATCCAAATGCGATTATTTTCTTTTTGTGTGTGTGTTTTTTTTTTTACACGCTTAAATACACGATTCCCAGTAAATATTTAAGAGCTTTAAGGTCTTTTATTTTAGCAGAAGTGTGGCTATGAATAAGTAAGCTTGAGCTTCCGTGATACGTGTACTGAACAATTGTATGTAAAGTAGCTGCAGTATTTCACAACGTCGATCAATGGACATATTGCCTTGGCTAACATGTACCCCGTTCGAGAACCAGCACGGTCAAAGTCAGACCAGTGGCGTGACTGCAAGGGTTGGGAGAGGGGGAGGGGGAGAGGAATTATCTCTAAAGGATAAAGGAGATTTTTGCATTGACAAAGCACGAAATAATCCCCAGCGGTCTGTACGCGGTATTGCAATCTCCATATCCCACTAATGGCAATCCAACGACTTATAAATCCGGATCTCAACCACAGGGCTCAATCGTGTATTTCATTATCTGCATAACTTTCTGTAACACTCGTCTATTTGCATAACAGGATTAAGTCGATGTTTTTCAGATTAGTTTTTATCCGAGTTGAAATTCTGCACCGAAGAAACTTTTTTAATGCAAACTTTTGGTCCGTATAGCGGGAAAAAAGCTTAATTTAATTTTATAATGTAATCCCATATCGTGAACTAATGCAAGCTACTTGAGAGTTACTCTGACCTATGTTGAGGCTGTACACCCGCGGACCGAAGTAAATTAAAATATTACGGAAATCGATTTTTATTTCTAAAAACACTCTGATCATGCCTTGTTATATACTAGTAAGCTTCGCAAACGCTTTTTCAGGCGCATTGTTGGATGAGCGTAATTTTTTAAAAACAAAAAAGCGTAAAATTGCGATTTTCATGAGAAATAATTTTTTGATAACGCTCAAATTTCACACGAATATATTAATTCTTAAACTAAAGGTTCTGTTAAAAAATCATTACAATCGGATAAAGCACGTAGGTGTTACAAGTTCAAGAATTTTTTTAAAATCGAAAAAAATCGTAAAATTGCGATTTTCATAAGAAATAATTTTTTGATTGCGCTCAAAAACGTGACAGTTCTAAGTTCAGAGATTTTGAAGGCCTCCACAAAATTTCATCGCAATTGGAGTATCGATTTAGCCGGAATCGTGTGGACAAACACACAAAAATACAGGAAGAAAAAAAAGAAAGAAAAAAAACAATCCAGATTCTTTTCTTCAGTGTAGTAGAATTGAATGTTCGCTTCGCTCGCTACGCTCATCCAAAAAAGACTGCTGTTGTTGTTCTTACTCATTTACGAAATTACCTTGAACTTCATATTGGATTGAGAATATGAAGTGAGGGGGAGATAAATATAATTACGTCTAGATCTACGACCCTTGAAATTACTTTTATCCACGGCTGTACACTTTGTTTTGCGTCGAGTTTCGCGCGGAGTGTGTCTTACAAACCTTTGCATACCAAGTTTGTATTTGTGAAGATAAATGGCAAAATCTTCATTTTAGATTTTGTAATGTTGTAGCCATACGGCGAATACTCCACGCTTAAGCGTATTGGGCTCGGACCGATAACTTAAATTCCAAGAAAGATATCTGAAACGTTTACTGGATGAATGAGGGACTTGAATATAACAGTAAAAAATAAGGGCGGGAAAAATGCTTGATATAAACCATTAAATACACATAACTGGACACAACGAGCTTAGTGCGAAATTAAATTTAGAATAACACATATTATTTAAGTTGTTTAAAAAAAAATTCTTCCACTTTAGTATCAAGAAAAATGATTATTAGTAATGTTTGTGAGATTTCTTTTGTAAGGCGGTACGAAAAAGATCGTGCATCCAACGTGTTTGTACAGGAAACCATGTTCCCTTATATGCTGGAAGATAAATATGTGTTTTAAAACCGGATTCGAAAAATAATTGCAAACAATTTAATTTCGCACTTGGCTCGCTGAGTCCAGTATTGACCACCAAATTAAAGTAGATAGCAAGTTCATGTACCAACAAATAATTTAAAACTATTGTTTGCTGTTTGTGTTTTGGGACTAATCCTGTCTTAATTCAGCCACAGCTTTCTTGGACGTTTAAGATACCGGTCCGAGGGTTTTAATCTTCCCAAATCATTAATTATTGTTGGTTGATTTACTGATATTAATCAGTGAGATTTTAATAAGAAATATTCATAGATGCTGGTTACGCTTGTAATCGTACTTCCAGTAAGTTCGTAGTCGTTGCCGTATGTTTCTCTATGTCTACTCAAATTGTTACATATGTACACGACATGGCACAATCTAAAAATAAGACTACCAGCCCAGCAATGCTTTTAAATGTTAAAGATGTTAATTAATATACCAATGTTTACCTGACGAGAGAACAAACGTATAGACAAAAAAGCGTAATGTCCACCAGACCGACAGCAATATAGGGGTGCTTACCATTAAAAAAATATATAATCGTATAGCTTATGTAAAACAAAACAAAGATATAGAATAATATTGTAAGTGGGTATAGTACCATTTATCTCTTAATTATACACAATTTGTATCAATTAACTTTGAGTAGGCTATGTTTAAATAAGAATAGCACAATAGCTCTTAAAACGCCGTTTCCTGATTTTAGTTACCAATCCATGATATAATAGTTGCTCACGAAAAGTTTAGCCAATCATATTACTTGATCTTTAAGCTGATTGAGCCGTTAATGAATTGACTTAATCAAAGAAGTCAAGCAAATTTACATTTAAACTTACTTATCTATGACCAAGTTAATTCAGAAATCACTGCATTATGGATAAACGGTCATTAGTAAAAACATTAGAAAGGCAGCGAGCTTTATGCTTGGTTCAATTACAACGATGTCAAGATAACTAAGTTCGTTTGAAATTCCTCGGTCCACTTAGGTAACATTTCCATTAATGTTAGAGGAGAAAATTGTGTTTTTGAATTGCCGATAAAAGTGACTTATACAGAAGTGTAATTCCAACTTTCTACACAGCACAAATTATTACGTTTCCGTATAGACGAGCTTCCATGCTATAGTTTAGTGATGCTTCAAATTAACTTTGAAAATTACACTTTGAAAATTACACAAGTTTCATAATATTAAAATCCGCAATATAAGCTTCATTCAGCCGCCATTCAAATATTACGTTGGATTGGTTTCTTGATAGGTTGTAATTCTATAGCTACAGCTCGTTTGGTGTTTATTTATTAGTTAGTACACATGCGCTACATAGTCTATCCGCGGTGTATGTGTGCATAAAAGTGATTTATTTCGAGTAATCCATGTATTTATTTAATTCGAATATCACAATCAACGTGCCAACCTCGTGATACATTCATGCACACAACGTCAAATAATATTATAGGCCAACGTACGAATTATATGTCAAAAGTGAAAAATAGCATTTGGAATCTCGAAAGATATTTTGTGCATTTTGCCAGATAAATGTATAATATTTTAGACTTAAGTGGGAATGGCTTTCATTTTACTTGTAACACTTGGCCTAATTTAACTGGGAAACTAACAAATTGGTCATTGTGGATTAGTTAATTAATTTAATAACCCTATGTTTTTACGGACTTAGTTTTCTACCTTTTTTACATCCATGAAGAACCGTTCTCCAATATTTACAAACATAAATTTAAAAACAACTTGATCAAGATAACAAATTATTAGCCATTGACACAGAAATTGGCATCAACCACATGAAGCTTCATTCATTTAAAGAAGCTGTTTATTCCAGTTTACCAATAGGACTCTTTTATCACTCTTATCACCTTTTCACCAGTTTTGTATTTTAAAACATCAGTTCATTTTTTATCCTTGATTTTTTCAGCCGGTAAAAAAAAATTATACTTTAGTTATTCAAGTTTTTGTTATTGTATTTGTTGTATAATTTTAATTTTATACAAGTACTTGTTCATGAATTTAATGATTTGTATAATATATTTGTATTGTTTAGTTTAGTAACCTGACACTTGTGGGTTAATACCTGTTGTTAGAGATCAATGTATATAAATATAAGTAATTTTATTTTTTCTTGCTATTGTGCGAAATCGTGTTCCTGAATGCAGGAATCATTAATGAAACTACTCCGAATGTCTTCATTAGACTCGTGTCCACAAAGATCAGACATGACGTTGAGGATTTTGGTCCGGAGTTCTTTCTCGTTCTACTCGGCTGTGCTCCTGTTTCATATCTCAACTTCCCGTCCATCAAAGATCAAGAGTCACTGATCACTCGCCCAACAACATTTATACTTCTTTCCACAACCCCCCTCAACTGACATTTTTGCTCATGTTTATGCATCAATCTTTCTTATCACCAATTCGACATTTAACAAACCATTAATCAATTACGCTTTCGTTTTTCGTAATTGCTCTTTATGATCTTAAATTGTTTTATTTCATGTTTTGTTATATTCAACATATTATCATTCATTCAAAAATAAATAATAATGTGACTTATTTCAACAGCATCAAGCTTGCAAGCATTCTTTGCTAATCATGTAGCATGGACATTGGACGAATTAAAACCTCCAACTACACAATTTATGTTATATAGCTTTTAACAAATAGCATGGCTCGTTCAAGCATACAGAATGGCAATTAAAATAACTAATATTTTTCCGTTAGACTTAAGAACACAAAACAAAAACATTTCAACCTGTTCATAGATATAAAGTTGAAAATATGAACAATGTTCTAGCCATGAAATTAGACAACCATTGTATCGTTATTGCCTATTGGTGCATGCATCGAGGTTTTATATGAAGATGAATAAAAGTTAGTAGACAAACAACTCTACAAGATAAAACAAGAAATATAAAACTCAATGCAAGACTGGCAGGATGTCGATAAAGCGAATTCCATCAGAATCTCTGTTCCAACCCTCTACCCAGGCGGCACTTTGCATGTTGCACCACTGGACTCGAACTTGAGTGTATAAAGTGGTGATTAAATCGATGTGTAGGTTATGATAAGCGCATAGCAGGTTTGTTCATTTCCTTGTTCTTAACAAACATAGACATTCTACTGTAAGAGTTGGGTTGTTTAAATATAAACGATTTTGAATTATTTTTTTGATATACGTATAGCACAAGCAATTTGGGGACATAACGAATGTACGCGATCAAATCACATTACATATGTCACTCATGAAACCAGAAATAGTAGGGTTCTTGGTTTCAATATAAACAAAAATAATTTAACTATTAGCCATGTACTTGTATCTGGATAAATCACTAAAATAATTACATCCTTCCTGTTGCTATGCAACGTTGCTTATAAATCAAATTCCCCTGTGACTGAAGGTATAGGTAGGGTATATTTGCCGAATGCGGAATTTATATCTAAAGCTGCAAGCAGTGGTCGGCTGGCTCATCAGTCCTCGACGAATAGAAAGCACGTATTCCACGAATACTCCGCGAGTCGCGAAGTACGTGCATTTCCATTCGTCGAGTAGTGAGTTTGGACTGAGCCGAGACTCTTATAATTGTCGTTCACGCTTTCGTGTTATTGAGCTTTAAATACTGACGTATTGGCAATAACAATACAAAAAGAGATCATTAGTTACTAAGGTGGTGCAAGAACAAAGAACATAGCGCAGGGTCATTTATAGTCTGCCAAGTCGTAATATTTCCTCTTGACCAAGGATAATTACATGAATTTTTTCTATCAAACTTTGGGGCAATGATAAGTGTGGACCAGGATTCCGGATTACCTTTTAATTAACTCAATCCACATCCCCCCAACGGCAAATATTATTGTCAATTTGTATTTTTGATTTCAAGGACAAGCTCACTGAACCGATTTTAAAACAAAGTATATATTTGAAAATCGTATAAAAAACGAAGCGCGTATCGGTTTTAAAACAAATTCTCAGCCAACTGGTCAAAAAGTACCATTTTTTGTGAATTAAATATTTTTTTGGGGGGAGGGGGGAGGATGTGGAGCGATTTAATTAAAAAGTAATACCGGTCCGCACTTTAGTATTGCGCCAGGGAAAAATCTCTTAAATATCCTTGGTCTACAAGAGGAGAATTACGATACCAGTTAACATTATAAACATATAGTAGTCAGAAAACATCTACATATACACATCCTCTCAGAATCCACTTCCGCAGACACTTAATGAGACTAGTACATCACCGAGGGTGGACCTACTGAGGCGTCATCGAGTATGACCCCCGCTTTCAGCGCGGTCGCTTGCGATGATGTGATGAGGAGTGGCGGGGGAATAGAAAACCTCGCCGCTAGGTAACGAGATTAATGAAGATTAAACGGTGGCAAAAAACTTACCACTAACGAAGATCGATTTGCGTATAATTAATTTTTAATCTCGTTTTTAGTGTACGTTTATTCAGTACCCGGGGGAACGTCTGCTTTCGCCCGGCAAAAGGTGTAGGTTCAACGTTGAAATATTGAGGAAAGGAACTGACCTGCGAAAGTCGCGACTCCAACATGCGTAGATGACTGGGTTCATTGAAGAGTTGATCCATCCCAACCACGTGACCACGGCGGAAACGAGCTCCTCGTGCCAGATGCAGCGCTGACAGAACCCCGACAACAAGTTCACCACGAAGAACGGCAGCCAGCACACGATAAACACACCCATCACTATACCGAGAGTCTTCGCAGCCTTCTTCTCTTTGGCGAACTTCGCGAGCCTCCTACCGACGGAAAAGTTCTTTCCGAGATTCTTATTGTTCGCGTTGGTTCCCAACCGCGTGGAATGTGACCTTGAGAGATCGTTCCCGTGGTGGTTGGTGAGCTCGTCCATCTCCGGGATATCCTCGGGAGTCCCCGACGGGAACATGTGACGACTCTCGCAGCTGCTGTTCCCGGTTCCCCCTCGATGTATCCTGAGGGTTAGCTCCATCTCTCCCGAGGCCATCATGACCTGCTTGGTGCCCAGCTTGAGAGAGCGAGTCTGGATGACGGCCGCCCGGTAGATGCGGTAGTAGGTGAACACCATCACGAACAGAGGGAGGTAGAAGGATATGGTGGAAGAGAAGACGAGGTAGCCTAGATGGTCGGTGAAGGGACACTTGTATTGTGGGACTTCTTCGGTACGAACCGCTCTCCACCAGACGATCGCCGGGAAGGAGATGGCGCCCGAACACACCCACACTCCGGCGATTAGAATGGCAGTTCGACGGACGGACATTCGGGTAGGGTAAGTGAAGGGATCGGTGATGGCCCAGTACCGGTCCAGGGATATCACGCAGAGGTTGAGGATCGACGCAGTGCTAAAGAGGACGTCGAGCGAGCGCCAGACGTCGCAGAGATCAGTGCCGAAGAGCCAGCGGTTCTCGAGGACCTCGTAGACGGCGGAGAAGGGCATCACGACGAGACCGACTAGGCAGTCGGCGACGGCGAGAGAGGTGACGTAGTAGTTGGTCGCGGTGTGGAGGTAGCGCTCCCTGATGACGGCGATGATGACGAGCATGTTGCCGAAGACGGTGGCGACCGAGAAGAGGAGGAGCAGGATGACTAGGGCGAACCGGTCCTGGACGAGGGTCGTCCATGAGTCCAGCTCGTCGTCCTCGAGAGTGGTGATGTTCGAGGCGAGCGTCGAGTTGCCAACAGGTAGACTCCGCTCGGCTTCAGAGTTTGTAACTGCGTCCCAGAAAGTGTAATCGAGAACGTCAGTCTCGTTCATAGTTTGTGTTTATCTCGGGATCTTCACATTCTTCTTCACGACTAAAATTCTTCCGAGAACAATAAATATCGACTCGTTTTCACAATGTAATGTTGATAAGTTTGAGCGACTTTAATTAAGATCTCGAAGAAAATAAACGCTTGAAGTTACTTAACACAGATTAGTAGACGGGGTTTATTCCGAAGCCATTCCGGGACGTAAAGTTTAGGAAACATTTACTGGAATTTAAACTTTTTATGTTAAATTAAACCACCGTGTCAATGGCAGAAAGTGTGTTTTGAACACGCTTTATCCTCGCTAGGCTAGTATCGACTTGATATCTGTTGGCACACGATACAGCAGTATTAGTTCATCCGTAACGTCATGTTGTCTATTGTTTTGCATCCACGGCACGTATTGAAAACATGTGCGTGTGTCTTAACAGGATCACAGCACGCAACTAGACGGGCATTGTAATACCTCAATAACGGAATTAATGTGTCGCGCAGAAACGATAAGGCTTAACTACTTCAAACACTTACGAAAATACGTGACTTCAACACTTAGACACTTATGAAACGTTCTTCAGCTTGATCTAACACGGAAACATTGATACTTTGACACAAACATATGACTAATCTAGACATCCACTTTTTTAATATCTTTAAAAATTTTACATGAAATACAAAACATATATTTATGTATTTCAAGATCAGATAAACACTTTCTTTTTTCTTTTTTTTTAAAGTTTTCTACTTTTTCTTATCAATGTTCATCGCCATCTTTTTTCGAAGATCTTACCGATCTTCTCTATTTTTACTAAATCGATATTTTTTAATACTCGTATTTTCTTTAAAGATTAGTCATCTCCTCTGTCCCCCAAGTGAAATGTGCCTTGTAATCCGCGACTCATATTATCCCCTATCCTCTGTTAAACGTCGTGTTTCTCGCCCGCGTGATACTCGCCTCGGCGTCGCGCTGTCACGACGTGTCTCGCCGTACGGCATGGTGATACTGACGCGCATGGTGGTGGAGGCGCCTTGCCGCGCGAAGACACTCCGGCCCGCGCATGTTCAGAAACAAACGCTAGCGCTCGCTATAGGGGCTGCAGGCCTGCCACTCGCTCAATTTTACTTCATAGGTCTACATACACAGCTTACCATGTCACGTGATACAAATGAATTCTCTTAGTAGAGCTCAAAACGTAATAGATGTTTCAAAATAGCATGAGTTTGGCCTATTTTCATTGTGGTTCTTTGACCAAAACACACGAAATAAAAGTCCTAGGTAAATAAATACGTAAATTCATATTTAGATTCTAGTCACTCAGTCGCAAAAGAACTGATTTTGTGGGGAGAGGGGGGGGGGGGGCAACCTTAACGACGCCGACGCCATCGACGACCGACCCACCACAGACCAAAAATCGGCATTTGAAACAAAAACATCGACTATTGTTGGGAAAGTATCTAAAAGTATCTAGGTTGGCTGGAATGTAACGGTATATGTAAATACACTTATTTAAAGTGTATCGATAGGTACAGATACCAGATAAAAGTACCAGATTATATACAAAGATTAATTTAAAAACGAAAATATTAATACTTTAAAATTCTTTAACACGTATTGTGATATCACAACCGGATTAAAATATGGAATATTTTATGTTAGAATTCTATATAAAAAAAAAACACACGGATCCTGACTAAATGTTCACAGTTATAAACAGAGGTCCATAGATGCCACGATTCTTGGTGTATCTTATTTAAAGGTGAAAAATTTGTAGTAATTTTTACATTTATTTAACGTCAATCCTTTTCAAATACAAAAAAAATTTATAGATGAGTACTGGACGAAAAAAATATGGTACAGAAAGCTACAACCAGACTCTATCATTTCTGTGCTGTGGTTAAAAAATGTAAAACTTAAATTAAAAGTAAATTTAACGTATTACAAACAAAGATACAAAGTTAATAAACAAAGATCTGTTTACGAGATAATTTTAAAATTTAATTAATAAATTCCAATTAGTAAACTCTCAGAATAAATTCATATATAATTTAAAAGACATAAAACAATAGGCTATCACTTAAATCATTGACTATTAGGTCCTCTATATAGTGCAGGGTTGACGGTTGGGTGACCGATATCCGAAATTATGTAGCCTACGGTTGCATTCTTAGTCCATACTGTAAAAAAGTAAAACATTCTTGCGGTAGACCCAAGTTATTAGCTTCCTTGGCTCTGGTGTAAAGATTCTCTGCGACGCTAACACTTTTATTTATCGCAACATCTTCTTTAAAACCCACTTACCGTCGCGCACATGTTATAGTCATAGATATGAGCATAACCATCATAAAAAAAAGTGGAATGTCTTTTCTTCTATAGAGTTTGCTTCACGTTGTTTTAACTTATATGTGGTTCGTTGGTCCTTTAGTTAAGAGTCCCTCCAATATTCAATTGTACGCAACATTATTTAAATGTCATTATATATTACATTGTAGATAATTTCAATATTATTTTATTAACGTTTATATTTTTGATATATTTGTTAACTATTCGTAACCAACTCTTTTTTATCTCCGAGTATCATTCGCCATTTCATTGTCATTATATATTTTATTTAGATGTAGTTAGGGTCTTTGTAACATGGTACCAACGTGCTGTATGACTTTGATTAATAAATAAATAATTTAAGCGTTAATACTATGTATTCACCTTCCCTTCAAAAGAGTCATACTTGTACCATGTTCACGTTCAATCTATCTTCAGGCTATTAATAATCACGCCTGTGACCGAAATATGTTATTATTTATATGTTTGTTTGTGTTTAATATGAACTTGTTGTTTAAAGATCTAGCTATAAACCACGCAACGGTGGCGTCAGCTCATTAAGTCACTGTCCACGACAGATACAGTATCGTGGACCGTGCTATTTTCATGTTAGTAGCCTAAGTTTACTAACTTGATGATGAAGACACTCGCATCTGAGTGAAACAAGTATTCTGCAATCAAAATGTCAGAAAATAATGCGTATGATTAATTACAATGAGTTTCAAATTCAAAACGAGGTAAATGATAAAAAAATATTATAATTGTGTATATTTTCAGGTTATTTGAATTGGATACGTTTATTATAAATTTGGCATGCATGAGTTTCTACTTGTTCCTATTTAATTTATGGTTTTGTTAATCTGTGTTTCATACCGTGTTGAATAGTTTCCCTCTTGCCATCAACAAACATAACCCCATCACTGAGACAAAACCTAGTGCAAAATTATTATTACCCCACAGGGCAAAGCTGACTGATGCTTAAAAACTTTTTATTATGGTGCATAAAAAACATTAGCTTGAGATGAGTAAAACACGCTAAACCCAAAAATAAATTACATTAATGCATATTTTTATGAATAATTTCTAAGTAAAAGAATTCTATGATTTAAAATTTATTATATCCTAATACCTCAATGTAAAATGGCAGCAATGTTGTATTTAAGTGAAGCAATAAATAAAATATTGGGATTACCATGACCCTGGAAAAAAGGTCAAACTAACATGGTTATTTTCTAGCTGGATCTCATACATCGGCAAAAATCTTTAATAGTATTAGTGCCCAGAGGCTTTAGAGGGAAAATATTTACCTAAATTGACTTAACTCGTCCATATTTTTTGTATTATTAATTACTTTTTTATTATTAAATGAAGCACGTGGTTCAGACAAAATAATAATGCTAATTACCAAAAAGGGGTGTAACTTTGGGTCGCTTTTTTGGAGTGCTTGAGTGGATATTTGTGCACAGTTTTACAACATTATTTTTCAACGGGTCATTTTAGACTTTTGTCGTGCTTTAGTATCTTTGAGAAACAAAAATAAGTGGCAAAAGCCAATTTAAGAAATTCACTGAAAATCCAATTTGCACATAATTAATTTCAGGATCAAAAACTTTAAAAAATTCTTGTACTATCACACATATAAGACATAATTTTTAAATGAGGCATTTAATTTAATATTGGGCTTAAGAATATGTTGTCAAAATGGGTGACTAATTGGCAAAAGTATGTGCCGTTGGCGAGAAAACGAAATAATGAATGAACGAAATAAACGAAAAACATTTTTTTTATGTGGTGTAATAGACCCACAAATGTTTTAGTTGGATGAGCGTAGCGAGCGAGCGAACGAAGCGAAGATTCCATTTCACTACACTGGAGAAAAAAATCCCGAATGTTTTTTTTTCTTTCTATTTTTTGTATTTTTGTTGTGTCTGTTAACACGATTCCGGCTAAACCGTTACTCCAATTGCGATGAAATTTTATGGAGGCCTTCGAAATCTCTGAACTTAAAACTGCTACTTTTTTGAGCGCAATCGAAAAATTATTTCTCATAAAAACCGCAATTTTACGATTTTTTTCGATTTAAAAAAAAAATCGGCTTATAACACCTACATGCTTTATCCTATTGTAATAATTTTATCACAGAACCTTTATTTTATGAATTAATATATTCGTGTAAAATTTGAGCGTAATCAAAAAATTATTTCTCTTGAAAATCGCAGTTTTACGATTTTTTCCCGATTTTTTAAAATTCTTCGACTTATAACACCTACATGCTTTATTCGATTGCAATGATGTTTTAACAGAACCATAATTTTATAAATTGATATATTCGTGTGAAATTTGAGCGGAATCGAAAAATTATTTCTCATGATAATCGCAATTTTACGATTTTTTTCGATTTTTAAAATTTCTTTTGACTTATAACACCGACATGTTTTATACGATAGTAATGATGTTTTCACAGAACCTTAATTTTATAAATTAATATATTCGTGTGAAATTTGAGCGTAATCGAAAAATAATTTCTCGTGAAAATCGCAATTTTACGCTTTTTTCGTTTAAAAAAAATTACGCTCATCCAACAACGCGCCTGAAAAAGCGTTTGCGAAGCTTCCTAGTTATTGTAGGGATAGGTTACTATAGCCCGAGTGTATTTAATGACTAATCGGCAAGTCCAAGCTCGCCACATTCTATACACGGTTAGCATTCTGCAGGCAGTAATGTCTCTGCATAGAGTCGAGATCGCATGCTCTTTAATAAGACACTAATACAATGTATGCACGCACTGCCATTTATTTCAGTTAACGCACCTGGCAAATCCGCACTCACTCGCGCGTTATCTATGACATGATGGTGTCTCTGGCATACGCGTATAACCGTGTATTATTGCACGCGGCTTAGACCTGCGAGGAATATCACAAGTCGACTTATTTGCATAGCCTCTCGGGCATGCACTGAACAACGTAGAAGCGACAACGGCTGGGTGGACTCTGACGATATTCCCTCATCGGCCGACGAAAGGTGGGAAATAATTACATTATAATGTTTCAAACAAAGTGTACAACTGTATTTAAACGAAAAATGTTATTTGTATTCAAATTAAATGGGTCGTTTTAATTCAGTTGTGAATGAGTTTTAGAGTGACTAACTAACAAGATTATTTTGACGAGAGTTTTAAAATACAATTATTCTAGTTAGCATACCATTGTTATTAATGTTTGCTGTGATTACACGTGGAATTCGCGACAATACATTAAAACCGCTTTTTCATTTTAATCGTTCTTCAATACAATAACATATTTTATTTGTGGTTAAATCCATCAACTACCAAATCCAACCTTAATCGGGGATTGAACCCGGGTCTCCAGCTTGCCGTTCTCATGTCTGCATGAAACCATCCTTACACTATTTATTACTTTCATGAAATTAGCAAAACACAAAAAAAGTTGATAAGAAAACATAATCGACTATAAAAGCCGTTTAATTTTAGACTAAAATTTTAAAATTATGACTTAAATACAAATTAAGACAATTATATGAATAGGAAACCTGTTAGGTAGGCCTACGTGATTAATACGTTTCCAAAAACTTGAATTGAAAAAATGACTATCTTCAGTTTAACTTCATCATTCGCTTTTTGTATTTCGTTTCCTCTATTTCTTCTATTTCTATTCTCGAGACGTCGAATGAGAAGTTAGGAGGACTGTCGAAAACATTTTTGCGGTTTGTCTTTCCAGCGGGTGCCGCTTAAATTATTGTCCCGTCCATGGAGGCCATGATTGTCAGGGTATCGTCTGCTCCGTCATATCAGTTGAACCGAAGAGTGGGGACTTTGCGCAAAACAAAGAGCTTATTTCTTTTTCAAGGTTTTACCTAGAATGTGACGAGTCACCAACTTGGCTTTGGTCACTAAACACACTTTTTATTATAATTGTGTGTTGCTGTTGTAACTTGTAAGAAATGGCAATGTGGATACAATATATTCTTAGAGACCTCAAACACATCCAACCTAACCGAAATATTCAAGAAACTGCTCACAATTTGTCATTACAATATCATGTTGCTTGTTTTATTATAGCTCCATTGTTATACGATATTATAATTACGGTACAATTTCGTTATAAACATGGACTACATTTACATTTCCTCATAATATGGTATTACTTATTATTTACATTTGAACTTAACCTACCTTCATTTCCTGCAAGAAAAAAATATCGTTGATATGTCCTGGAGTTTGTGTTTGTCCGCAATTCCCAATTTTACATCTAAATGATTCGGCAAATGGTTATTTGCAGTTTCACAATTTTGCTATATTTACACACACATTAAAGAACACACACTAAGGAACGTGAATTAAATGTACACCGTGTTTACGTTGAAACAAGGAAGTGTGTTTTGGGGATCAACGGTATGTGGTAATTTCACACAAATGCTCTTATTACAAAGAGGGATGACGGAAATATAGGTGATTTAATAACTCGTTTATGCCTCCATTTATGTACGATAGTAAATGAGAGCGGTAGACATTGATTTTCTGTGGGGGTGGATGGTGGTAGAGGGGGGTGGGGGTGAAATAGGACCCCCATACACATGGTAATTATTGTGTTCAAGAGAGGAGAGCGTTGTGTGGTAATTAGTGTGATTAACAAGGGCTTATTGAGATCACCAGTGAACAGAATAAAAAAATACAGAGTCATTCAGTTCAAATCCAGTGGAGTTATTAAGAAGCTTATGTGCGGTCGATCAGAGCCTCGAGTGAAATGTTTTAGTACTTTTCGAATTATTTTCTTATTATGTTTTCACCCTCCGACTGACCAATAAAAAATTATTTCTCGTACATTTATTCCATTTACGTCACAGGTTATTTAGTGCGAATCCTCAAAGTCCATAAAAATTGCAATTTGTGTCGATATTTAAAAACTGTCTGTGACTAAACGGGATCAAAATTCGAAAAACAAGCCATGTACTTTTCTTAGTATATACACAAACAAATATTTTTTATAGATGAAAAATTGTATGAGTATAGTACAAACGGTAAGAACGCACATTTTAGGCTCGAATAGTAACGTTCCCTTGCTAATTTGATTGCGATTTAGGAATTAGTCCAGACGTACACAGTGCTGTTGAGTTTGTAACTAAACAACCCTGCATCTTGTACTATTCGAAGTGGTGTGTGATAGAAGAGAATTAAGATTAAGGACAAAAATCGATGTCCCATGAGGGATATTAGCTCACGTCTCTATAACCCATGTCCGGGATGCGCTCAAACTGTAAGACAAACCGCAAAGGACAAATTTCAAACCGTCTCACGTCATCATACTTTTGTCAGACTAAAAACAAAATGCGGCATTGTAAGGGGTATAAAATTCTAGGCAAGCGGTACGGTACGCCAGTCGTAAAAGCACCTCTAGCGTTGCTCTTTTCTTAGAAGTCTTCACCTGTTTGCGTTCCAAGAAAAGGAAACTTTCCGGGAGCTCACAAGTAAAGTGCTCGGTGTGTTTTTTGTTATATTATCGAATCAATAAGTAGCTTCAAGTCACTGTGAAAGCTTTAATACGAAATACTTTCATCTGTTTTGGCAGTGATCGTCGTAGTATTGCAGCCAGAAGGCATCGAGTTTAGTTCATCCCAAGTTCCGAAAATAACTTACAATATGTATTTCTTAGTAATCGTGGTATATCTAAACTAAAATTGCCAAAGCTCATTATTTGTATATGTTTTTTAAATTTACCATTAAGAACAATATAAGAACTATATATATGGTTAATTTGGTCACATCTTTTTGGGATCTTTACTGCAAGTCCAGACATTGTCCAATCTACTATTCTGACATTCTCTTATTCTCATTATCTCGCCTTACAGGTCACATGTATGTTATCCATATTTGTATATTTTTTATACATATATATCTAGTCTCATACATTCTTTTCAAATATTTCCTTAATGGACACATTGCATCATTAGAAAAGCCCCATAACTGCAATTTATCAACATTAAAATATATGTCATGCATAAAATATAAAATAGTGACGATATAACTATGAACTAGATACATTGTATGAACATATAAATATGAATGTCTATTGTGGGCTATGTTAATGTGTAAGTGAATTGTGAATATAACATATGTGTGTGTGTACCTGTTAATTTTGAATAATTTAATAACACGACAAGGAAAGGATCGCCCATCTTCAAGCAACAACATATATAAGTTATAAACCATGTGCTGTACGAAACTGCCAGCAGATAAAAATCCACCAGCGAATGACCCGCCAATACTACTTATTATACTATACTCAACTACTGCATAAACAAATTCTGGGCACAAAAAACATAGCAGTGAAGCATATTCACCAATTAACCATTTTACCTTCACTGAAGATGTAAAACTTTAATGTTATTACGTTGACTATCACGATTTCAGGCAATAAACTTAAAATATTTGTTATTGTATATTATAATATTGTTTTTTTCATGATAAGTAAACATCATAAATTTGTATTGAAATTGTTTTGATTCTTGTAAGTTTCCCACCAATCGGCTAACACAGTGCAATGTATTAATTTTGTCACCTGGTATAATAAACTCTATGTGTAGCAGTAATGTACGCCCAAACGCACTGAACTATTTGCAGGCCACCTCGATCCTCTAGGCTCACGACTTTCAACCTACACGACACTTTCAGGCCGATGTTGAGCCAGGCATTATTTACATAAAAATACCAAAACAAAATTCTATCTTTTTAACCAATTTGCATGTGAGACATTTCTTTTTTTTTATATGAATTACGAGTTTTTTTTAACCATTAAGATTCAAAAATGAATAATGGTTGTACCAGTGAAAAAAATTAGGTAGTCTGTGTTCAAACATAAAATACGCTATACAGACTCTAAAAATCTTCATCGCTAGCACGGTTTAAATAGTGTAGATTTATCGTGAAACATATTTTATATGCGCGAGTTACCCACCATTGAAGTGGAGTCGCTCATTACGACACATTATTTTCATTGATGTTGTAATTCAACTATTTCTAAAAGCTTTCATACATAATGGAAGAATAAACGGGACATTAAACAAGGTGAATATGAATATTAAATTGTTGGCATTGTTTTTATAGTCAGATCTCGACTTGGCCCACATCTCATTGTGTGACCGTGTGGGCAGGTTTTGTGGGAACTTAAATATCAGGAGTACGTTCGTGTGGTAAGGACTAAGTGCGGATAACTAGGAAAACGCTAAAGTCCCGCCGCGTTGATGGATGAGCTTTTAAAAATGTTTAGTTTGCATGGGATATCTTTACTTTTGCAAGTTCTTTGTTTTGCTGCCTACGCAATACGCATTGTAGCTGATTGTTGTCAAGTTTCTTTTGTTACCTGTCAATGGTATTATTTTCCGTAAAAACTTATATTAAAAGCTTTATTTCTATAGATTTCGGCTAACTATTTAACTTTTTCTTTAAAGGTACTACATCACCATAACCTTAATGTCCATGTATAATATGAACGTTGTAGCCCCACCAGTTTGGTCAGAATTGGCCAAATGGCACGAAAATTATCGCACAAAAAATTCAAAATCTTATTTTTAAAGCTTTATTTCTATGGATTCTGGTAACTTTTCAACTTTTTTTTTCAAAAGGTACTACATCACCATAACCTTAATGTCCATGTATAATATGTAACGTTGTAGCCCCACCCGTTTGGTCAGAATTAAACCCAATGTCACGAAAATATCGCACTAAAATCGAAAAAAAATCGTAAAGTACGTTATTCCATGAGAAATATTTCTTCGATTGTACCCAAAAACAATACACTTAAGTTCAGAGATTCGAAGGTCCTGTCAAATTTTCATCAAGATCGGATATGCGTTGCCTTAAAGAGAGTTAACAAACAGACAAAATAAACAAAAAAATAAAAAAACAGAACAAAAAACCAAAAAAAAACAAAGAAAAAAAACACCCGAGCTAAATTTTTTGGGTCAGTGAAATTGAAGTCTTCGCTTCAGCTCATCCAATTATTAAACCCCCTTGTTATTCGAATATAAATTTTGATTTGCTGTTTTTAATAGTGATAAGTAATATAGTGAAGTCGAATATTATTATGTAACACAAAAACAAATATTTTATAAGTAGGGCCTACATATATTTTATGAAAATAATACTCAGACCGATACTACAATGTCACAATACCTTATTTATTTTTAAATGAAACTGTTATTTGAATTGAAACTTTTCTCTGTTTTTGTGTGAAAAATAGTTTTAATAATGTAATATTTCGGAAAGTTTCACCTTTCTTCAAGTAGTTAATACATGAATTTAAAAAAAAACATCCACAGCTATGTAGATGGATGATAAATCAATTTTATAATATAAAAAACTGCAAAGATGTTGCTGTTGTAAATAATTTAGGTAAGGGTAAATAACATTATTACACTATCTATACCCGTTATAAGACTATTGTGTTGCAAAAAAAATAAAAACATAAAAAGGAACATTTTTCTGTGTGAATATTAGCGAACAATAAATCAAATACCCTAGTTCCCGGATTTGGTAAATCCTAGATCTAGAGACAAGTTTGTTTCAGATAATTCCTTCCAAATGAGAGACTGAGAGCCACGTTTAGGATGGTGCATTCAGATCTTTAGGAATCTTTTCTTTCGATTCGTTAAGATTTCCAAACACGTCTCTCGTTTAACAAGGGATTGTGCGTTTCTCGCCTAGCTCCCACTGTCTGCCTAACCAAGGCCGGCGATTATTGGTTCTCTGAGGAGATTGATGGCTCCTCGTTACTGACGGATAGTCGCAATTAACCCGGGATTACACTCATTACGCGGCTTCTCATGACTCTTGATCCCACTTTATCGATTATAAACGACGTGAACCAAACTAGAATTTAATATATCCTGAAACGTGATGGCAAGAAAATATTGGTTCTAATATTACGACGAAACTTTTCCTGTGCTTTTACTAAAACGCTCTTCTATTCAATTTATTGTTATTAAATTGTTTTCCTAGGAAAAGTAGGTCACTACCTTTAGACGATAAAAGTTTCCGTAAAACGGAGAAAAAGTAGGTAGTAAGAAGCAATATTTAGGAGGAATTTATTGATGTTTTGGATGCTTCTAGGGAGAATCAGACATAACCTATACTCTATGCCCCATTTGTCTTATCCTCCTAAGATAAAATGTGAAGCCAAAATGCTACCCAGCGACTGGCATACACTGTAGGGTAGCAGTTAACTTGCTCAGATATTAGGTTGACACAGCGATAATTACTCTCTGCCAAGTCATTCGTAAACCACTGAACTTGAAACCAAAACTTTCCCTGCTAATGATGACCATGGAATTCCACTAGAACAAGCAAAACGCTTATACTCACAGCAACATTTAGTTTTTGCGTAATTAGTGGAGAAGTGTTTTGTTATGATATGAATTCTCGTACTAATTTCTTATGATAGGCACATTTTAATGTACCTTCATTATTCTCTATTACCATGTAAAGCAAACAGAATCTTTTTGTATAGAAAATGGATGTTATCGACACATTTTAGAGAAATGGAATAATACAAACACTCACAAATTCGCCGCCTGGTTATTAAAGTTTGCTACACATATCTCAATTATTAATTATCAGTCTCACGTGTTATCGGAAGATAGACTAGCCTACATCTCTATTTACTGAATTTTATAGCCAGCATTTTAAAGGAGTGATAATTTTGATCTCATGGTCTTGCTTCAGGAAAACACTCAAACTTTTCCGATAAAAATGGGGAAAATGTGTTATGAGAATACCCAGACCAAAGATTATGAAGAATAGAATAAGTTCAGGCACCATCATCACTTACACCACTTACGGTAAAATTAAATTATAACGATATGTTGGAGAAAACATATTTGCCTTGTAAAACCCGTCAACATGTTTCATTATTCACTTTTACCGATGGTCCTGTAGCATAGTTTGGTGTGTTTTGTTTTTAATTGAATACAACAAAATTAATTAGTTTAAGAAATCGAAAGCGCAGAAAGTAATTAACGCTAGGCCTATATGTTTTCGTATATACTAGACACTAATCGGCAATAACACTATGAAGTATTATTTCAAGACATGAATAGAGCAGGGAAGAAGAATCTTTACGAAATCAAACCTCAAAATAGGGAATCGAAACCGCCCAGAGGTTTGTAAATTATAGGGAGAGAGGTAGGATAATAATTATACTAGGAAAACGCTAAAGTCCCGCCGCGTTGATGGATGAGCTTTTTTAAGTTTTTAGTTTGCGTGGGGTATATTCACTTTTGCAAGTGCTTTGTTTTGTTGCCTACGCATTGGGATTGTTGTCAAGTTTCTATTGTTTCTTATCAATTGGTATTATTTATCGTAAAAAAAATTAAAAGCTTTATTTCTATGGATTCTGGCTAACTTTTTCTACTTTTTTTTCAAAAGGTACTACATCACCATACCCTTTATGTCCATGTATAATATGAACGTTGTAGCCCCACCCGTTTGGTCAGAATTGGAAATATCGCACAAAAAATCAAAAAACTTATATTAAAAGCTTTATTTCTGTAATTTCTGGCTAACTTTTTCAACTTTTTCTTTCAAAATGTACTACATCACAATAACCTTAATGTCTATGTTTAATATGAACGTTGTAGCCCCACCCGTTTGGTCAGAATTGGCCAAAATGGCACGAAAATATCGCACAAAAAATCAAAAACCTTATATTAAAAGCTTTATTTCTGTAATTTCTGGGTAACTTTTTCAACTTTTTCTTTCAAAATGTACTATATCACAATAACCTTAATGTCCATGTATAATATGAACGTTGTAGCCCCACCCGTTTGGTCAGAATTGGCCCAAATGGCACGAAAATATCGCACAAAAAATCGAAAAAAAATCGTAAAAGTACGATATTCATGAGAAATATTTCTTCGATTGTACCCAAAAACGTGGCAAGTCTAAGTTCAGAGATTTCGAAGGTCCTGTCAAATTTTTATCGAGATCGCATATGTCGTTTGCCCGGTAGAGAGCGAACAAACAGACAAAAATACAAAAAAAAAAAAAAAACACCCGAGCTAAATTTTTTGGGGGGGTCAGTGAAATTGAAGTCTTCAATGTGTAATTATTTAAAGAATGTAATAGCATTTTCTTATCCAACATGATTTTTTGGATGCCCCGAAACGGGTCCTATTTCGACTTTTAGGTCCCTTACATGTTGGGCTAATTAATTAATATGAACATCAATGTTAATAACAAAATTTACTCCGTCTCACTTTTCAAAGGTCCTGAGCGCCGAAATTGCACTTGAAAATTAATTTGTAATTCAAAAACGTTAAATAAATTATTATCATTTTACATTTTGCATGCTTACTGTGTTCGGATAATACTGAGACGCTATTTGTAGCAAAATCTATTTATATCTCAAGTGTTGTAAGAAGATGTGCAATGCTCTGCATAAAATGAGGCCCTGAAAGGGTTAAGCCTACTATCCAATTCAAGAAATCAATTCAACACAATATTCACCTGAACAAGGTTCATGTGGAAGATAATGACATTCAAAATCCAAAATGACACACATAGGTACTTAGAACTTGACAAGATCTACAAAAGCGTATGCGTGCTAGACATTCACCAGGTCAAAGGGTTTTTTAAAGGGGCAATTTTGAGTAGTTAAAATATAAATAAATGTTAAATAAAAATTAAATTTTTAAATGATTTAATTTTATATAAATCAATGAACCACTACAGGGGTCGGGTTATGATAAAGGGGCAATCGAGGACATGAACCACTGTTGAGGGCAATCCCAGACTATTTTTGTGCGAGGGGGGGGGAGGGGGAATGTAAAGTCGAGTTTTCAATACTTAAACATTTAATATTTGGTGAAATGTATTAACTTTTTTCGGTTTTTACGTCACAGGGCCGCGTCCAAGGCATCCGAATTTCGAGGACTGTTTTGACTTAACGCCGCAATGACACAGTTTGGGGGGGGGGGGCGACGGGGGATTTTGGAAATGTGATTTAATACATTTGATCAATATTTTCAAGCCTTTTGACGAAATTATGTTCAATACCAGTATTTCCGTCGTGATGGGCCAAGATGAGGGGTTATGAACCGAAGTGGGTGGTGGAGGGGGGGGAGTGAAGTCGACTTTTCCATACAAAAACCTTAAATATTTAGTGAAATTTAGGAACTTTTTTCGGTTTTGCTCTTTCAAATTATGTCACAGGGCTGCGTGCAAGGCATCCGATTTTCGAGGACTGTTTTGACTAGACGCCGCAATTACACAGTTTAGTGGGGGGGGGGGGAGGGGAGGGGAGGGGAGGGGAGGGGGGGATTTTGGAAATGGAAATTAATACATTTGATCACTATCTTCAAGCCTTTTGCAGAAATTATGTTATAATACCAGTATTTCCGTCGTGATGGGGCCATGATGAGGGGATATGAAGGTGGAAGAGGGAAGGGGGGGGGTAAAGTCGAGTTTTCAGTACATAACAAACACGACAGGGACTGCAGGACGGCTAAAAAACGTTACGATCATAAATTTTGCATGGGAAATTTGACGTGTTTTGACCCAGGACTTCCGTCACCCTTTTTGGGGTGCCAAAGGGGAATTTGGGATTTGAATTTTTTTCATTTTGAGTTTTTCGCCGAACCGAACACGTCAGCGGGCGGGTCCAAAAACATAATCAGGATCTGTCAAATTTTAGACGTGTGTAAAAAATTTCTTTGAATTTCTAAAAAAGTGGTTGGTCATTTTGGTGATAAAAAAACATTCTTTTCGTCATAACTCGGGCAGTTCTTCTCCGTTCCGGGCCATCTTGGGCTTTACGGAACCGGACTGACGAGGCTAATTTTTGCGTATCCCGGAAAAGCGTCCCGGAAAATTCGGCGTCACGGAAAAACCCGGAAAAAGTACAAAAATTGTCCGATTTGCCAATTTTTTTTCCACAATGTTTCGGAGGTCGAAGCGAGTCCGTAAGTGTTTCGAAAAATCGTTGGTCATTTTTGGGAAATCCAAAAAACATTACTTTTGTTAATAACTTTTGCAATTGTTGTCCAATATACGCCATCTCGGACACTACGGAACCGGACGTCAGACGCCGACATTTTGGCGTCCCGGAAAAACCCGGAAAAATACCAAGTGGTACCAAAATAAAAAAAATGTTTTTTAACAAGTGTTCAGGAGGACAAGGCGATTCCGAAAGCGTCGTGCAAAATCGAACGTCAATTTTGGGAAATCCAAAAAACATTTCTTTTCTCAACAACTCGGGCAATTGTGGGGGGGGGGGGGGCGGTTTTGGAAATGGAAATTAATACATTTTGTCAACATCTTCCAGCTTTTTGCGGAAAACTAGGTTTAATACCAGCATTCCATTGTGGTGGGGCCATGATGTGGGTATATGATGGAGGGGGAGGGGGGAAAGAGGGAGTAAAGTAGAGTTTTCAATACATAAACCCTTTACATTTAGTGAAATTTAGTAACTTTTTTCGGGTTTTGCTCTTTCCCAAATTTCGTCACAGGGCCGCGTCCAAGACATCCGATTTTCGAGAGTTTTGATTGGAGGGAGGGGGGGGGGGGAGATTTTAGAAATGGAAATTAATACATTTGATCAATATCTTCATGCCGTTTCATTTCGGGCGATACCAATGGCGTCAGAGGGATTACGGCCCTTATACTAAATTATTTTATTTTAAATTGTTGGTCTATTTTGGAAAAAATAAAAAAACACTGTTTCTTTTAATAGCTCTGGCAATTTTTGTGCGATAGGGTCCATCTTGGGGTCTTTGGAACCGTATTGGTCGAACGCAGAGGGGGTATTAACAGGGGTTATTTTTAATTGTTAAATAATGTAATAACATATTTTTTACTACATCCTCTTTACCTGCAGCTTTGGGGCGGCGGGCGAGGATCCGGCGACGTCCCGAAAAAGTGTCGGAAAACAAGGAGCGTTAGCAATTGAACTTTTTGATTATTCTTGGCAATGCATTTGTCGCCTCAGATTTATACTGTTTAATTACCATAGCCGAGAATGAAAGAAAAACTGGAAAACTGTCTCGGTTTGCGATTTTTCCTCATCAGAAGGAAATGTAAAACCTAACATGGTAATACAACCGAACCTTGAATTTTCAAATAATCATGCAACGGCTAGGAGATTCACGACCTTCGGACGGGCGAGACACACCAGATGTTGCTGGGATCGTTGCATAGCTTGGCCGGTCTGACGCGTCTTATCTGGAGCATCACATTCTGTCAAGGTCAGGACCGTTCCCGAGGATTGACGTAATGTGGCTCATGACGTGGCGCAGGGAATGTATCGAAAGCAGCATTGCAAACAAGTGAGTATGAAGTGGCGTCTTTCACATCAGAGTCCCGAACAATTGTCCCAGGAAAACATTTCTCACACATTTTACACAAAAGACGTAAAAATGTTCCGATTTCGAGAATCATTTTTCACCGTACTTAGAGGCGGCGGACAGCGTCCGGCGGCGTACCGAAAGTGTCCCGTAAAACAAATTTGTCCCAGGACTTCAGATAAACGACAAACGTTACCCGCAAACTACCGAATCGCGGCCGTACACGGACCGATTCGCGATTTTGTCGCGTCAACGAGGTTTTCCAACTACGAGGTATTCCGAGTACGAGGTTTTCCACGCCCTCCGCGTAGCGGCTTCAAGCCGCGCTTGCGCGACTTGTAATGATAATACTATGCATAGCAGGCAACACAATTTATTCAGTTAGTTAGTTAATGTTGTTTTAGGGCACTCAACAGTAGAGTTATCAGTGCCCATGTCAAGTGTATTGGAATCTTCCAAATTTTCTTTTTCCATAATTGTGGATTACCACCATGTTTTCTTCCCACCAAAAGGAGGAACGTAAGGGAAGACGCGGGGGGTTAATGGGAAGGAGTGAGGATGTTGGATTGGATGGGTTAAACTGGGTGGGAACGGAGGAGTGCTCGTTGCAGAGAGGGCCGGCAAGTATGGAGAAGAAAAAAGTGAAAGAAGAAAATAAATATGAGTAAGGCTGTGTGAATGAAGAAAGGTGTGATAAAAAGTTGCGCGAGAGCTCACTCTGCAACACGCACCCCAACCGGCCAGAGCTCGTCCTTAGTTTTTGGGGAATGCACTACTCCCCTACTCACAGGCCAAACCACGGGAAGGTAGCGAGTTGGACTTTGAAGGCCCAATTTATTGAGGACACACCGACAATGTTGGCTCCAGCGCTCAGCGCTTCGAACGAGTTCAGGAGGTCGCGGGTTCGAATCTCGTAATGATCGGCAATCCTCACTGAAGTTGTTTCCTACGTTTTCCTCAGTCGTCTTAATAGCCCTTGGACATCCCTTCACAATTTTCCTATCCGCAACATACATGTAGTTAATAATACTTGATTAGGGGCATACATTGAACCCTACAACACAACAATACATTCAATCGTTGGTATACATCTTGACCAAAGATCGCCTGCATACACTAGGATGAGCGAACAGTACAAAATAAAGTGGCTACCCACTTGCTCCAACAACTTTTACGAGAGGTATACAGTTTTTAAATTATACGATCTTTAATTGTTGCTATCTGGTATTTGAACCCATACCTTTTTGCTGTGCATTGGAAGCTGGAATACACCCAACCATGCCCCTCAGGCCTCAACGAATCTCACTCCCGACAGAAAATTTTCAACTTTTGATATGGGCTAAAATATATCAAAACTTTGCTAGGATATTGAGTAATTGATCATTTTGAAGCCGTTTTGGCAAACTATTATAACAAGTTGTGTACGTTGTTCCAAATAAGTCTTGTTGATTCTGACGTCGCCCGCAGATGAATCGTGCTCAACAATATTTTGGTCGCTTCTTCCTAATTCAAATGACGATCTCTGGTTGGCCATTATTCACTCGTTAACATTGTCTGTTCCAACACGATTGGCTTGTTCCGCTTCAAAATAAAAGATCCCCGCTAAAAATCAGTTATTTAACTGAGGAGATGCGAATTTTTATATTAAATTTATTTATATTAGCAGCCAAACAGCTGATCGTTGTAACAAATTATTATTACAACCGTCTTTAACATATGCCTTAGTAAATACTAAAAAATAAAATGTGATTTCACAGATGTGATAATCAAATCGAGTCGTTTTACTGGTTGGTGCCGAGTGTGGAGGGAATGAAAACTGTATGAAGGTTTATATCCAAGCGCGAATAATCTTCGATGTTAAAGCGACCTAAAACAAGTACTAACAATAGTAATAAGGACGCATATTGAGTACCGAGTATAACAATTGTAGGTCTCACCTTTTCAGGGTTGTCGCTTCCGTCTGGCCGTGATGTGTTTTACAGTCCCCCGATCGATCCCCGGCCGGTATCTGGGTAGGAATTGCCCCGTTGCAGAAGAAGCGTCTCTACGTCCGAACTGCGGAGCCCTCAGTTTATTGGAAGCAAAGCAATAAATATTTCCACGAACACAACCTCTCGGTACGAAGTGCACAGCTCTAATGACTCTTATTGCACCAGGAACGTGGACTGAGAGAAGCTCGGTGCATTGCATGGACAGAGTGGACTTTGAGCCGAGCCATTACAACTTCCCTACTCAAGTGTTGCCCCCCCCCCCCCCGAGCCCATCGGACCCATCCCAAACCATCGCCAGGAATAACCTTGTTAGATAAATTCGACACGTAAGCCCAAATAGGCCTAACCAAACTAAGATGAGATTTTGAAAATTATAATATTGCAATTTGCAAAGTTTATAATTGGATTTCTGAATTTTGATGCATATTTATATGGTCAAAATGAGAGAGAAGAGCAGATTGAAAATATGTTGACAAGGAATAATAACAAACTGATTGTGTTTGGGAGAAGACATGTGAATTTTAATACTGTTTAATATCCATGGTATATTTCTATCAAAAAGAAAACAAAATTATTTGTGATATAACGTTGTGAAGTATCTGCACTCCAAGATTAATCTGGAAGCAATTGTGTTCCATTGCAGATTTCCATAAGCTTGTAGGTTTCGCGCTATGTTAGTGGAAACGATTGGTTCTATGCTTCAGTGAAGCACAACCAATTACAATAAATGAAACATCCGTACTCGAGCGTCCTGATTTATGGATATATTATTGCGAGGCAAATAGAATTGCAAAGGATGGACGTGTGCTGGTGCAATTAATTTGTGCACCTAATTGCTACGCTAGGATATTAAAGTTAGTACCCTCATGATAACCTTAATCTCTACTGTAATGCATGATCTACTTTGGCTGATTATCGCGTTAGTTATTAGATACGTTAATAAATATTAATCCTGATATCCAATTTTAATATTATTTCATTACAATTTAGGTCAAATGAGATTAGTGTTAAGATATTGAGATAACTATTCATTATGTGAAACTCGCTTTATATTTTCATATACTTATTGACCTGAGTTGTGACAGAACTGAGACATACAAAAACACATTGTTTTTACGATTATACTACGTTAGTGCAATATTAATCTAATTTCTAATAGATAGAAGTAGGGTGAAAATTTTATCTTTATAAACAAGATTCTTCCTCAATGCTGCAATCACTAGATTGCAAATCAAACAGACGTTTAAAGAGTTTTTTACAAAATAGGTCAATATCTGGTTACCAGTTGCATATTTCCATTGAAAGTATTCCCAAGAAATAAATTTGTTTTGTGGAAATTGAACTGACATTTGCAAATTGACTCTATTCGATATTCAAGAAGAGCCAAATGCTAATTTTAAATATAAAGCTCTGTATTAACTTTGCCACATCGATTCTGAAACGATACATTATGTAAGCTAATAATGACAAATGAAGGACGACGGGAAATATACTGCGTCCCTGGGTGCGGGGTGGGGGTGGGGGGCGTATCTATCCATGCCGATTGCAAAGAGGAACATAACATGTGAGATTGTGATTGCATAACTTTAAAAGAAAATGAAAGAGATGTGAATAGTTGCAGGCACCGTGCACTAAACATAAAGCTTATTTTGTTGTGTGCTTCAGAGCTACGTTGAGGTAATAAAAACAAATTGCATATTGTATGAATTATTAAAACATGACTGCGGCGTCTTTGCCATCACATAGATTTTAACTTGACAAATATAAGTGCAATTTATAACGAACCTGGTTTTAATAGCGTAGTTTGATTGGTGTATATCTATTTTTATGGTTGTCGTTGGTTGTTGGTTGTTTAAATGTCAAATGCATATAAGTTTCTTAGTTCATAATGCATCGTGTGACAGACATGATCTTATTTCGTTTAGTTGTGGCGGGCGCCCGTAACATAAATCATTATAAAGTTATTGCTTGATGAGGATGAAAGAGAGGCGAATGCAATATATGCGGCATTCAAACCCATATCCTATTACATACTAGGCCTCTTCGCAAACGCTGTTTATAGTCGCGTTGATGGTTGATTGAGCGTTTATATCTTCCTGCTTTCATACATTTTAACTTCGTAATGTATTTATTAATTTTAAGTTCTTTATTGACAACGGGATCAAGACCCAACAAGGCAATACTAATATGAAACATATTTCATAAACATAATGAAAATGTATAAAATACTATGCAATCATGGAGCTATGCACATTGTAACAAATAAGAATAGCATAGAATAGTATTTTGAAAAACATAAGAAGTAGAATCAATCGTTCTACGACATTGCCCTAGGTAAGCAATACAAACGTTTGAAAATATTCTCAAGGCTAACGGCTGCGGGATCGATATGGCCTCGCCGCCTCGAACTTCTATCTTTCTCCCGCTGAAAGCGAGCAAACGGCAATACTGGCACTATACCCTGTATTGGAGTCGAATTTTTACTTAACCTACTTGGTTATGTTATAATTAGTAATGATCACTTTATTAGGTTATCAATTTGTAAGATTTCATGAAATTTTCATCAACATATCAATAAGCCATTTTGTCAAGAAAATCGTAAATCTGCATTTATATTAATTCATCAATAACGCACCAAAAAGTGTGGTAGGTCTATAAGTAAGAGATTTTGAAGGTTTCTTTAATTTTTCATCAATGTTGGAGCATATATTCATGGTCAGAGTACCTGTTTGTATTGCAGAGAGCTAACAAACATACGAAAACAATACATACAAACAAATAAAGAACAGCAAACAAACACACGAAAAAATAGCTTTATTTCTTGATGTTTCGTTACGTTCACTACGCTTACCCTACAAGTTATACATACTTACTTTTACACAAATTATAACATATATTCGCCAATTATTGCTATTAATGATTATTGATTAAATTTAACTCTGGAAAATTAACTCAAAATCTGCTTATCTTAAACCTTATTAATCATTGCTTCAACGCGTTATCTTCCTGATAATTTTGAACTTATTGCTTGAATCAATGGCGTTGTGTTTTCCGGCGCAGTTACATCTTTATTCAACCGATAACCACAACACTGTAATTTGTCGACAACTCTGAATCTTGTCATTTATCCTACCGCAAAGAGGGCAGTATTTGTCATAGCTCGTATAGATCATATCAACCCGAAAATAATTTTTATTTGGAATCCAAGATAATTGATAACATTTGGAGTGTTTGTTTTCAAATCGATCTGGTAAATTCTCGCGCTAATGTTCTACTTACCAGTTTAAAAAAAAAATGTTATATGTATACTTATCTTTACTGTCCACTTAACGTAAATGAGGTTATTATATTTTATGTTACAAATATAATAGGCATCCAGAAAGATGAACTATTAACCATATTATATATCAATTTTCTCTATAGTTAGCGATTCAGCAGTTATTTTTAAATGAATCGTTACATAATAATGTCCTTCATTGACTAAACATGCGTGCTATAATAATCTTGAATTTATGTCACCGCACCATTTCTCTAACAACGAATTGTTAGCCATATTGCATATCAAAATCAAGCCACTGCTTTCGCCCGTCATTATGTTTGTGTGTTAGCACGCTTTAATAAATTACATGCAGAAACACCAACAAAAAGAAATAAATGCAATCAGCAAATGAAACACGGCATTAATATAAAGTGGAAATGGGTAAACCACACAAAAGAGATAGCTCTTACAGAATGTCCTCACTATTCAAATCTAAATATATTCACATTGAATTTTACGTAGCAACTGTGGTTAGTTATAGCAAGCATGTTTGTGTGATGTAGCGTCAATAAGCTTTCTGATACCAACTTTACCGCAATTTAGACTAAACCAGATCACAACACATGTTTTTAATCTCTAATGTGCAAAATGCAACTGCAATCCGTTCACTAAAATACCCATATTCATTGTTTACATCCAAATTGATAAATTAACATATTTACGCGTCCATTTACGTTTTGAGTCGCATTTCATATATCATATTGAGACCACAGCATTAAATTAATATGAGTAGCTTTCGAGACCTACTATTATCGACACACATATTTTGATTTACAAATAACCAACAATAATAATTGGCACCAGCTTCATCTTATTATAGTTAAGCAAGATATCAACACAAAATAATAACTATCAATTAATTTAAATACGTATAGTTTGCAAAGATGTGACTGGGATGTTTAAATTACAATTAATGCAAGTAGCCTACGTAATTTTCACAGATTTTGGCGTATAATGTGAGAACAATAATTATTCCTTCAGAAAGTTCCTGGAATGTTCAGACAAAATATTACAAATTATAATATGTTACCGACCGGCAGAAGCAGACTGATTCCTCATAGAATAGCCCTAGAACATTCCCTTCAAGGAACTACCCTAAATCAATTTAGCGTATGCAAACAAATTATTTAACTTGGTGCTAAAAATTCAAATACATTACTAATTGTTAAAATATCATAGCTTATTGGTATGGACATAAATTTAAAAAATGGACTACGCAGACTTTAAAATCGCGATAAAATAGTTCGCCGGTATATTTATCAAAACGTCGTCTGCTACTTCTTTAGAACAGCGAACACTAAGTGGAGTTTGATTGTAAGGCCATGAATACGTGTCCTACTTTGAGAGGGTTTGAAAATTTGTTGATTCGAAAGTAGCTCGAAGATGAATGGAAAAATAACCTGATTAAACTAATGTTGTTGAGGTAAGGAAGTGACCCAGAAAGACTAAGTAAGATACGTAAACAAGAAAATAAAAATATACGTGGAATCAAAACATACCATATCGTATTTATTATGAAAATGATTAACTGCTAAGTGCCCCAATAACTGAGCACTACCTTTTCATAATTTAATTCACATACAGAGACCAACTTTCTAAACTGGAACGTTCATATAACAAATATTATATTAAGTTGGATTGATAACGCAATTTACACAACTGTTTGTATTCGTCGATTTATCGTATTGTTATAACAGAAGCTGTAATTGGGTGTTCATACACTAGGCTTGTTTGAATGTAAAGCCACCCCTTCCCATTACCGCCTACCTTATACCCAAACAAACAACCAACAATCACTTCGCTTCAACTATCATTTCTCCGCCTGCCTATTTGCATAATAAATCGTCTCCTTAGTTGAAGTCTAACAAGAGGGTACTAACCACCCTCTTGAAACCACAGTCACGTTGTACAGAATCACATGATGAATGCTGAACGAGACTGTATGTACCTGTTAGTGATGGTGACTTTCCAGGAGAGTATTTAACGTGGTCATAACTGAAAGCGGGTACGCGCTCATGTTTTGCCTTATATTTTATAACCCTCCCCACGCCCCGGATAATCTCCGCCGGTAGGTAATAAGCGTAATTGCCTTAGTTATGTGACACATTTAGGCCTGGATGCACAGTTGCTACTAATGTCGGTTGCCATATTATTAAGCCTGGTATGTGCGTATTATTTTGCTAAGAGCTACTCACAAAACTAAATGAATTTTGCATTCTATAAACTGGTGTAAATATGATATATTTAATTTTAATTGGAGCTCCAATCTACAGTTTCCTGGTATTAATTTCACCAACACTGTACAAAAACAGTTCAATGTAAAACAATGAATTTAATCAATTATTCTATTTTATTAATTCATGCTTCTATTGTACAGAACAAGAGCAAAATTGATTTGATTTGGTTTTGTTTATGCGATGTAATATTAATGCGGTGACTTTGTCTATCTGGGTCCTCAGAAGCGGCTCAGTGCTAGTGCACGATTTACGACAGTTACAATTTCAACCGCCGTAATTGCAACTAAATATTTATTCAATCTTGCCTTCAGGAACCAAGTAATAAATCCACAAATAAAATATATTGATAACATGAGTACACTTCACAAACAACAAATTTTATAAAACTTAATAAAAAAAAGATAATTATAAAAGTCATGTAAAATATGTTTTAAAGGTTCGCCATACATTACAAATTTAATAAAAACTTAATTCTTTAACAAACTAATCTATATTGTACCAAGTGACTTCTACAGTGACGACGACATCCTCTTCATTTCCAAACTTGAATGGGTGGAATGTAATTTTTTATTTATGTTTATTGTGTGTTTTAAATCCTATTCAGTTATAAAAACTGATTTACAAACGAGGACAATTAAATACAATTAAGAACGTATATTTACTTTCTTAGATCACATAGTACTTAATAAAGTATGGTTCCAGACAATATGCTAGTTTTGAAATTTCATCATTATTGAAATATATAGTGCCAAACAAAATTATCATGAATATCTATAAATGTAAAATGCTTTGTCTTTACATTATTAACCAAAAACACAAACATAAATGGACAAAAACCGACGCTACAATAACAGTTACTATAAAACTAGCGCTATGTTGATCACCACGATAGTAAACTATCAATGCTGGTGGCGAGGAGACGTTTCCGGGTCTGTGTTTGCAGAATAATACTTGGAATGAACCGCTCGATCGGCGTTTATCACGTGACTTTGTAAGGATTCTCTTTCATTTCATTGAATGCGTGAAACAAACTCGGAGTAGAAAGAAAATAGCAAACACTTTGGCGAGTCAAACATCAATCATTCGTTAATTGATCTATTGTGTTTTATTGTACGCCACCCTAGCCACATGGATTCATATTAAAAACAGCGACATCGTTTCACACAAACATGGAACAATTCCCTTGTACTTGTTGTTTGGCGCGAGTATTAATGCAATCATTCTATTCGAAACAATGAGAGCGTGATAGATGAGGAGAAGAACAATCAGAAATCAATACTTCCAAACACACGTCCCTTGGTTTAGATGTGGGTGCTACAACCGTATCAAGGACTTTGAACGGTCACACAAATTAAATACTTGGTCGATTGTGATTTTCATTGAGGCTTTAAAATTAATATAAAGGTTAACTTTATGGTCCATAAAATGATATGCTATACGGTAAACGTTTTGCTATGTGCCGAGTGAAATGCTCTAGATTACTTCATTCAATTGCTTTTGTAATTATAATTCATGATACTCATTTTATTATCATGTTTACTGTTTTCTTATTAATTTATATTTGCGTTTATTTTTGTTTTGTATATAAGGTGTACACATTTCTATATAATGTGTTAAAACGTTATATAAGTGTACGGACCTCGGTTCCCTTCCCACATACATGAAATGTATTACATATTACTTACCTGTAACATTTTTATAAAACACTGTTTGCATATGAATACATTCATGTTGGTAGAATTTATACATTGTTAACACGTTTACTTAACAAACAAGCTAACAACAAGATTACGTAGCTAGTTGGACTTTTCAAGCAAAATGACATAAAAATTTATAACAATTGTAACAATATTTTTACAAATTTGACGATGTCAGTTCTGTTAACCAACATTTATTTAGCTGGTAATGATTTCCAATGAAATTATTTATGTATGCGTGCTTGGATTTTATGGTAACTTTTTATACGTTTTCATATTGCAGCAATAATAACAAATTCAGCAATAAGAAAAATAAAAATCTCAAAGTCTTGTTCACCACAAAAATAAATCTGAACGTCAATAACATAGTAAAAACGTTAAAATGATAGATAATTTCATTAATTTCAAAAGTATGTTGATTTCATAATTCACTCATAAGTATTGAAATATAAGTTCTGTGGAGATTGAGGACCCCAGTTTATTTTTTATTCGTCCTGAGGTTTGAAACTAACAGAGCTAGCTCACGAGTTACGAATGAGACTGTTTCGGAAGATCGCTGTCGAAACTCGTTGTCTGCAATCCCGACAGTTAAAGTCGTTTTTGGTTTTGAATGCGAATGCTAGGGATTTAGCTCTGGAACGTTTCCCTTCACATTGCTCTAACAGCAAATACCTTGTGAGACATATCTGAAGAGATGCATTAATTGTCTCAGAGCAGGATTCCCACAAAAGAATTAAAAATAAAATTTGCATCAATATTATTGGATGAGCGAAGCGAAGATTCCATTTCACTACACTGGAGAAAAAAAATCCGGAATGTTTTTCTTTTCTTTCGTTCTTTCTTTCTTTTTCTTTTTGTATTTTTCTGTGTTTGTTTACACGATTCCGGCTAAACCGATACTCCAATTGCAATGAAATTTTATGGAGGCCTTCGAAATCTCTAAACTTAGAAATGCCACGTTTTTGAGCGTAATCGAAAAATTATTTCTCATGAAAATCGCAATTTTACATTTTTTTCGATTTAAAAAACATTTCTTCGACTTATAACACCTACATGCTTTATCCGATTGTAATGATTTTTTCACACACCCTTAATTTTATAAATTAATATATTCGTGTGAAATTTGAGCGCAATCAAAAAATTATTTCTTACAAGCTTGAAAAAATCAGGAGTGAAGAAATTAGGAAGAGTGTTGGTGTTGACAAGCTTTGTTTAAAATAGGAAGAGAAAGATTGAGATGGTATGGACATATGAGAAGAATGGATATAAAGAGAATACCAAGAGCAGAATTTGAAAGGGGAAATATGAACAGAAGAAGACCTGGTAGACCAAGAGACAAGTGGGACGACCAAATAATAAATGATGTTGAAGAGAGAGATAAATGTTGGGATGAAGTAGAAGCAGGAAGACTATGGGAGGACAGAAGGAAATGGCGTGAGCTGGTGGTAAGAAGCAAGAAAGAAGAAGACGATATGGACGGAAAAGATGAAATTGAAGACGAAGAAATTGAAGGAGAAGAGAACATGACAGGCCCGGCAAGCCGGTGTTAATAAACTCTGTGTGCCCTAGAAAATCTGGTGGTTAGCCACCCCCTGACCCGACTTATGTTGGAAACAGGTGTAAGAAATATATATATATGAACACATGGCAGCTCAATGCACCAATTACGCTCAGCTCATCCAACAACGCGCCTGAAAAAGCGTTTGCGAAGCTTCCTAGTAAAAACAATTGTAAATATTCAATTCTTGAATGTCATCCTCTGGAATTTGGAATTCATGTCTCGTAGCTGGGTGGCTAGACAATAAAATACTTACTTATTTATGTAACCACGTATAGTTTATGTTAATCTCCATCAACGTATCTAGTGGTCGAAACTATACATCTTGACAGTCAAACGTCAAGAAGAGATACTACAAATGCAAAATATTAATTGTTAGCTTATTTTTGTCGTATATTATGTGAGCGAGTTCAAGTTTGTGCCTTCGTTGAGTATTAGAAAACTTTACGTCTAACATTAGCATAGGAATTAAATACCCTTACATCGTGTCCATCATAGCCATATTGACGGAGAATCCTAAAGCTGACAACTTGTGAGTTTTTTTCCCAGAAATTCTAGCACTAAAAACGAGATTTTCAGTTTGTTTTCTCTTTATTGCTACATTTTTTACTGATGGAACTGACGGTGTGTGGTGATCACCCTGTTAAAGATAACTGACAGTTTTGCCAATAAAGCTGACACCCTACGGTTCGCCCTCGTTTCTCAAGGTATGGTTTATTCCAACCCTTGTGTACCCACACTGGCATCCCCTTCCATCGCGCGGGCTGGTAGATATATTAAAACTAATCAATTAATCCACTACAACTTGCACATTAACTTTATCTCAACCCAATTACCCACAGTGCCACACATGTACACTAATCTAACAAACCGGTAGATAGATTCAAGTTGTAAATATCAATTCTAGCACTCTGTTGGATTGACCCGTTGCGTTTGAGTTGGGAAGCTAATATAAACAGATGTCTTGAGTCAACATTCAACACGTACGGAATAACTTGTATCGACGGTTTGAGGCGTTATGCTGTTTCAAACACGCCATAATGTCCGCTTTATGATGTGGTGTATACCAACTCTGGAGGCCACCTGAATTTATAGAGCTGGTGTACTAGATGGTTTTCCCGCCTTGTCAGATCATAATTCACAGTTGTCAAATTCTGGCAATTGACGCAGACCCGTCGACTAAAATGCTACACGGAGGCACACACACTTACCCTCGGTTAAAACTTGTTGGAGGTTTTTGTTTTAACAACTTTATATAGGGGACTTTTCACATCATGCACATTTCAGCTTGGTAAATGTGAACTTTAGAGTAATATTATATTTTTGAATCGTACCGTATTGGAAAACACATGTCACTAGCAGCAACCTTGTAAAGAGATTATAAAATGTGGCCTTATATATAACCATTATTTCAGTTAAAGGGAAAAGCATTCAAACAGTATATTTGTATTCTCTTCATATTTCTATACCAACACAATCTATCCCTCCCCATTTTGAATTTAAGGCTCTCCAATCCCACTTTCTTTCTTGGTATACACTTTGTATTTTTTCTTATTTTCTCTAAAAAGACAAATTTTGTGTAATCATCAGTCATTCTGAATTCTGAAATTAAATCAACTATATCTTATTCTCTGGAGTCTGGAAATAACTTCATTCGTATTAAAGGTAGAACAAGTTATATTACATCCATGTATCTTCGTCTCTCCTCTTTAGTTCCTCCTTTTTCTTGAGTGGGTTTATTACTTGACAAACTAATGCGCTTAATACCTTACTGCCCTACGTTGTACAAAGTTTTAAAAACTAATTGGCTAGAAATGAAATTTAAACCATTTTTACGTGACACATTTTCCCAGTTATTTACTGCAGCGGCAAGCTAAAAAGCTTTATTTTTAGTGGAACTTAAGGTGCTTTTCCAGGTTAATAGCGTTCTTCCACAACAGCGGTTAGATAAACTAAACGAATCGCGTACGAGGAACTGTGCATAAAGACACGTGCAGCAAAGTGATCAAAACAAACAAAATGACTACGCTGTCTCAATAAAACAACATGGATTGTGCATCACACTCACAGTCGACGCGGACCTGAGCCTTTGCGAGCTCATACATATTTACTGTATTTATAACGGAACCCTGTTGGAAGATATTTAGCCGTTTGACTGAGTTAGCAAGCAAGGGTGAGATCTTGATCTACATCAGGTTTCGCTCGGGTAAAAAAGATAAGGGATGTCAGAACTATACATAATATTATAAAACGTAATAATAAGGGAGATTGTAAAGAAATAAAATAGCATACAACTAGAGCTGAAATGCGATATTAATCACTCATCCATTTTTATTAAAATCGCACTTATAGACTCGATCCAACAGTGTTAAAAGTAATAATTCTACATTATATATATATTCCAAAAATATTCGTAATATGCCAATTATTTTGATTCAAGATGTTTCGACTTTTAAACTTATTTAATTTAGTCAATGAAAAACGTTTTTCTAGCTATTGACACACAATCAATTAAAACGTGACAAAGGGTGTCTCCCACGATACGTGCAAGACTCTGAATCAGAGGGTCAAAGGTTCGATACCCGCCATAGTAAACCCTGACTATAAGGGCATTACAAGGTTTTCTGCATTCGTTCGTGTGAATGAATACTGAAACAGTCGTTGGGCATTTCCTTCATTGATTACAACTAAATCTTACACCCTGCTTTGCTAGTGAGTCACGGGAACAGGGTCATGCAGGGTACAACCTATAATTATTATCCTGCCATACAGCGGGCACCCATTTGAAAAACAGAGAAACACAGCTCAATTATGCGCGTAATCAAAGAGCATAGTGTATCGAAGAGAAAGTGTAAATTGTTAAGAACATAGGAATTAAGCAAAAGTTTACTTTAAACTTTTTGCTATCACTAAGGTTAATATGCCAGTCAGGCATATTTTAAAGTAAAAAAACAAACAAAGCTATCCAAGTTGTTTATTAGAACATTTTGATTTAAATCTTCAAAATTACCCTTGTAACAAAGGGGTAAGTCTAATCACTGGAAACAGATTTTAATTATTTTCATACCATATTTCTAGAGGCACACGTTTATAATTTCTCGTAATTTTACAACCAAGTCAAGTACAGAGGTGTAAGCCCCAATTTAACAAACATTAATGTATAATCACACAAAACAAGGGTAAGATATTATCAAACCTCAAACAACTACACTGTTCCTATATTCTTTTTGTGATATTAAATGGTAGTTATAACTTCTGTTTAGCAGAAAATTACCCCACTTTTTAAAAATATTTTCTTTGAAAAACATACATAATCATATTGCGATAAACTCCAGTGCCTTCAATAATAGTTAATATCTATCAAGTAGACGGAAATACTGCAACTAATACAGATCCGAGCTTCAAATAAATACTTAAAAAAAACTTCATTTAGAACAGCGTAATGCACATAATTTTAATTATTTGGCCTGCCTATATAATTAATAAACCTATTTTAGGGAGCGAAGCATTACTTTCTATCCGTCCGCCCATCTGTGCGCGAGTCCCGACTCCAGATAATGACGGTTGATTGACGTTGGCATTGCGCTTCAACAAGGATGAAATACAATGGTTTCAGTGACCCCGGGGGTAGGGAGAGAGTAGGTAACCCCCACTCACAACTCATGACCCGGCACCTCCACCAATTCTGACTCTGTAAAACAAACGACGAACATTTTTAAATGGTATCCCGGGTCCTACACCAAAAAGATCAACGCACGGCTGAGTATTTTATTTTTGTAATCTTTTTTCTGTATCTGTTGCTCTTACTTTTTGTGTGCTTGTTGAATGTTCAAGTTTAATAAAACAATGCTGTTGTCTTTTCTGTGTTGGCTCAACAGCTGATTGGCCTCCCGTACCGAGCAGTCGCCGAGTGCGAACACTAATAATCCAGCTCATGAGGGATGTTCATTGAGTTGCGGACAGTAAGAAGCATTCATCATAATGCGTATCAGACGTCATAAAGGGAAAATACTAATTACACGAACACAATACAAACAAAGGCATTCGCTTTGTGTTTAAATGCGAGAAATACAGTTTTCCCTGAGACCCGGCGAAACGAAAGACGAAGAAACTTTATTTTCTTCTTGAACAAATTCAAGTTGTTAATTTGTATTGTGTGAAGTTCAAAAACAGCAGTTCTTAAACGGATACGGAACTGCAATGCATAAAATCTTGTGTTGTTATTCTAATTAAGTTGGAAGTGCTCTTTGAGACGGTAAACACGTAAACTTTTCCCATATTGAATAATTTTTCACTTCTAGAAATATACTACAACAATACGGTATTCAATTACATACAGTTAACATTGTTTAGCTATACTTACTTTCTTACTTTAATCAGACTATGATTATGTACAAGAGCATCACGAACAAAATGTCGGAATTCGTCTTAGACTGTACGTTCACTGTTCATTATTGAGCATCTTCGAATATATAAACTTAAAATATTATAATAATATATAAATAAATAATATTCAAACATGATATAAAGTATGATGTACTGACGTCTTTGAACGAATTATGTATTTGTTTATGCTCTGCTTTGGATAACTTGACGCCCATGCCCTCAGATATCTGGCAAGATGGAGGCTAAGCTAACAATTAGCCTTGTTAAAGTGGTTTGTACACCATCCTCGGTTTATTTGAGTATTTTAACCTCATTGTCAACATGCATGTAAGGAAACAGACGTGTATAGGAATTTTACTAATTATGAGAGAGAGAAATGTGCTTATTCTCTTGTAGGTTCTCTATGAAGCATCGTGCAAATATTGCTCAATTAATTACATAATTATCTTAAGAGTGTCCCGTGAACGTGTATCACAAACGAGAACACGCAGAAATGGTATATTTCGGTAAACAGCCAGTGGGAACTATCTCATAGCTGGTACTTTATTGGAATTCGATTGTTTTAGTTAAATTTAAAATAAATAAAAGGAAATTATAAAAATAATCTTCACGTGAGACTTTTGTTTTGTATCAGAAATACATATCGAATTAAATTATGCCCTCAAACTCCTATGTCACATAATTTTTAAAAATCGTAATTCGTGAATGAAACAAAATAACTTTTTCTCGAAGACTATACCACATCAAAGAAATGTTAAAAAGGAAAATATATCCCTCCAAAGCTTTACGCATATCATTGTAACGACTGTCCTAATATGAACTAGAATAATGGATAATACATGTCACACTATCTCTGATAGTGATATGTGATTTGTGCATGTATTGTATCAACATTACGACGCTGTGATTACACAGGCAAAACAAGCAAACGTGCGGGCATACAAGCAATAGCAGATATTGGACGAAGCGCTACTAGATATATCAGCCTCTTCCTTTGAACATACGATGGTTTCATTTCCTAAGAAGCACTTTTTAAAGATGTGCAATAAAGTGTGTAATAAGGTTGTTTTTGATAAAGTTCGTTCTTATTTTTATTTTGACTAGTAGCAGTAATAAATAAAAGCTGTAATTCTTTAGATTTATTTTGTTTATATAAATTAGCGAAGAATTATTATTGTGGAAGTGATTTCATCAACAAGTGACACGCTAACGAATTTTACTGTACGCCATCACTCTGAAACCATACTAATGTTCACCTTATATTTCGAGTGTTATCATTATAGTTCGAGTAGGTGTAATATCCATTGGCATGATGTAGTAAATGAAATAATACAAAGTCATCGCTTACAATTCCACATGATAACAAACATGTTATCTGTAAACATAAATACACATCACTAAACACATTCATACAAACTCGCTCTACACAATGAAACACAACATTAACATTTATACTTAATCAAATTGTAAATTAAAAGTAATTAAGGTCTGCTTGACACCAAAATGAGGGCACACAACCAAAATAATGTAACTTCATGTTAATAACGGTACATCATTATGAAGCAAAACGGCTGGGAATACATTCACATGCTTTAACAATATGATCATAATAATTTATAAACGTGGAATTAATTAATTGGATTTAATAGGAATTATTATAATGTAGATTACATAATAAAGGAATAATTTAATTATTATTTGTAATTGGAATTAATTATTAAGTGACCTTGAAATTGAATGAACAAAAGATTGATCAAGCTGTGTACAGCGAAGCACAATTCAACTTAGTATCAGTGTGTGAGAATTCCAATGCTCAGAAACCCAAGCCACTCATATAAATTGATCTCGACTCACAGATGTGCACAAAAAGTTGGTAACAACACTTATTCCCAGCTGCCCCGTGTCAATCCGTGTCGGAAAGTTTGTTGAGACTACCGTGCGATGCCATCATCGAACCTGTCCCTTGTGTCTCAATCCCCCCCCCCCCTCAGTACCTCATTGATCCCACGTCCGCGATGCCCCGCTCATGACGTATGAATCTCACGGTGCAATTGACGCTGTCATTCTTTCACCAACAAGAGGAAATACACGAGAGTTGAAGCTACTGGAAAACATAAACTTTACAATAAAAGATAACAATAGAGTAACACTCGTCTGACCAATAAAAACGCTACCTCATTTATCAGAATACTTTATATTAGGCTATATTATCTGACGTGCATAGAACCACATGGCTTTCAAGCAGAGTAAAGTTTATTGCCAACTGCAAGGCTTTCACGCAAAGGAATCTATTGATAACTCGCAACCAGATTTACTGCCGTATTTTTTTTATCAACACACAAAAAACTATTTATTTCATTCAAACTTTATAGCTGTATGTAGTTTATTGTTATCAAGTTTTCATCTACTAGTTCTGTTTAACAGCTCTCCATTCTTCCATCCAGTTGGGCAGTAGGGGCTAATAATAGTATATTATACTAGGAAAACGCTTAAGTCCCGCCGCGTTGTTGGATGAGCGTAATTGGTGCATTGAGCTGCCATGTGTTATGCGGATTTACTGTTCTGTGAAAAGATCATTACAAAGTTGAAGATTTTTTTTTTAAATTATTAAAAAATAAATAAAAAATAAACTTTAATTTTTAATTTTTTTAATTAATCGTAATTTTAAAAAAGAAAAAAATCGTAAAATTTCGATTTTCATAAGAAATAAATATTTGATTGTGCTCAAATTTCACACGAATATATCGATTCATAAAATTAAGGTTCTGTTAAAAAATCATTACAATCGGATAAAGCATGTAGGTGTTATATGTCAAAGAATTGTTTTAAAAAAGAAAAACCACGTAAAATTGCGATTTTCATGAGAAATAACTTTTCGATTGCCCTTAAATTTTCCACGAATATATAAATTCATAAAATAAAGGTCCTTTGAAAAAATCATTACAATCGGACAAAGCGTGTAGGTATTATAAATCGAAGAAATTTTTTCAAAATCGAAAAAAATCGTAAAATTGCGATTTTTATGAGAAATTTTTTTTCGATTGCGCTCAAAAACGTGGCAGTTCTAAGTTCAGAGATTTCGAAGGTCTCAATAAAATTTCATCGCAATCGGAGTATCGGTTTAGCCGGAATCGTGCTAACAAACAGACAAAAATACAAAAAAAAAAAAAAAAAAAAACATTCCGGATTTTTTTCTCCAGTGTAGTGAAATGGAATCTTCGCTTCGCTCGCTACGCTCGCTACGCTCATCCAATTATTATATAAATATCTTGTCGCAACCACCAACCAACGAGGGAAAGCAGCTCACGACTCGATTTCTCGGCCTTTTACCAATGCTTGAGTAATGACACCAACCAACATACACCTCTTCCCACTCCGCTTCTCTGCTTAAGTCCAGATCTCTCAATTTTCATACATTTATTTTTTCCGCTTTATTCCATGTCATACAATGTTTCATTCTTTCAACACTGTGTTTTATCTGTCTTTCAGCTGTAAAGAACCATATAAATGTATGACTAAAAATCTCGCACATCCGAAGTTAGCATATCTCGACAATTTTTCTTTAACTCAGTTTCTCAATAATATTTTTTAATATTCTCTCTTGACTGAAAATATGTCCGACTAAACGACCCTCCTCCTTTTTATTAAAATTTCCCCTACCTCTCCTTCCTTGTTGGCCCATTCGAGTACTATCTCGTCTCTGGACATACACACATAAAATTATCATGACAGAGTAAAATTATTTTACTAAGCAAGAAAAAAACATCTGATAAAACGCATGTAACCAAATTTCGAGCAGTTGTTGAGATCACTCAATCAATATGAATAATTTTAAAATCGATCTGTTTCGTTGCGGAATCTTCTGCCAACATTGGTATTAGGGTTTTTTTAAATTAGCAATTTTTAGATAATTTTTCGTTGATGTGAAGTGTTTTTAATATTTTTTATTAATATTAAGGTGGTTATTTGAATTTTAACATGATAGGAAGTTTTTTTATAATGTGTGGAGATATTGTGTCAATACAAGAAAGTCAACAACTATTTGAATAAATTTCAGTTATCTGTACCCGGCACCTCCACCAAACATGAATGTTTTGGAAAAGTCTTACATATACTTGGTATCAGATAAGAATATAACGGTTCAAGGATTTCAGCACCGTTACCAGCTCCTGTTAGGGCCACAGGTTTAAAATAATAACACGGGACCGCTCTCTAAAACTTTCGACTTACTAAGGCATTCGGCATTAAAACTGATTCTGAAAACAAACACTCGTTATTGTATTGTGTTGTGTACAAGTGTTTAATAAAACTTGAAAATATAAGAGCCATGCGAGAGATGAAACTCATTACCCAAACGCGTGATCTCCCAAAGATTGACACCGAGGTCGGCTGCAGAAAGTCGAAACATATGAATAAAATACAACAAGGGAACAAAAAATATGATGCGTGAAAAGAAACAGAAACAATATACACACCTTTTACAAAGTTATCTATACTTAGATTAGAATTCGCCTTATTGACTAAAAAATGGGTCTTGAAAACCTGTTTCGGTTGTCGGAAGCGATCTCCCGAATCAGTGTTTCGCGCAATAGGCATGAGCAACCAATGTCGGTGAGTTTGTGTGAAGGCGCTTTATGAGGTGATTTAATATATCATATGAATAACTTCTCCTTTCCCTCGCCGAACGCACAAGCACTTCTTAAAAAACATACCTAACTGTTGCCTGGCTATGTTTAGTTCTTCAAACCCGGCACCTCCACCAAACATCACTCTGTTTTATGGGCGTTTTAATATAAAGTGTCATAAGTGTAATGGTTCTTCATTTGATGTATGAAATTGAATTAAAAGTGGTAAAAAACAAACGTATTCTAAAATAAGCTCTGACCATTAAAGGGTTAATCGCGTAAAAATGAAAAAACAAAACGTTTTCCTACCAAATCGCTGCCATATCTGGCATCTGCCATTGTAGGTGATTGTTGTCAAGTTTCTATTGTTACTTGTTAATTGTTATTATATACCTCAAAAACCTTATATTAAAACCTTTATTTCTATGGATTCTGGCTAACTTTTTCAACTTTTTCTTTCATAAGGTCACCATAACCATAATGTCCATGTATAATATGAACTTGTAGCCCCACCTGTTTGGTCAGAATCGGCCCAAATGTCATGAAAATATCGCACCAAAAATCGAAAAAAAAAAACGTAAAAGTACGATATTCATGAGAAATTTCTTTGATTGTACCCAAAAACAATACACCTCTAAGTTCGGAGATTTCGAAGGTCCCCTCCAATTTTCATCAAGATCGGATATGCCGTTTGCCTGGTAGTTAGCTAACAAACAGACAGAAAAACAAACAAACAAAAAACAAAACAAAAAACACCCGAGCTAAATTTTTTGGGAGTCAGTGAAATTGAAGTCTTTGCTTCGCTCATCCAATTATTTTGACTGTAAATTTATAGAGCTAATGAATAATCCTTTAATTCTTTCATAATAACTGTTCCTATAAAAAAAATGTCAATGAATACCATTGGTCTACGAAAAAACACAGATTTGTGCCTTATGGTATGAAAAGCGTAAGAACTCTCAAAACCTAAAAATATTTCTAGATCTTTCTGCACCTCAGCTTAAGACTAAAAATACATTTTTTAAGGTCGGTCGATTTTAGTTCCTGTTGCTGAAGAGCAACTTATTCTACCGCGAGTGTACGGAAGGAAACCTAAATCAAGTTCCACCAATTATGGGACTGCACCAAGTATAGGCCATTTTTCGCTTCGTTTGACGTGAGTTCTTTTTACTGCCTGCGTTGTAAAAGACCGTCATCAGTGTTCTGGTTAGGTTGAGAAATTTTTTAACCTCTACAAATCATCTGTTACAAAACTATTTTTGCAAGGAGATATAAATATATATATATCTCATTGCACATTCACACACTTCAAACTAACATTTATGAATTATACTTCACAAAATGACATGAAAATGTCACTGCTTCAATAATTATGTTACTGAGGACATATTGAACACATCACATATATGTTTGTGTGTATTAGAATGAATGCAACGAATAAATCAATGTAAAATGTATATGGACACAATAATAATGTTTTCTATTAATTTGTTCGTTTTATTCAGCTTTTAAATACGAAGAAAACATTATTATATTGCATCAAACGGTTGCATTTGTTTTTTATTGCTAATCTCTCCCCAAGGTATTGGTTCGTACACGATTTAACTTTAAAATTAAAAAGATAACTTCTAACGGACTCCGTCAAATAACGGCATTGTCTAACTCTAAACGGAACACCGTAATCATATATTATACCAAACAGCACCTAAATAACTTGTTAATAGGGGGATAAATAGTTGTTTGGCAAGTATGCCAGTCTGTCCGGACACTAAACGATGTTTCTCCTCCTCCATTCATCTACATCCATTGAGCAAGGCGGCGGATGCCTCGTCCGGACAGAATCCGACCATCATTCATCCTGCTCCGGGGGGGGGGGGGGGGGGGGGGCAAAACAAGATTGCTGGAATATATAGGCCGGAACGAGGGAAGCGAAATCAACAACATCGGAAGAGGTGGGTGAGCTCGATAAAGTCTGCACGATAATAACCCAGATGAGGTTTAGAGACTGAGAGGTGCGTAAAACAGATATTTTGTGTTTGAAAAAGTGATAACTAATCCTGATCACATCACGTTCAAGAATAAGAAGAAATAAAATTATGGTTTAAAAACATCCCAATTATAACAACAAAATAATTGTTGAAATGAAGTAGGAAACACTGTAAAAATCTTGAGTGTAATATACAAAACCATTCGTTCAACGCGTCAGTTCAACAACATGTCGACGTCATGTCGTTTGAATCGAGCGTTACTCTTCAACGTCCATGATGACGACGTGAAGGTGATTTGATTTCATTGACGGAAAAAGTGTGCAGAACTCGAGAGAGTGTCGTTATATCATACTACTTAGTTTTGAGTTTATTGTTCAACTTCGTACGCAAAATGCAATATAACTTCAAAATGTATATATCGCAAAGATGGTCAATAATAATAACGTTTATAGGACTTAACCAAAAATATTCTTTAAATGTCCTTACTACCTTTTTGACTTTTTATTAAACTGTATTTCAGACCACATTTTACTCGCTTCCAAACTAAATAAAATGTCTTGAATATAAAAAAGCACAGCTGAAAACATTTTATTCTAGCGAGATTAACCAACCTTTTGAGGCGGGGAAAACATAGGTAAAACTATTTCGATAATACATACATTTATACGAGAACACGGAAACTGAGTCTATACCGGGTTGGCTTAAAATACGAAAGTATTGTCAGTTTTAACACAATAATTTTAAGCACAACGTTTAGAAATAAGTGAAATCTACTATTACATAATAATTATTATCTTGTATTACATTCGAAAATCGTCCCATGTCCTCGCTTTATTCCATTACTAATTTTGCCTAGTGAACCAAATATTCTGCAAGTGTTCAACCAAATAATTAAAATAATTGCATTTGAATTGTTCAAATAGTCAGAGAGCCATACAATCTAGAGCACTGATGATAACGAACAAAAAATTTAACGTTCCATCAAGGCGAAACAGGACAATTATTACGAACTTTAATTAAATACATTCTTGTATCCTCTAAACAAAGCAGAATAAAACCAACCAACGATACAAATAAAGAATCAATGTTAAAATATCAAATTCATTGGATAGTAAATAAATACCAGAATATAAATAGGTACATCAATATAATGTAGGCATTTTATTTACATAATGTAGAGTCTATGTAGACTTGTAGTATGGGGCTACAAACTTTCGATACCCGCAATCATAAATTGTCAAGTTAAACATACTCATATTTTGAACATTGGTCCTTGAGTTGAGAAATGTTGATCAGATAATAAATATAACGTATTTGTTGTGACAAAGAGAAGCCATATTGTATGAATACGAACAAACCCGGGTACGGGAGTGCCTCAAATAGGGAGCGAAGCTACTTAATCAACAGATTGACGAAGAAAAACACGAATATAAACGTATAGTGTATTGAATCCTTGGGGAAGGTGCAGAGTACATAAAAGACTTCAAAAAAGCTCGCCCAACCCCCGTGACTCTAATAAGTCAACAAAACCATTATGTAATTTACTACGAAGCTTCGCAAACGCTTTTTCAGGCGCGTTGTTGGATGAGCGTAATTGGTGCATTGAGCTGCCATGTGTTATGCAGATTTTATGTTGTTCTGTGAAAAAAATCATTACAATCGGATAAAGCATGTAGGTTTATAGGTCGAAGAAATTTTTAAAACTAGGAAAACGCTTAAGTCCCGCCGCGTTGTTGGATGAGCGTAATTGGTGAATTGAGCTGCCATGTGTTTTGCGGATTTTCTGTTGTTCTGTGAAAAAAATCAGAACTTTGTTGAAATTTTTTTTTAATTAAATCAAATTAAATAAAAAATTAACTTATTTTTTTTAATTAATCGTAATTTTAAAAAAAGGAAAAAATCGTAATATTGAAATTTTCATAAGAAATAATTATTCGATTACGCACAAATTTTACACGAATATATTAATTCTTAAAATTAAGGTTCTGTTAAAAAAATCATTATAATCGGATAAAGCATGTAGGTGTTATAAGTCGAAGAAATTTTTTAAAAATCGAAAAAAATCGTAAAATTGCGATTTTCATGAGAAATAATTTTTCGATTGCGCTCAAAAACGTGGCAGTTCTTAGTTCAGAGATTTCGAAGGCCTCCATAAAATTTCATCGCAATCGGAGTATCGGTTTAGCCGGAATCGTGTTAACAGACAGACAAAAATACAGAAAGAAAGAAAAAATAAATAAAAATAAAAAACATTCCGGATTTTTTTCTCCAGTGTTGTGAAATGGAATCTTCACTTCGCTCGCTACGCTCATCCAAAAACAAAAAAAAGCGTAAAATTGCGATTTTCATGAGAAATAATTTTTCGATTTGCTCAAAAAACGTGGCAGTTCTAAGTTCAGAGATTTCGAAGGCCTCCAGAAAATTTTCATCGCAATTGGAGTATCGGTTTAGCCGGAATCGTGTTAACAAACACACAAAAATACAAACAGAAAAAAAGAAAGAAAGAAAGAAAGAAAGAAAGAAAAACGGATTTTTTTCTCCAGTGTAGTAGAATGGAATCTTCGCTTTGCTCGCTACGCTCATCCAAAACTCAACATTTTCCCGGTATTTTCTTAAACATTCCTATAGCAATCACAATCCATATAAGCATAAAAAAGCAAACCATTGGGTTTAAACTATAACTTTAGATACGTGGTCTTCTCTACAATCTACAATCTACATCGTCACCTCGGCAACACAACAGGTGATAACGTAGCTGCTGTGCGCCCTCTTGAGATACTTGAAGAAGACACGTGCTCAACACCTCCCAGATGTTGTGCCCCGTTAACACAACAGTAATTAGATCCTGGTCGACTTCCGTACGCAGCGCAGATCAAGATTAAAACTCCGTAATCAAATCTTAAATCCCAACGTACGATTTCAATTTAACATCACGTCTCCCCTCAGAAACACAACAGACAGAGTTACTCGTGTTGATTTGATTTACAGCCAAGTTGATTTTTTTTCGAAATTGGTTATTTTCGTGTAATGTATGTCTATACTCTATGCTGCCAAAACTTCACGGTTCTTTATTATTCAAGGAAGTGTTCCAAAAGTTGTATTATGAAAACGCGATTTGTAGTAAAATTTCAAAACTTTATTCATGTTGTATTGTAACTAAATATTTTCAAGAGATTTAACAATGTATTAATTAGTAGATGGATATAAAAACACAGCAAATCATGAAGTTTTAAATTATGATACGATAGTTTGGAATGTGTGACGGGAAAGAACCGAATGACAGTAAACAATTTACGATATGACTGTATTTTATTCTAAATGAATAACGTATTAGTCCATAATGCGTACTGAATTTTAATGGGAATATTAATTTTCATAATACGAGTTCAATGTATAAAAAATGTAAGACCATTCCATTTTACTTTACCGTTTTTAATAACATGCGCGGGTACGGGAGTTTAAAAAAGGGAGCAAAGCTGCTTAGACACGAGATGGTTGAAGAACGATACACAAATTATATTTCGACCAGAGTTGATCTCATTTGGTGGAGGTGCCGGGTTAAAAATTATCTTTTGAGTTAGGCTAGCCTCGTCTCCCTCACCCGTAGGGTCATCAAAATCATTCTGTGTCGTCTTTATTGAAGGGCAATGCCAACAAAATTACGAATATAAATCCAAAACATGTTCAATGTTTATATTATGAAACGTGAGACGTGACACGCGCGGACGGACGAACAGAAAAGTGATGCAAATAGGGAAGGAACTTCGATCCTTGATATGTTATATTTATAGATTGTGAAACCGAAATTGGTGGCCCATTCGTAACACACGGTGCTCTGATTTAGGAGGTCTGCGGTCGAATCCCGCCAACTGGCAATACTGACTGAAACTATTCTGAGGTTTTCTTCAGCTAGTCGTTAATGCGAATTAGAGGGATTGAATCCTCTCTTCTTAAATAGCCCTCGGACATTTCTCTTCACAGTTCTCCAAAATACCTATAGTAAGATAGGGGTAGGTTTCTGATTAGAAATCAAAATTAAAGTTTTGTAGATTATGAAGTTGTTGGTGAGTCCTAGCGCATGCTTTCATGAACAAAACAATTCAATTACTTTTGGAAATGCTATCTTTGTGCAATGTTTTCCCAGTCGGTACACAAATTCCCACTAAATTATTCATCACTAAAACCATCTAATTAATCTAATTAGTAAAAAATTGTGCCACACCAAATAACTATAAGTTATAGTATGGACTCAGCACGAATCAGTATGCATCCTTTGCTTTCCATCTCTACACGTAAGTACGAAGAAGTTGACCCAGACCCAACTTAACATGCACTTTACGTGCGCGTTCAGGTTGATTCATGCAACTAGCATGGAAACTATACGAAGGTGGTCCATGGCTTGCAACATATGGCCGTTGAACGGGGTTAAAGCAGGGACGTGAGCACGAATCAATCATATTGAATGTGTCCACAAGTACGTACGGGAGTAAAACCACATATAGAGAGCGCATCTTAGCGGTGTTTAGAAAACTTTACCTTTACATAACACTTAGACCTTGTTTACATTACTCGCTTTCTAACGCGGGTTGGTCGATAACGAGGGTAATTTTAGCGTGTAAACGCAATCAAGTAGCTACCACAGTTCAGTTTTTAACTCGAGTAAAAACTCGGAGTTACTCGCGTAACCGGCAATGATACGAGTAGTGTAAACAGAGGACGGTTGACTTCCGTAACTATCGTGACGCCATTTCCAGGAAACATAACCTAACATCTGATTCTCAGCTTCAAATTAACTTAATTAGGCATGTCTGAATTCATAGGCAGTGAGACATTACTCTCTACTATAAATTTACGCTCAGCCTGACTTTGTTCAGACGTGCAGCGCTCTGCGTGTGAAGTTTGAAAACCATGTGATAACCAGAGTTGATTGAAATTAATGTAAACTCAAGTAAATTACCACAGTAAAATCAACCCGCGTTCAACTGTAGTAATATAAACCAAGTCTAACAGATAACAGCTCCATGTTAACGTTGAAATATATTTGGTGGATGTGCCGGGTTCAACATTGGCGGTTTTTGACTTTGACCGCCAGTCACCAAAACTTCTAGTTACTTGTTCCTAGTTGTGAGGGGACATCCCACTTTCCCCTAGGTAGTTTAGGTACATCATTCATTCACATCACCCCCCATTACCCATGCATCGTCAGGGTTAGCATATCGAGCCAGTTCACATTAATCTGAGACGTTAAGCTATCCATTAATTATTATTTCATTCATTCAGTAGCTTAATAAATTAATAACGATCGTATGTCAAGTCATCGCTAGCGAGGTACTCACAGAAGAAGTTTTATATACTATCCTTTATTTTCATTTTTTATGTAGTTATTTGTTAATTGTTATAACAATGAATCGAAGGTGTAAATTTGTACAATAATGAGAAAATATTTTATGAAAAGAAAGTTGAAAAAGTGTAATTTTAAATGAAATACATCTTATTTCCGTCCACTATGTTGTACATATCCACGAAAACTCTAATAATGCGAATCAGATTCTAAGATGATTGGGGTCCGTGTATTCACTAAAAGAGAAATGTCCAAAGTGAAGTTTTCACGCCCTTCGTGAATCGTAGAATACGACTTGAAGCTTATAAAAAGCTAAGATTGCGAGGAGAGTTTCGCGAAAACATCTTGTCATCTCCATATATCACATAAAGAAACTTTTACTTTCCAACCTCGTTGACAAATAGCATGCTTTACTTATTTTACGAGGTGTTTACAGAAATACTTCCAAGGGATTCTCTTAGCAAATCCTAAAAAAACGTTGCCTTCAGATATGTCTATACGAAAAAAGATACCACATTCTAACTAATAACTGTAATTGGCGCGTCACATCACTGTAATCACCGCAATAAGCGTCACCAACGCGCCTCCATTGTTGATCGCTGGCGTTATGTCAGGACCATCAGTATTCTTGCGGTCACCATTAAGCAGATAATCACCTACACAGATTTTCCTGCAGTAAAACGTAGCTGCATGTTAATAATTAATTTATCAAGGATGTCTAGTAAACTTATGTCGCTTAAAATACCAAACAAATAAAGAGGAATGAATATTATTATGAGACAGTGATACTAAAACACTTTCTGATCGTGACTTGGAGACCATAAACGTTAATATTTTGATTTTAATTGATACACAACGATGAAATACAAATCATCGATAAGCGAAAAGGTGATTACATTATATATTATCTATAATGTAGGTAAAAATGATGGTAATTTTTCCAACATACGGCGTGATTATGATTGGATGTGTGTGTTTTGAGGTATAGATATAAACTAATAAACATGTTTGCTGAAAACGCTACAAAACACTAATTTAACAAAAAAATAGTTTGACCATGGCTATTAAAAATCACTTCGACCATGATTTAGGTATTTTTTATGGAATAACTTCAACTCAAAATTTGTTTAAATTTAACTTACTTTCAACCTTTTACTTTAAATACGCACGGAGATGGTTTTTGAAGAGAATAGATAAATATGTGCTACAATATTCTAAATTTGCTCATAATTTAAAGGCTATAGGCCTATATTGTAATTAATAATATTATATGAAAACGTAAGTTTTTTTCTTGTCAGTGGTCGGGGACAAGGGGTTATATACTAATGTCTTCTCCTCCCCCGTCGGGCCTCTATATTATTATACTGCTATCCGACGACAGTGGTACGCAATATATTCTCTTGTCTTGTGAAGGTTTGTCCTCTCTGTAGCAGGTAAACACGTGATTATAGCCATCGTTGTTAGGGGAGCACCTAACCTATCAACCCCTGGAGACATTTGCACTGTAACAATAGGACTCACTTCTACTATGTGAGAGATGATGAGTTGGGAGTAGAATACAATGGCAACAAGAGTGTGCTGCTTGACTTGAGGGGGAGTTCAGATATATAGAGGGGGGCGGGGGCTGCAATGCATGAATTCCTGGACTGAAAGCCTATACCGTCGTCAACCCCATGCAGATGAGATGATCTTTATGCAGAAGGCGATACGTCTCACCCTGACAGGGTAGGCCTATTGGAAGACGCCATGTTGCCTAAATCAGTGGCCTTTTGAGGAATTGATTAATTGGATGAGCAAAGCGAAGACTTCAATTTCTCTGACCCCTCAAAAAATTTAGCTCCAATGTTTTTTTTTTTTTTATTATTATTTTTCTGTATGTTTGTTCGCACGATTCCGGGCAAACGGCATATGCGATCTTGATGAAAATTGGAGGGGACCTTCGAAATCTCTGAACTTTGACCTGCCACGTTTTTTGGTACAACCGAAGAAATATTTCTCATGAATATCGTACTTTTGAAACATTATTAAAGTTTTTATGGATTTTTAGGTTTGCATTTAACCAAACGGGAAAGCACTTAATCCCCGCGTTTGGGACATAATAGGTGCATTTATGTCATGTGTTATTGAATTTGTAATGTGAAAAAAGTTACTAAATTGATGATTTTAAAAATAATTTAAAATTAAATTAAAATAAACTTAATTTAAATTTTAAAATGAACTTAAAAAAAACAAAATCGTAAAATTCTTGCCATAAGAAAAATTGGATTCGCCTCAAAATTTTACACAAAAAAGTCATCAAATTAAGGTCGGGGAACTTAAAGTTCTTACAATCGAACAACATTGGATATATCAATTGTTTAAAGAATGAGAAACCGAAAATGCGTTCTATGAATAATAAGTATTGATGGTAAATTTTAACACGAATTAGCTCAACATTAAATACCCACATTCAGTTTTTAATAATTAGTTCTTTGAAAAAATATTACAATCGGACACACTAGTATATAAATTCGAAGAAAGTTTATAAATCTGTGAAGAAAAAATGTGTAGCCCCATGATTTTTATGGGATTTTTTCGATGTGCTCAAAAACGTGACATTCTAAGTTCAAGATTTCGAAGGTCTCAATAAAATTTCATCGCAATCGGAGTATCGGTTTAGCGGAATCGTGCTAACAAACAGACAAAAATACAAAAAGAAAAAAAAAAGAAAAAAAAAACATTCCGGATTTTTTTCTCCAGTGTAGTGAAATGGAATCTTCGCTTCGCTCGCTTCGCTCGCTACGCTCGCTACGCTCATCCAAAAAATAGGAACTTGACAACAATCACCTACAATGCATTCAAAAAGCACTTGCAAAGGAAAAGTGGTCCTACGCAAACTAAAAACTTACAAAAAAGCTCATCCATCAACGCAGCGGGACTTAAGCGTTTCCCTAGTAACATACATTGGGCACAATATATCCACTTGTCTTCAAATGAGATGAGAGCTTAGACGGCGCGACAGAATGCGTCAGAACTTTGAGCACCGTAATGTATATATTTTATAGATCGTTTAGCCACACATTAAAATATCCACAATTTTCAGTTTTTTTTTTTTATTATTTTATATTTTTGACTTTATATTATTTTTTGTTTACACATAATAATAAAAATCTGATAAGTTGATATCAATATCTTGTTTGATATTGAAAAGTGAATGATGTGTCATAGCCCCGCATGACTAAAAAACATTCATTTTATGCAGTTAAAATATTGGTGATAGTCTCTCAAAGGAACATGTCTATTCAGGACAAAACCTAGAAAACCTCGTCGATTAATGAAGTGGGGGAAAAATACGATGGGACGTGCCTGCGAGTACATTACCAACAAAATAGGACCGGAATTACCAAAAGAAATGCAAGCCACGACAAATTCTTACACTGTTCCCAGTGAAAATTATTTTCGGACTACACATAATATGGTATACATACTCAGATTTGAATACTCATCTAGGTGCCCGTTAGGGCGCCGCAGCCAAGCCACGGTGCGCTACACACTCAGGCACCTTATACAGCAAGCAGAGTTGGGGTGATTTCGAGGTGTCACCCAGCCATCATGAAACGTGATGTGAACTTGAAAACTATCAAAATCGAGGGGATTTAGGTACTCGACAACACATGCCAAATTTGGTTGGGGTACGAGAATTCCTTCTTGTGAAAATATGACTTGAAACATGCTCAAAATCACTTTAAGGACGTTAGTTACTACTGGCTACTACTACTATCTAATTCGTCAGTTTCAATTGCCCAGCGATTCTGACCAAACGGGTGGGGCTACAACGTTCATATTTTACATGGACATTAAGGTAATAGTGATGTAATTCCCTTTGAAAGAAAAAGTTTTAAAAAATTGCTGGAAGGCTTCCAAATAAAGGTTTTAAAATAAGCCTTATACAGGCATACAATCAACAAGTAAATATAGTTACGTGACCATAATCGCCTACATTGTTTACAAAAAGCAAGTCTTTGGACCACTTTATTTTTTCATTCTTTTGTTAATTGGTAATACCATAACAATTAAATCGACTTTGATAAATTTATTATATTTTAACAAATAATTTTGCAATGGAACTTGAAAAAGTAATGAGATCCCACACATAACAAAAACTTGTAAAAATACAGCCAAACCTTACACACTCAAAGGAAATGAGATCTAAAAAAAGGGGCCAAGCTCATCTACCCTTCCACATTTGCGCATTCTTAATTCATAAACGTACAGTGTCCCGTAACAACACCCTTGAAAAGCATGGCAAAATAGAATTTGCACGACCATTACGTTAAAATTAATTAGAAAAAAAGAATTTGGATGAACTATTACGTTTAAATTAATAGTTGCAAATTCTATTTTGCCAAGCTTTTCAAGGGTGTTGTTACGGGACACTGTACGTTTATGAATTAAGAATGCGAAAATGTGGAAGGGTAGATGAGCTTGGCCCTTTTTTTTGGATCTCATTTCTTTTGAGTGTGTAAGGTTTGGCTGTATTTTTACAAGTTTTTGTTATGTTACTTCATAATTACTCATAATGTCACGAGATATCATGGTTTTGTCTTGTTGTTGCTGCACGGTGGTGAAAATCAGCTGCCATTAACTAACTAGGAAAACGCGAAAGTCGTTAGACGAGTGAGTGAGTCGGTAACATTCCCGTTCTTTTCTCTACCTAAGGCTTGGCAATAATAAATAATATTGGAAACATGGCCCCCGCCCCGTGGACAGCGAACGTCGCAAATTTTAAAATTTTTAAAAAATGTGCAATGTGGGTCTAGCTATAGCATGTGCTCGCTTATCAATGCGTCCAACTGAGCGTTTTCTAGTTTAACTAATATACAATAGAGCAGTGGCAAATGTATAAACCATTAATAGTATTATCTTTGCTAGAAACTGTCAGCTGGGGGGGGGGGGATCAGCAATTTATAAATTTGCACTTTTAAAAGCCTTGGCCTACAAACTTATAGGGAGGGGAGGGGTCAATACAAAAATACACAGGCCTAAGATAAGCAATAGTGATAATGGGCCATATAATCGAAATTGTATAACCTCTTCAGAGCCAGGACTTTTTTTGAATTTCTAAAAAAAATTACTTAGTATTCTAGTTGGAAAAAGGGAACAAACATTCTTTAGGCCAATTAGCCAATGAGACAATTATTTAAAAAAATTAGTTTGTTAGTACCCTAATATTTCACTGAATTTTCGCTTCTCTCTTTTTGTATTCGTTTTATTGTTGTTACTGGTATTCACACAATCGTTTTTTTTTTTAATTTGACAATAATAAAAAAATAAAAAATAAATTTTGAACACAATTTTATAAAAATAGGCCTAATCAGGTGAAAATAATAGCTCCAGTTCTTTTTTGTAAATTGGACAATTTGTAACTAGTTACTATATGTTGGCAACAAAATTAATTAATGTTATGCCTGGCTGGCATGCATCTCTAGATCGACCATTTAATTATTTTCTAATTCCCTATTTAGTGTCCCTCATAGGGGACGCTGTGTAGGAGGATAAGATAAATATTTTCAAGTACTATTCACACAAATGTTTAAGTGTCTGTTTTTAACATGCATGCGGTATGCATACCGACCGTCACTAATTTATAGATTTTTGCATATTATTGACGACTTTTTATATGCCTAATACTCTTTTGTTTATTAGTCAATATTTACATTTGGGATTTTTACACCAAAAAATAATTATTTAACTCTTGTTTCTCAACCCCCTAACCACACCACTGACTAACCAATTGACACACAAATTCCCTATGGGTCAGTGTCCCCTAGCCGTGCCCATTTTTAAATACTTTGTGCAGCATACCGTTACTTCTCAAGAGTACTTCTCACTGCTGCCGGTGTGTCTCATTTGTAAAGAGGTTTTTTTTTGAACAAACCTTGCCTTGATACCAAGGTCATAGATTACTGCAGCATTTGTCAAGCAACAATTTGTCAGCTGGTTTGCAATGATACTCTCGAAAACTACACAGGCACCGAAAAGGTTACTTCGAAACCACTTCCCATTCCGCCACCTTCCAGTGGTTGCCCAGTGAACACCGCTCCAAGGCCCGATTATGAGGCCACACGCACATTTTAATTAGGCCTGGGCACAAAAATAATATTTCGATACGATATAGATAAGTGGGAATATTTTCGATATGCCTATCGATAATCGGTTTTATATCAAAATATAGAAATTTATTTTCACAAAATATGCTATATTACGTATTTTGGTGGAGGTGCCGGGTAGTCGAAATTAAATTAATCTTGGTTGGTAGCCGTGTCACAAAACGCGATTGTGAGATCGTAAACAGTGGCGTAACTACGGGGGGGCGAGGGGGGCACAATTTTGTGGCAAGGTTTTTGTTAACTGACAATAAAACTGTCAATCTTCACAATTTTATAAATTATCGACGAAACCACGCTAAAACATAGTAAAAAAACGCCATTTGAAATGTTAGAATTAAAAAAATTCTGGGTCTAAGTGCTCCAGACCGGGTCTGGGGCACCCCCCAACTAGTGACTAGTTGGGGGGTGAGGTCCCGCAGACTCCCATTGTACCAGGATACATAGGTAATGTTTGTAAATTATAAAAATTTTCACCCCCTAAAAAAACAAGGGCTAGTTACGCCACTGATCGTAAAAATCGTTATATATGCGTTTTTGGTGATACCTTATCGACCCTATTTGGCCACAAATTATTAAAAATAGGCCCACTTTTTTAATATTTTTTTGATTAATTGGATTAAGAACGCGTCAACCGTTAGGTCATAATGCACCACTCTAGCCTAAGGTAATATTATTTCTTTTCACAAACTATAACATTTTGATATATCGACAGTTGAATATGTCATAGCCCAGCCCTACATTTCATACAAATAACACTTGAGACATATAATCCTGTCAAATAAGATCGTATATTGACGTTTGGAGGAAAAAATTGCGATGTCGCTGAATTTTTGCAGAGACCTTCCTTATATAAAACTTATTAACATACTAAAACTCCCCTACAATCGGACTGGAGCTTCGGCCGCCATATTGGAAAATGGCGACCAAAAGGTGTTTGTTATCGAATATCTCCAAATTCGTTTGAGAAAGACAAATTATTTCAATTACAAAAATATTCTCCATTCAATTCCCTACAAAACAGGTGTCTTCTATAGTTTTGGTAGGGGCAAAGGTTACGTCACAAAATCGTGGTTTATAAGTTGCTCATTGGAGTACCAGCTTATTTCCAAATTTTCACGCCCAGCATCAAACAATGCCCGGTAAATCCGCAAGAAATCGATTTAAATACAAAAGGACTTTTGTACGGGGTTCATGAAAGCTTCTTTTAGTATTTAAAAAAATCAGGTCTGCGAAATTGAATTTTGCATTTACCCGGAATTTGGGTTTTTCCATTGTTGGCATTTCCTCAAAAATGCCCTTTTTGACTGTCCATTATGAAGCACTAAATAGAATTGTAGGAAAAATTCTTTCTATGCACATTGAAATGACATAAATAATGAGCCGATTACAACTTAAGTTTAAATCCAATATGACAGCTAATTCCTAATATTCACAATATGAATACTGTTTTTGTGCTGTTTTACACTCTTTTGTTACATAATTCACTTTGATGTTGTGGATATAAGGAATTAGCAGCCATATTGGATTTAAACTTTGGTTGTAATCGGATCATTATTTGAGTCATTTCAATGTGCGTAGGAAGAATTTTTCCTCCAATGCTATTTAGTGCTTAATAATGGACAGACAGTCAAAATGGCATTTTTGAGGAAATGCCAACAATGGAAAAACCCAAATTCCGGGTAAATGCAAACTTCGATTTCGCAGACCTGATTTTTTAAAATACTAATGGAAGCTTTCATGAACCCCGTACAAAAGTCCTTTTGTATTTAAATCGATTTCTTACGGATTTACCAGGCATTGTTTGATGCTGGGCGTGAAAATTTGGAAATAAGCTGGTACTCCAATGAGCAACATATAAACCACGACTTTGTGACGTAACCTTTGCCCCTACCAAAACTATAGAAGACACCTGTTTTGTAGGGAATTAAATGGGGAATATTTTTGCCATTGAGATATTTTGTCTATCTCAAACCAATTTGGAGATATTCGATAACAAACACCTTTTGGTCGCCATTTTCCAATATGGCGGTCGAAGCTCCATTCCGATTGTAGGGGAGTTTTAGTATGTTAATAAGTATTATATAAGGAAGGTCTCTGCAAAAATTCAGCGACATCGCAATTTTTTCCTCCAAAAATTCTTATTTGACAGGATTAATAGTAGTTTGTCATCATCGACTATCTTTTTCTGTCGTTTTAAATAAGGTTAACCTTTACTAAATAAGCTTTTTAAGTTGTGATTTTTTTTAGATCTACGATAAAAAATGATTATATTATAATAAACATGCATAATACATATTATATTATTAATATAAAATTGTAATAAGACGAGTGAGCGCAGCGAAACGAAGTCTATATAACGCTACTCGATCGGGCCTTGGCCGTGAGCATTGTCTGTATGTTAAATGTATGTTTGTCTGTCCGGGCCCACAGGGCCGAATAGATTGAGCTGAAATTTTAAACAGACATCCGTGACCAGGTAACTGAGAGCTGCTAACAAAATGAGCACAATCCATTTCGATTTAAACCTACAAGAAGTAATAAACTGAAAAATAGGCCTATCATGAGTAGGAATTAGTATATAACGACAATGGTTTTGATTTAGAAAAAATATTTTTTGTTTGTTCTAATTTACCTGGCTGTGAAATGCCGTGCCCATGGAAGGTCTATCGAATGTTGCACGTCAAGGTACCCCCAAATTCCGCTCGTAGATTGAGTAAACCTTGCAATATGTTTACGGTATTACGTACTGGCTATGTTTTCCATAGTATTGTCACAGATGATGGACTACACTGCGTTATATGTATTTCAAAACATGTTTAAAAATACAATCCAGAAATTACAAAATCTTTCCCGACCAGGGGATTGAACCCACGCCCCCCACATTTCGGCTATAAAGGCGCTTTAGCCAACTAGACTAGGGAAACGCCAAAGTCGTTGTTAGACGAGTGAGCGAGTCATGTGTTGAGTACCCGGGAACATTTGCATATTTAAGTTTGATAATTATATTCGTATAAATAATAGGGTTTTTAAGTTTAGTTGGTATAAGGGCGCGTCAACTGTAAGGCCATAATGCGCCACTGTAGCCTAAGGTAGGGGAAAAAGTAATGTTACCGGGTACTCAACACATGGCTCACTCACTCGTCTAACAACGACTTTGGCATTTCCCTAGTATTATTGCCAACATACCGAATTTTTGCCAAGACTCTCCTTGTACCTTCCTATCAACAAACTTCAATTCCTTTGACAACAATGGAACAACAAAGAAATAATAATATTCTAAGAGAATTAGGTGCAATTGTTCTGTTCTGGGTGCATAAAGTATTTGTAAAAACAGCGTATTTTTATATAACATGATTTTGTGACGTCATCGCTGTTACCCCTACCTAAAATGTGGTAAGACACCATTTACTGTTGACCGCCATTTTCCAATATGGTGGTCATCATTAGGCTCAGATTTTATGATTTTTTTCTCTTTGGAAAGGTCACCATCTGAAATATATTATTCACAAAATTTCTACTAAAAATAATTTTTTCCCCAAAAAAAGAAATGTGTGAAGAAATGTTGTGTAGATTTCTGGCAGACTGGATTTCTAGGATATTTCTATTCATCTTTAAGTTGCATTATTAATCTTGAATAGATATAATTTTTAAAACATATTGAAATTTTAATCAAAATGATTGATTTTTCAAATTAAAGTGTTAAAAAATTGTCAATATTGTGCATGTTAGGAATTGGCCGCCATATTAGATTTTAAAATTTGTTGAATTCGGATCGTTATCATAGTCACCAGAGAAGCAAGAATTTTTCCTCCAATGCAATATAATACTTAATTATAGATAGTCAAATATGGCATTTTTGAGGAAATACCAACAATGGAAAAACCAAAATTCCGGGTAAATGCAGTAACCAATTTTGTTTGTAATATTTTTTCATTAGTATTGGAAACTTTCTTAACACAATAGATAGAAAAGTTTATTTTAGTAAAAATACATTTTAACCAAATTAATTGGAACTATTCTATATTCTATGCTGGGTGCATAAAATAAGAAATCAACTGGTAGGGGTACTTGAATAAGCAACATATCCAACACTATTTTGTTAAGTCACCGATGATCATACCAAAAATATGGTAAACACTAAACACCAATGTTGTAGGGAATTTGATGGTGAATGTTTTCGCCATTGAAACATTTCGTTCAAGCCCATCCATTTTGGAGATATACTAAAACAAACACGTTTTGACCAACATTTGCCAATATGGCGGCCGAAGCTCGTAGGAGAGTTTTAGTATGTTGATTAGAAGCCTTATCTGTAAGGAAGGTCTCTGCAAAAATTCAGCTTTTTTCCAAGTTTTTTCTCCAAATATTGTTATTTGACTGGATTAATAATCATACGTAGAAAATGTCTTAAAACCAACCAGAAAATGTTGATGGGGTCAACACAAAATTGGAATTAGGTTGAAAAACGTACGACCAATGTCAGAACAAAATTCTACGTAGGATCGACCGCTATGTTCCGTGGGGTAATTTCAGTGGCAAATTTATGAATGTTTACTATTGTATGTTTGAGGGTAATTAGTAATTACTAGTTACTAATTAAGCTACTGCTTAACTGATGAGTGATGACACATAATATGGAAACCAGAATGAAATACATACACTTATGTAGGCCTATGTGTAGCTGGGACATTTTTTTAATGTTTGTAAAGGGTGCGACAGGTTTAAAAATACTACTAAGCAAGTGCAGTAGGCCTAAACAACCTAATTCTAATACATTTTTCTTTATTTGTTAATAATTTAAAAAAGTAAAATACAAAAAAGAATTAAATAGGTACAAATTTATTTTATACAGTTTTATTTGCAATAATTATCTATTATGTTTAGGCTACTGTTAAACTTTAAAAAATAAGAAATTAACAGCGGAAAACCATAGTATTTTACATAATGTCTACCGTTTATTCACCACCATCAAGTAGGCCTAATGGCCATATCCTTCTTTTAGTCAAGGTGAGGTTTAGAGGAGTAGTAGGGCTTACATTATGGTAGGCACAGTGGGTTTTTAAAGAATTTCTGCTAGACAATACAGTTTACTTACACATACAAAACTAAACTGAAAAGTAATGTTTAAGCTTTGGCCTATATAAATTATATGTACTCAAATCAAAGAATATCGAACAGTGTACACTTAAAATGTAATACACCTAAACCAACAAGTAGGCCCTAAGCCCAGTTGAATTAATTCTGTTTTAGTTTAGGCACTTCTTGCCAATGTCAAAATTAATTATTAGTGCAAGTTGGAATGTTCACAATGTATGACGCAAAAAGCAATCACTCTTCAATGTTTTATCCCTTATGTCCCACAGAAGATCGGGTAAGGACACTTGTTCATCCACAATATCAGTTAGTAGATCAACTTCAAAAGGTTGCATATCCTCAACAGTGACATCAGGTAATGGCAGGAGAGAGATTAAATCAGGTGAAGTCATGAGCTTTTGTGATTCTTCTGCTTTAACAAAGTGAGTCACAACTCTGTAGATATCCTCGCTAGTTAGACGCTCACTTTTAAGGAAGAAGTCTTCGTAGTCATCTGCAAACATATGGATGGAAATTAAGGAGGGCTAGATTAGGTACTGGAACCTACCTACCTACTATCAAACATTTCCATCGACTGACGCAATCATGTTTCCAGTGAGCTATTCCTGCTAAATCCATATTATCCAAAACATCCATTATCTTGGAGAAGAAATGATAGATATGCAGGCCCACATAAATTTGTGTTATTCTACTGTTTGAGTTTTGGATCAATTTTATGATTTTATCCCGGATTGGGTCAGTAGAATATTACACATAGAAAATGCATAATCTACGCACATAATCTACTGTAGTCGAGTATATACCTACTCACATTACATGTGTAATGTAGAATATTGCAAATTAGGTAGGCTATAAGGACCTACCGTCCGAATTGTATTACATTCCTGCCTCCTATGTGTAGAATATTAAATAAATAATTAAACTCGCAACCTTCTCGTGGTTTGGCCTGTGAGTATGGGAGTAGTTCACTCCCTGAAACTAATGGCGAGCTCTGGGTCGTCGTCGGAGAACTTTCCCCTTCCCTTTGACTACCTCCCCGATGGCGACGACAATGACAACACGGACAGATGATGTAACAGATGAAGACGACCACGGCGTAGGGTAGGGATGGGTCGTTTAAAGGAGGACCGGCATGGCTAAGCAAAGTTGATTTACGTCTGAAATAAGTACGATTACCGAAAAAAGCATTTCTCTAAGTCAACTCATTTTCGAGGTATTTGGTCTCCCTTTTTCGTCTACTAGTGTGTGACGTCACACTGGCCTAGCCACTCAGCCCCGATAGAAGCGGCAGTGTAATATCGCACGGCAGCAAACGTTCATTCTTACATCTGATACGCAATAAGCGCCAGCATAATCAATTTTTGCATACATAAAGCAGAATATTCGCTTTAAAGTATGCCGCAAACAGAATTGAATTATGTTGTTTAGGGGCTTGCCAATATAATTTAATACAAACACATGTGTTTTAACTTTTGCCTCCCGCACCGACCGCCTTGCGCTCAACGTGTTTAGGGCGAGTTCGGCAGGCGTCTTCCTCGCTCGCCACCGAATGTAAAGCGCAGGGCTACCCTTAGGGGCTAGTCGAGGGCTAGTAGTAAAACGTGAAAGCTCATAGCATTTTTAAGAGAATCAAAACCAGCAAACCATGGTCCATGGTGCTATAATGATAATGCCAATACATGAAAAGGGCAATATTGAATTTGATGAGAATTTTGTTCATAACAGTTTGAGTAAAATCATGCAACAGAGGAACAGGGTAGTTTATTATGCAATCGCTACTTGCTCGCACCGTGAACAATTTCTGAAACAGCCGGTAGCGAGTGCCGAAGATTCCCGGTGAGGCCCGAATTGTGATGGGATTTTTCAGGAAAAAAAATAATCTTGAAAATTTAATCAAAATTTTCAAGGTTTGTTAATCTGTTATTTGAACTGTATTTTACCATATTATAAATAAAAATAATTCATTTCTATCAAGGATGTAGGCGTACAGTGGGACTCAGGCTGAGGTGGAATAAGTCTAATAGGCCTATGCAATATCTTGTTGATTAAGTTAATTCTTGCAATTTGCAAATAGACCTACCTTCATTATAAAAAGAATAGTTGAAACAAAAATGTTGAGTATTGAATTGGGATAGTATCCAACATGAATGATGGAAACAAAAGCAAAATAAAACCGGTATCGGGTATATAGATCAAAATGTTAAAAAATACACCCAACGTTTCGGGTGTTTAAGGGAAAGCCTAGATAATAGTCACTACAAACAATATGGTACCCGGTACCTACAAACTAATCGGAAGCGAAGACCGCACACCAAAGTAATGTTTGTCCCGGTCATTCCATTCCACTACCCTAGGCATTTAAGTTCCACTTAACCCTCAGCTGTGCTAATTAAAGATGGATTTTATCTGGCTAGGGCCCAACCGGACTATTGCATATACAACCTACAAAAAATAATAAGTTAGCTAGACCTTCATTTGCAGGCTTCGTATTTGCAATGTGACCTAGGCTAGGCCCTAGCATGCATTAGGCCTATTGCTGTGCAAGAGGCTAGCCAAATTCTAAATACCAAATACCAACTGGGTAACTGCATAATAAAACAACATAATAAAAATAAAAAAATGAAAATTTTCAATGCACGGCCCTTGAAAATTTTCAATGAATTGAAATTTTTCATGAAAATTTTCAAGTCCCAACACTAGGCCCGAACCACATTGCACGGATGGCAGGTGGAAGCAAGGAGACAAAAGTTAAAACGCGTGTTATTTTTCATTAAATAACTGCCAATCCGCTAAGAGACATAATTCCAATCTGTTTGCGGCATGATCGTGCCCGAATATTCTACTGTACGTATACGCATTTTGGTTATTCTGCCATTCATTGCGCGAAAGATATTATGAAGAACGTTTACTGCCGTGTGGTATTATATTGCCGCCTCGATCATCTTCTAGTGGCTAGGCCAGTAGTCGTCACACGCAAGTAGACGAAAAGGCGTGCGCACAAACGGCATGTACCATGCTGACTGACAGCTCTAATGCTGGCACATATTGTCGTTAAATAGTATCTAGAATAAGCTACTATATTGAAATTTACCATCACCATGTCAGTCCTCCTTTAAACGTTTAAACGCGCAAGTAGAGTAAAACGTTTATAGAGTTTTATATAAACGTGTAAATGTGATAGTAATTTTTTTTTTTTTTTAATAAACAAAATGTTATTTTATTACTTTTGGAGCCTACACAAACAGAAGCTCACAAATTAGGCCGGAAATTTTCTAAAAGTGCATAATTTTGGTGGAGGTGCCGAGTCTCAGGCTGTATTAAGGCATCTTGTCTGTTACACATGGTGGAAGTGCCGGGTCATTAAATGCGAGTGCGAGAATGAAACCATAGTTAATTTCTCGTCGGCAGGTCATAAGTACAAAATTACGATTTTTGTTATACCTAGGGCCTACCTGTAACCTAAATCCGCCCACCTAAATTTTATATATATATATATATTTTTTTAGAAAATGGGGCTTAAAACATTTAAACGCAAAAATTTCAAGGGGTTAAACGGAAAGGAAATTAAACGCTTTTTCCAATCCCTAGCGTGGGGGAACTCCTGCCCTCCCCATACGCTTGTGGCTGGTACTGACCAGCACAGGCCTGTCTACCCCGCGTCCCCCCACGTCTTCCCTTACGTTCCTCCCCTTGGAAAGAAGTATATAGCCTATGGTTGTTAACTCTTAACCCTCGGTCCCTCGCGTGGAGTTCTACAAACCCACCCAGGCGTCAATGTATTACGTGTATCTATGCACCAGACTGTTTTACCGACTCTGGATGCTCAGTACCTTCAAGTCACTCTATCTGTTAACGAAATTTGTAACCCTCTAATCATTAGGGCTTTTAGTGTTGTTATATTGCCTGTCTGAACTTGGCTGGGATTGCTGAAACTGAAACCAGTGTTGGGTCAGTTCTTTTTTTAAATGAACTTTCTAAAAAGTTCAGTTCACAGCTCAAATAATGAACTTTTAAAAAGTTCAAGTTCTTTTAAAACCTAAAATTTTGAAAAGTTCAAGTTTGTCTAAAATATGAACTAAGTTCTTTTAAAAGTTCTTTTCTAAAAAAAAATCACTATTTTATTAAAGGTTGGTGAGAAATGAAGAAAAACATTAAGGTCGTGCGAGTATCACTTTTTCAAGTCGAGTTCGAGTAGTTAATAAAAATCTTCAAATCTACGGTATAAGTTGTTTTTGTATTTATGTAGGCCCTATCTAGGCAATCTAGGCAATCTAGGCAATCTAATTACCAAATTAATTTTTTGCTTCAATGCATTAGCATAGCCTTTGCAAGTGGGCAAAATAATTCACCATTACTACCCCTTTTACTAGGTACAAGCTAGATAAATTCAAATCTGTCTACACCTACACAAGTGCAATATTAATCATTTGAATATAGTTACTTGAAGACACAACTTGTATTAAATTATCCTAACCTAACACATACTAAAGCAACTTGGAGCCCCCCCCCCCCCAAACATAGTAAGGAGCGAGCTACACAACTATTATTGATGATGTTAATAGTTCCATCTAAAATATATTCTTGCATATGCCACTGCAGTCTAACGCGTAATCTACTGTCAAGTGTCAACATAAACATTGGAAGCTTCGAGCTGAGACCTTGCTTGATAGCCTACCAGTGCTTAACTTTATTTCTCAATGGTGGCTAAACTGATGAACTGACATGTAGAGCGCTTGCACAACCGACCAGCTGCTGCGACAGTCGCAAATAAAAAAAACTGCTAGCCACCCGGGAAAACTAAATTGATTTATGATAATAATAATAAGAAAAACAATACGACTTCCAGATAAAATTAAAAAACTATATTATTACGCACACGAAGCACGAAGATGGTTTTCATATTTGTCAAAGAAGTTGCATTAGTTATTAAATTCGAGCTCGAGCTCGAGCTGGTGGTCTAGTAGCAGGTTTTGACAGGGGGGGGGGGGCGTGTCATAGATCGCGATCTTCCCACGGCTGATGGCGGTTGGACGATAGTTGAGCTGTCTTTGATCGTGTTGATGATTTGTATTACATTCTCGTCGACCAGCTTGTAAAATTACAGCAGATAGCATTTTTGGCTTCTAAAATTTATTTGTTACGAATTAGTTGGCGTGCATCTTTTTAGCTAAGCTAGACTTGGTGAATCGTGCGTGACCTTGTCAAAATCAGCTGAACGTAAGCCAACGATGGAACAACGATTTGTTATTGTTTTTAGCGTCGACAGCGGCGAGTCGACGGCTGCTCGACGCACGGAAAGAACTTTCAAATGAACTTTCTAAAACTGAAAAGTTTGTTCTCGAAAAGAACTTTTAAAAGTTCAAGTTCATTCATTTAAAAAAAGAGTAAGTTCACTGAAAAGTTCACAAAAAAAGAACGCGTTCTTTTTAAAAGTTCCTTCCCCAACACTGGCTGAAACCCCAAGCGAGTGATCATGTTACTGTAACTGCATGCAGAAACTCAATGCTATTTTAGCTTTAATTTTGAAATTTTGGAATTTTGGAAAAATTCTTCTTGCAATTTACTAACTGGTTCATGTTTATTACTAAAGTGTAAAACAAAAATTATTTTGACCCTTTTTATGATTTTTTTTGCAAATGACTCTTTTTTAATTTAAAATAAAAAACAATAAAAAATTATTTCATATAACAAATTGTGTAAACATTTTATTTCACTGTCCTCCTATTAACAACCAACTACATAGTAGTTCCACAAATCATATGAGCAAAGAAAGAAATACCCAAAACATTCTACTGCACTAATTACAGCCCAAAATAATTTGGGGTTTGAGAAACCCCACGCAAGGAATGGTGATAAGAATTTCCGCGCGAGTGACTGAGGGTTAGGCCTAAGCCTAATAAACAAATATCTTGGAGGCGTGAATAATCTTTGCTGTAAAAGCGCCCTTAAACTAATAATAATAATAATAATAATAATAATAATAATAATAATAAATAATAATAATACATTTTGTGTAATTCCATCAAGGAATTAGGAAGTGTGGCTTGATTTGCTTTGTAAATACCTACTAGCCCCCTACTTATTACTAAATAGGCCTAGAGCCTACCTCATTTATGTTAAGACTAGGCCTATTATCACTACATAGGCCCCAATAACAATTATTTGTTAAATAAAATACCCAGGCCTAGCCCTAATATTCCCGAATTCAATTATTTAAGAGAATGTGCAAATTTAATACATATTCTACATGTAGAATGAAATTACTTCTAATATTCCACTTTTACATATTTTACAGTAGAATAGGGTTATGTAACCTACGCATAGATTACGCATTTTCTACACGTAGGCCTACAGTAATAGGCCTACATATTCTACTGAGTACTACTGACCCAACCCTGGAACCGCGTATATACGCGGGCGTAGCACAACATAAGATCTAGTCTCAAACCCCATATATGCGGGCATAGCACTGAAAAGGTTAGTTTTGATATGAAAAAAAAATATCATGTAAACCCAAACTTTCAAATTCAAATAGCTTCTAGTAGTCCGTGGAACAAGCGTAAAAACATTTCAAATCCGGAAACCAGCACCAAAATTTAGGAGCAGGTAAAAGACGTATTTTAGAATGTTATTTTCACGGGGGACACGCATGGTAGCAAATAAGTCACCTGTCATGGCGTCCACAAGATGGCCGCCAAAATTATTCTTAAAATTGCTGTAACTGAAGAAGTAATCATCAGATTTGGATACACCAGGTATTTTTTATTCGGTTTTTAATGCTCTACAAAAAATGTCATTAGAAATTTTACCGTAAATACAATAGTTTTAATTGAATTTATATATTATTACAATGTATTGCAATTATAGCACTTTTTGGTAAATATATAATTATTTAGACGTAGAATTCGCTAGATTGTCATTAAATTTTCAGACTACAAAAATAACGCCAATAAATCCAAAATTTTAAGTCCCAAAACAAAATTTTTGTAACTTTTTGATTAATTTTAATTAATGAAATTAAGCATTAATTAAATCCCAATTAAAAGGATCTTATTCACGTACCAAAGTCACGTAGTGTATCACACAAGAACAAAATGACCACAATGAACCAAAAAAATATTGGTTCCAAAAATTAATTCCAATCACTTTCCTATTAATTAAATTAATTTAATTTAAAAAATAATGACAATAATTTCAATTAATTTTTTTAAATTAACACAATGTGGTCGACCTTGGTATCATTTTAAAGCTAGTTTTAAGACGAATAAATGTAATGAAAAAAATAATTAATTACATTTATTAATCATAGAATTAATTACATTTTCGTTAAATTATCTCACTTTTGACATATCTTGTTATGTTTACCTAAAACTCGATCGATCGTCATAAAATTAGGCTATACCACTTTACTAACATAATGCCAATGAATCAAAAATGTCATGTCACAAAACAAAATTCCTATAACTTACCGATTAATTAAGTAATTAATTGAAGAAATTCTTTAATCTCAATAATTGTTGTTTACAACCACGTAGCACATACAAAATGCCAACAGGAGTATCAAATATAAACAATGCAAGTATAATTTTGAAAATAAATAGTCCTAAAATTAAGTTCATGCTACTTTACCGTCAATTGAATCCACCACAAATTTATTTTCCCGTAAAATAAGCTTGCAAATGGTTCCTAGTTTGGCTGTGTTAATTTTACACAACAAACGGTGATTAAATCAATTAATTTAATTAGGCCTAATACATTAATTCAATTAACGAGAAAGTAGCTTGAACTTCATTTTGGGACTATTTATTTTTAAAATTATACTCGCATTGTTTATATTTGATACTCCTGTTGGCATTTTGTATGTGTACCGTGGTTGTAAACATAGGGGTGCCATATTTCCCAGAGTGAAATTCGGGACATTTGTAGTAGGTAACTGAGTGGGCAACAAGGGGTCTGGGCGAAGCCCCAGCCGCCGGAGGCGAAAAAAATTTTTGGGGTCCTTTTTCGACGTAAGTGCCCAGAAAACGACGTTTAAGCATTATATTTTTCATGTTTAAAGTGATGATAGAAGACACAATTTCATAAAATTAAGGTGATGTTGGGTTGGGATGGGTACTAGGAACTAGAGGTACCATCAAGTTTAAAACAAACTACAGTGTTCTATTTGGTTTAAAACAGAAAAACAATTTATTCTATTCAGAAACTTCCGTATCCATAGGCCTGTCCTCAAGCTGATCTTTTTTCTTAGCCCAGTCATATTTTTGAGAGGAACTTATTCCAGCCAACAACTTGGAATTACTTTTTACATAATCGTAAAACTCTGTGCAATTAACACCTTTAAAGTTATATTGCACACCGCGAAACATTGTGTACGTTTTGATGAGCTCGCCACTGAAGATATAGCTAGTTTATGCTTCTTGCTTTGTACGTGCGTAACCAAGTCGCGCCGCCCGCTGTGTGAAACTGACTGGACTGACTGACGTGACGGCCGCGGCACAAAAAAACAGAAACGCACGGTGCTCGCTGCCCAGCCAAACTGAGCCAGACAACGCTGCACTGGATGGGCCAATAGACACGTGACCTGAGCGGTGACGACTTAAAGAGTGGCGCGCCACATTTGAACCGCCATTCTTAAAAAACAGCGGTTTTGAAACTAAAAAACTATCTGTATAAGAATAAAATAAAAATTATATAAAACCTGTTAGGCCTATGTAAAATTGTAATGTAAAGATTGAATTTTGAAGAATAAAAGTGACATTTTTATCAATATTATTATTTGTAGGACTAGTATTTGGAAATCGGGACATTCCCGAATTTTCGGGACACGAAAAATACAGAGTTCAAAATCGGGACAATCCCGATTTTTCGGGACGTATGGCAACCCTATGTAAACAACAATTATTGAGATTAAAGAATTTCTTCAATTAATTACTTAATTAATCGGTAAGTTATAGGAATTTTGTTTTGTGACATGACATTTTTGATTCATTGGCATTATGTAAGTAAAGTGGTATAGCCTAATTTTATGACGATCGATCGAGTTTTAGGTAAACATAACAAGATATATGTCAAAAGTGAGATAATTTAGGCCTAACTAAAATATAATTGATTCGGTGATTAATTAATTTCATTAATTACATTTTTTCATTACATTTATTCGTCTTAAAACTAGCTTTAAAATGATACCAAGGTCGACCACACTGTGTTAATTTTTTTTTAATGTGATTACCGGTATTGTCATTATTTTTAATTAATTTAATTAATAGGAAAGTGATTGGAATTAATTTTTGGAACCAATATTTTTTTGGTTCCTTGTGGTCATTTTGTTCTTGTGTGATACACTACGTGGCTTTGGTACGTGAATAAGATACTTTTAATTGGGATTTAATTAATGCTTAATTTCATTAATTAATTAATAAAAAAGTTACAGGAATTTCGTTTCGGGACTTAAAATTTTGGATTTATTGGCGTTATGTTAGTATAGTCTGAAAATTTTATGACAATCTAGCGAATTCTACGTATAAATAATTATATATAGGCCTATACCAAAAAGTGCTATAATTGTGATACATTGTAAAAATATATAAATATAATTAAAACTATTGTATTAACGGTAACAATTTCTAATGACATTTTTTGTGTAGAGCATTAAACACCGAATAAAACATTACCTGGTTTATCCAAATTGATGAGTACTTTCTGCAGTTTACAGCAATTTAAGAATTATTTTGGCGGCCATCTTGTGGACGCCAGCAGGGGGGACTTATTTCTACCATTAGGGTGGACCATAATTCTAAAAAGCAAAATCCCGACACATGTACTTTGGTTTAGTGTGGATATGCCTGGGCTACCACAGGGGTCTGGGGCGAAGCCCCAGCCGCCGTGAGGCAGAAATTTTTGGGGGCAATTTTTCCCTCAAGATAGCCTGTAGGTAGATCTGAGACAGATTGGGGTTGGTGCGGGGGGACTTATGCCTCGAGAGTGTGTCGCTTTATTACGGTGCATTAAGAAGACTAGGCTTTCTTGTGTTTTTCTTTCCAAAGTGTGTCAACAATGTGTCCGAACGAATGAAACTGAAACACCACTTGAAGCGGATACTGTGCATTTCAACTTATCTACATCAGGATTGCTTAAGAGGGAGAATGGGACACATTTGGCACTTAGCAATAGTATTCGTCCGAGCCAGAAGCATCGACGTATATGAAACTTTGCCAAAGTGTCAATAAAGCATACATGGGACGCCTCGTGGTCATAGATTTTAGAAAATTTTGTTCTTATTTAGACAGAAAAAAAAAATCTTGAATATAGTCAATTTTGGAGTTTTTAGCAAAATCAAATTTGTAAAACTAATTTATTTTTTATAAATTTATTATATTAAAATAAAATTTGGAATGTGTTACTACAGAGCCCATATTTCAACATGCGTGACAGTATGTTCAAAATTTCAGACTGTCAGGGAGCCCTAGTGAACGAGCTATTTGCCAAAAACGCAGTGCCGATTACTCCTTAGATACGGAAAGTCCGTTTGACTGCGAGTTTTGTTTCAGTTTCATTGAACTTATTTTAAGATGAAAAGAAACTTCATTACATGACGGTCAGCTTACTGTTGATTGCGGATTTGTGGTTTTTGATTGACCATGTTTTTTTTGTCCGTGCGGCCCACCGTGTTCAATTGGAAAGGCCCCGCTGACAGAAGTTACAGTAAACTACCTGCTATTACTTTCATCACAGCGAGCTAGAAATGCGTAGTATTTTTGCCAAATCGTCATTAAAAACACATTTGTTTACCCCATCACAATAACACTGCACTGCAATTGAAACGGAAACAAAAAACCACACGTTTCTTCTCCGACGCACTGCAATGCTGACACGCGCAATTAAAATACAGGAGCATGATTTGTAACATTGAAACCCCATCAAGGTCAGTGGTCAGGCAATGACTGACAAGGCCCAACACGCGGCCCGACCCTGACTAGTAGACGTAGAGGACGAGGCATTCCAACTAGAAGCAATACAAACTCAATGCGTATTGGTAATGATTGCTGAACAGGGCCATTTTTAACTTTCGGGACAAACACAGTGTCCCAAAAAACGTTTTTGGGGACACCTGCGAAACATTACGAAAAAACGGACTGTCTGGAATTTCCGGGACGTCGGTCACCCTAGCTACCATGCGTGTCCCCCGTGAAAAATATTCTAAAAATATGCCTTTTTACATGCTCCTGAATTTTGTGGTGAGGTTTCCGGATTTGAAATGTTTCCAGCCTATAGTTTAGCAGCGTGTTCACGGACTTAGATTTAAAATAGCAACTGATGCCTACCCTCAATTCAGTTAGTTCTGGGTCTGGAGAATCTATGTAGACTTAAGTCATTCAATCGACTGCAGCTTAACTTCAACTCAATTTGGAGAGGTAGGTTGTCGTAAGTTTCTGATAAATTCTAAATGTCGGAGACAAGTCCTTTAATCCTGTGCGGCCGTTATGGATGATTTCTGTGAAGGTGTCTTGCTGCCATTTGGAAGTAATGCGGGTGATTTCTGATTATTAGGCACTGATGACAGTGGTTTTTAGGCTTCTTCCTATTACACACATGAGGTCTAGGTTAGACTGGATCCGATTTCCGAAGTCTCCCATGAGCACGTTTTTAGAGGAGTTTGGACACACAAACACTCAAACTTTCTGCTGAAATTGATGGGACTGAAACATAAAACAACTCAAACTAGAGAGATTTACTTATGTAAAGTAAGTAGGCTCTAAGGCGTATACCGTCGGATCCAAGTCTTTTTTAAACAATGAAAGTCTTTGATGCATTGATGATAGTTGATACCATTATCATAGGTCAGCAATTCCAAACCGTGTGCCAAGAACGTGCAGGTGGTGTGATGCTTAACTGCACTGCATTAGGTTCATTAAAACACTTATAGTTAACTAAAACTTACAAATAACAAATTGTGCCTGCAATGACAAACTAATGAATACAAGTGAGTGACACAAGAAAATGTTATGGCACCATTACCCTAAAATAATTTACAAGCTATTATGTTGACTGAAAATGTGTCAATAGAGATTTCCTATCATAGCATTAAAAACTGTCTGTTAACTTTTTTTTGCGAAATTTAATTTTATCGTATAATTGAACACATAGGCCAAATAGGCCCTAAAGTTCAGCAAAATAGAAATGTCAAAACGAATGTCAACATTTGAGAGGTAGTTTAAAATGTTATTATTGTTATTATTATATTTATTTTCAATTTGTTATGCACGAATAAATAATATTATGATGAATGAATACATTAAATATTATGCATACAATATATCCAGTCGAAAACAATTTGATGGTAGTGGAAATTTTTAATAATCGAAAAAAATCTTAAAATTGCGGAATTTTCATGAGAAATTAATTTTCCTGATTGCGCTCAAAACGTGGCAGTTCTAAGTTTCAGAGATTTTGAAGGCCTCATAAAATTTCATCGTAATTGGAGTATCGGCTAGCCGGAAATCGTGTAACAAACACACAATAATACCAAACAGAAAAAAAACATTCCTGCATTTTTTTTCTGAGTGTAGTGAAATAGATCTTCGCTTCGCTCGGCTACGCTCATCCAATAATTACTTGATATTTCTTGTTAATTATACACCTATAAAAGGCTTATTGAAACCTTTATTCTATGAATTTGGAAACTTTTTCTTTCAAAAAGCAGTTACATCACTATAATCTTAATGTACATGTAAAATATGAACGTTGTAGCCCCGTCCGTTTGGTCAGAAACGTCCCAAACATCACAAAAATATTGCATATTAAAATTGAAACAAAAATCGTAAAAGTCACAATATTTCATGAGAAATATTCTGTGATTGCTACCCAAAAACGTGGCAAGTCTAAGTTCAGAGATTGCGCAAAGGTCCCCCTCCTAATTGAGCATCGCATATGCATTTTGGACGGTAGAGCTCGCGAACAAACAGCAAAAAAAACTAACAATAAAAACTAAAACAAAACACCCGAGCTATTTTTCTAGGGGTGACGTAAAGTGAAAAAAATAGACACATTAACCATGAGGTCTTTGCTCTCGCTCATCAATAAATCAACACACTTATTTACTAATTGGAATTGGGTCTTTGCAACTTTTTTGTAAAGTATCATATTTATCTATTCATCTAGATACATGCCAGTATAGGCTAGCAGCTATGTAGCTTTATCTAGATACAGTCATCAGCCATTATCTATTATCTGTATATCTCGATACTCTCTTTAGAAAGAGTCTCTATCTTATCTAGATAATAATTTTTGGTTATCTGGCACAACATGGCGTAGGGCCTACATGAGAGCAGTCGACGCCTTGCAGCGACATTGACGTTCACAGACACCAAATGAACCGTCCAAAACTTTACGCGCTTATTTTAAACGAACGTACTTTTCCATTGAAAGGTCCTTATATTAACAATCGCCGACGTTAAAGGTTGGGTAGTGGGCAAGTACATATGTGGCGTAGGCCGTTTCTCGTCCACTGGCGCAAAGTTTGTAGCCGGAGGAAAGGAATGTTTCGAGGCTTTGTGCGAATGAATTGTGTTTTCCTGGCTCCGAAACTCAGATGGAGTAGATGGAGGTAGGATAATTATGATTGTCGAATGAAGTTTTAGATTATTTTACATTTTTTGGAGAGGTCTGTTAATGAACTAGTAGGGCCTACCAATTTTTTAAAATACATGCCCTTTTTTTTTTTGGTTAAAAAAATGGCATCAAATGGCAACAAATTTCAATCAATTAAATATATATCAAGTCAATATAAGTTTTTTCATGAAGGGTTGATTGAGCGAGCGTCTCCACTTGACTATGGCTCGAATGTCTGTTTTGTTTTTGTTTTTTTTGCTACTAGCTTCGGTACAGGCGCACCTCGATCGACCTGAAAATTTTGCACATTAACCAACCTATATATGTGTTATTGTATAGTTTCTGACACAAAATCAACGTTGGATACAAAAAAAAAAAAAAAAAAAATGTTTCGATCGTTATGAAATTTTTGCAGGTCAACAAAGTACACAATTAGTCTCTATTTACAAATTTTAGCTAAATCGGTCAAGACCTTGTAGTGTAGATAGAAATAAACAAAAGAACGTACCCATGGCAACGAAAAGTCGCAACAAGAATTCTGGTCCCATGCACTGCCACCTAGAAGTAATCAAATTACTATCGAGGAAAGCAGTGTATTGTTATTGTTACTAGGAAGGAAAACGTAAAGGTCCGCCGCGTTGATGGATGAGCTTTTTTTTAAAGTTTTAGTTGTGTGCGATATCTTTACTTTTGCAAGTCCTTTGTTTTGTTTGCTACGCATTGTAGGTGATTGTTGTCAAGTTCTATGTTTATGTCAATTGGTATTATTTACCGCCATAAAAAACTTATATTAAAAAGCTTTATTCTATGGATTCTGGCTAACTTTTAAAATTTTTTCTTCAAAAGGTACTACATCACATAACCTAAGCCATGTATAATATGAACGTTGTAGCCCTACCCGATTTGTCAGAATTGCCCAATGGCCTCAAATACGCACAAAAAAATCAAAAAACTATATTAAAAGCTTTATTTCTATAGATTCTAGCTAACTTTTTCAACTTTTTTTTTTTTAAATGTACTAGCCTACATCACCAGAACCTTAATGTCCCTGTATAACATGAACGTTGTAGCCACAACCCGTTTGGTCAGAATTGGCCCAAAATGGCGAAACGAAAATATCGCCACAAAAAATCGATTTTTTTTGTAAAAGTACGATATTCATGAGAAATATTTCTTCCCGATTTGTACTAAAACGTGGCAAGTCTAAATTCAGAAGATTCGAGTCCTGTCAAATTTTCATCAAAATGCATATATGCCGTTTGCCCGGTAGAGAGCGAACAAACAGACAAAATACAAAAAAAAAAAAAAGAACACTGAGCTAAATTTTTTTGGGGGGGGTCAGTGAAATGAAGTCTCTGCTTCGCTCATCCAATCAAAGAGTTAAATAGTTTACCGAAAGAAAATGATGTAAGGTCTCTAGATGGCGGTGGAATTTACCATTCTCTCTATTTACAAATTTTCAGCAAAATCGGTAAAGAACCTTAAAAGTACTTATTGGATGTAACATTATGGGAATGTTCGTACTCGGCGTCGTGTTGCCGACCGGTGCTCGCCTCAACAAACGCGACAGAGACTTAGTGTTTTCTAGTAAAAACAACAACAGAATGTTTTTAGATACGGTACACATGTGTAGTAAATGACCTTAAAAAGTTTTCCTGTTCTCCCTTTTTACCTTCCTTGTAAAAAAATTATGTAATTCATGGCCAAAAATGCAATTTTGACCAGTAAAATTTGATAAAAATTTGGTCGCCCATTATTAAAAAGTAGGCCTAGATCCAAATGTGATAGGGCTATAGTACTTTATTTATTTGCATTCTTATATTAACATTTGAGCAGGTTACATTATTTATAAGACTTTCTTATTCGACTCATAATAAATGTCATTAAGACATGAGAGTATGGAAAGTTTATCCCAATATGGCTACCAAGTAAAAACTAATTATAATAGTACATAGGTAAGGTATACAATATAAGTACCTAGTGCCTGATGGCATGGTAGAACAAAATTGCTAGAGCTAGAGCATGGTTAACAGAATGTAGGCCTATGCAAGTATTGATACCTCACTTAGTTTTAAAATAATGGCAGCAAAATAATCGCTATGGTCTGAGACGGTCGATTTCTCGTAAAAGACTAACTTCGATATAAATCGTGGTGGCTCAGAACGGTTCATCACAAAAAAAAAGAAAGCGTGTTCTGAGGTCCAGCTCATTGGGTGTATAACCACCTTGTTAAAATTTAAAGGGCAAACACCCATTTGTTCATTTGACATGGGATGACCCTATTGCAACAATAGCCGGCAATTGCTTGTTGGTAATATGCCGTATAGCGCCTCACGAAAAATACATTGTTATTTCAACACGGTGATTTCCACGAACGCTTAGGTACGCGGGAAAGGGGGAGGGGGTGCGAAAAGCGCCATCTTGCCCTTTTGTATCTGTGCCCGGTCTTAGTTAATTAATCTTTTTTATTTTTTTTTTATGTTTTTTTTTTGTTTTTATCTTTTTTACTTAATTTTCTTTTTGTTTATTGCTTTTTTTTTCTTAATTTTTTTTTTTTATTTTTTTTTTTTTTTTTTTTTATTTTTAAAAACATGCAAACGCGTCTTGCGCTCCCCCCCCCCCCCCCCCCCCCGCCCCCCCCCCCCCCCCCCCTCTCCCGACACCGTAACCCCTAAGCTTTTTTTCGGAACACTCTCTTCGGTTTGTTGGCGGTCCTACATTGGACCAGTTTTTTGATTCAGTAGGTTACCTTTTTAGATTTTTTTTTGTTTTTTTTTAAGTGATTCTAAAATAGCGCCATGTTTTCTTGTTTTAAAGTATGGTTTTTGGTTAGGTGTTACTTTAGACTTTTACAAAAATAGCGACTGCGTTTTAATATTAAAGGTTTTGTAAGGTTACACCACTAACAAAAAAAAAAAAACTGTCCATACCAACCCCGAAAAAAAAAAAAAAAAAAAAGCAAAAAAAAAAAGAAGAATAAGTACCACCCCTTTCGCCACCTCTGACGTGTATTTTGCGAGATGTTGGAGCTTTCAGGTGGTGAAGAGGTGCTACTATAATTATTAAGGTGCGCTCTATACGGGTATTTTTACCATTGCTTCGGATTAGGCCTAACTATAATTAGTTAGGCCTCAGGGCTAGTAGGAACATACAAGCGGCAAAATAAGTAGCCTTAGATCATGTAGGCCTCCCTACTATGCCTAAAATGGCCCCCCCCAACACACACCCAGGCAACCCCAATCCCCAGGCTAGGCTAAATAATAGGCATCCGCCCCACCACATCATACCTCCCAGACCTAGGCCTAGGCCCCTAGCCTAGGTTTTTAAGGGTTTTTTTTATAGCGGTTTTTGTTTTTTTTTGTGTTTTACGTTTGGTTTTGTTGTGTTTTTGTCCATTCGTTCCCGTTTTTCAGTTTATCATGTTTTTTTTAAAAACGGGACCAGTCCCGTTTTTCAGGGACCTGTACCGGCGCACGACGACAATCCTTGTAACGGACGCTTTGTTTTGTCCCGTTTTTTGTGTAAATATTACCGATATTTCACTGTAGTCTCGCTTTGCTGCTCGTGGTCGTCTCTTTCTGCTGTAAATTTACGGGACTACGCGTTATTTGTAGGTATACCACTTTTTCTCTGGCCTTGACTTTGCACGACTATGAATGCAGTCATCAGAGGCGGAGTAGTGTAAGATAGGAGAGGGGGTGCGGGGGTCGGGGGTTGGTTGACGGCCATCAGTTACACAAATTGTCCCGAAGCCCCAAGAAGTTTTTGTCGTTTTTGTTGCAGCCGCCCGAGCAAGCAACATCGATAAAACATAAATGTTAGTAGGCTTTCACAATAAATATTTAATTTGATAATTTCACCCCAAAAAACAAAACCTTCTTGGGTCCTTGCTTGCTCAGATCGTTGTAAATGCGTCGTGAGGAAAAAATATCAAAAAATTTAGGAGTGCTTGCAAAAGCCTACTTTAGCCTGCTTATTTGTTAAAACTGATTGTATTTCAAACAAGATAGAATATATAATTCGCAATTCGATTATTTAATTATTTTTAGCAGCAATTAAATAGGGGTAAGCTAATTTGATTTGAAAACATATTTTGTGTACTTCAAGTAACCCTCACTTTTACGAGATAGTTTTCGTCTCTTAGCCCGTTGGTGTGAAAATGCCGCCGCCTAAACGGTGTGTTTTCAAATGACGATGTTAAGAAGGACTTTCCAGTATCTTGTTAGACACGAGACGATAAATGACAAAGTGTTTTTGTTACGATTCTGCAAAGCAACATTTCTATAGTAATTATTCATTAAGGTAGGCCTAGGCCTAATCCCTCCGAGTTTGCCATTTTCAGTTAAAACATGCAAAAATAATTGTCGATGGTGAAAATTTTTTTTTCGCCTTCGGCGAAAAGGCCGTCCGGCGGCCTGGGGCTTGCCCCAGACCCCCAGATACGGGGAACGCCAGAAGTTTGTCCCGCTTTTTTCGCTTTTTGAACAATCTGACACCCTAAGCCTAGGCCTAGCCCTAGCTATTCCCGTTATTCATTGCCGGCTTATTGTGCGTCGTCTCTGAGGCGGCGTCATTGTCAGTTTGTCTGTAGGACCTGTCTAGGGCGTAGCCTAGACCTAGGCTAGGCCTAGCCTACGGTAGGGCTAGGGCCTATCCTAAACAGAGGGATAGGCCTAGGCCCTACGCCTACAAAAGAGAACTAGCTTAGGCCATAGGCCTAGCCTAGGCTATGCCCTAGGCCTACTATGCTACCAAGTTGGGGCGTTGGGCCTAGTTCAAACGTAGGGCAGGCCTAGGCTAGGCCTAGACTAGCTAGACCATGGGGAGGCGTCCAACTTTGTAAGTGAGAGTTTCAGTTTGCGGAGCTAGGCCCTACCTACATGCTAAGCCTTGCCTAGTGAATGAACAGAGACTACAGACGATTGCCGTCTGGAATTTTGTTTTGCGAAAACCGTTATGTCGAGAGCCAAACAGGTCAAAGATTGACTCGCTGCATGATAAGATAAAACTATCTTCACAAATACGGCAAGGTGTTTTTTTTCTGCCAAGTTTAGTTACTTTTTAACCTGCACAGGCATGAACTTTGGAATATACACAGAATCAAGTTTTGGTGTTGATAGCGACTTTTAAGTTTTGTACTTTGTTGCAAATCACTGCACTGGTTTGTGATTTTGATGAACGATGACCAGTAATACACTCTACCAGCTGGGGAATGCAAAATTCATAACAAGCAAACGATTTTTTTTTTTACATGGCCAATCATTTGGTCAGTTATATGGAAGATCGTCTCTTATTGCTAAATAACAAACGGTCTCCAAAACATTACACGTCGCCAAAAAAAACGTGCTTGTGTGGCACACATCGATTAATGTACGTTCGACCTTCGACTTTAATAAGGTTGGTTCGATTCGACTACCTAATCGAACAATTGACGTTTTTGGGAGTTACTCTGACTGCAATGGCTGCTAAAGTGCACTGAGTTTGAAGTTGCTCTGTATGTTGAACAAATCGTTTGGAACAAGAACGGTTTGAATACGAAAGGGCATTGAAAGTAGCTAATAGAAGTAAGCATAACCTGTATTAGGATTTATTCATTTCTCCTACGCCCATCTTGACCATTCATTGTATAAGTCTAAGTAGGCTAGCCCTAGAGGCTAGGCCTAGGTATAGGCCCATATGCTGTGCAATTTTTCTCCCATATTTTAGTAGGCCTAGTAGTAGTAGTAGTTTCCTCTGCTGTTGACTCATTGTCGGTGGCAGGTAATTCCTTATATTCGGTGGCAGGTTTATTCCTTCATTCTCATCTCTCGATTCCCTCATTTTCATTTCGTTTCCACTTCGCTATCAACTCCCTTTTTCTCTTCCCGTATTCCCCTCATCCATTTGCTTCACTGTATCATCTTCCTTTTCATTCTCCCTTCTATTCCACATTCGAGCCAAGGCCTCCTTCCTAATTACTTCCTATGCCGTTTGATTCTCTCTCAATCAATAAACACTCCCCTCAGTCAGTATTTACTTTGGCAGACAGCTTAATAGATTTCTTGAACCCAGCCAACTTTTTGTCCTCCACTATCCCCCTCAGAAAGGCCATTCCAATCCACCACTGTCCTTGCAAGGAAGGTGTTCTTTACCCAACATCTGTGGGCCAGATACCTCTCTCCGACTTCCATGAGTGGTCCCCTTCTAGCTATATAGCTAGCCTTCCTTAACTGCCCGTTCATCTCACCCCCACCCCTCATGTGCCTGACACCTATACATCTTACCATCTGTCCCATTCTTCTCTATCTTCAAGCGTCTCCCATCCAAGTTCCCGTACCATACCCTTAACACTGTCATATGTCCTTACTAGTTGTCAGTAATCATTTCCTCCTTCCCCCAATTATTTTTAGAGCACCCTTCTCGCAGCTCTTTCTTTGTTACTGACTCCAATTTCTTAGTTTCTCACTTCTGTTATGGATAACATATTGCCCCAGCTATTCAACAAGCCGAGTCTAACTAGGGGTTTTATAGGCATGTCCTTTAGAGCCTTACTTGCCACTGTCAAAGTCCGCATAAACAAAATTTAGGAACCTAAACCCTTTCTTGGATACTTCCTTTACTGCTTTCCACCAAACTAAGCTTGCTCTGCAGCCATACTCCCAGGATTTATTCTCTTCTACCCTCTCCAGTAATTTCCCCATTAACGAGTAGCTGTGCCCAAACCCACTTCCCCACTCCTCCTCGTAACTAACCATTACTTTCACACATGAGGCTCTTTTATTTTCATTCACCATTCACCTAGTATACTCAGAGTCATGTACAATTCATTTGAGTCCCCCTGGTTCCTTACAATCTATAGATTACACAACGTCAGCGAACAGGTCTAACCTTCGCTCCCATTCGGTCCGCAATATCATTAATGAATATTGCCAAACAACAATGGTCCCAATACGTCTCCCTGCGGCAACCCCTGAGGTGACTTCCACTTCTTCCGATAACTCCTATCCAACCCTACTACCTCTCGGCTCCTATCTTAGAAAGCTTTTAACCCATCTGTTACCCACTGATCCTCAATAACTTCTTCAAGTTTCCTAACAACCTATCATGTGAACCTTAGCAAAACGCCTTCTCAAAATCGTATGAACACTGCATCACAGGTCTCACCCTTGTCCAATGTTTCCCCTATGGTCCCAAAAAAGCCCTAGCAGTGCGTCTCACACGAGTACCCTCTCCTGAACCCATGTTGGCTTATCCTTAAGCCCTCCCTGTCTCCTGATAACCTCCTAATCTGTCTCCAACTATCTTTCATAATCTTAGTCCTAACGAGGTAAGTGAATTGGTTTAGTGCCCTAGGTTTCCCCTTTCTCCCTCCCTTTGTGCACAGGAATCACTATGGCCTCCTTCCAGGCAGTGGGGACTCCCCTCGTTTAATGAATACTGTATATTTAGAGCACAGTACATGGAGGTTTCCCTTCATTAGCCAACTGCAGGAAATCAATAGTAGGTCCATCATTTCCAGGAGACTTTCCCATCTTCATTGAGGCAATTACCTTGTTACCTTCTCTACATCAACTTTAATTCACTTAATTCCCCTATCACCAGACTATCATTCCTTCTACCCCTTCTTCTTCTGAAAGACATCCGCATAATAAATTATTCAAAGCCTCAGCCTGTTTCCTTGTTTCCCACTAACCGCTCTACCATTATCTCCCTTGAGAACTGGTAAATCTCTTAAGCCTTTTTTCCCCCTTAAATATCTAAACATCCATTCAGCTTCCCTGTTTGTCTTCTATCAAGCCACTGCATATTTGTCATTATGCTCCTCACACTTTACTCTTTGGTTTCTTATGAGATCCCTTTCATTTTCCTGGAAGGCTAACCTATCCATGATATCCTTGATCTTCTATACTTGTATAGCTTCTTCTTCCCTTCCTCTTTAATCCCTAATATGTGCATCATAATAGGGGGGGTAATTCATATTCGTTTTTAAACGTTTCCTTGCAGGTACCCTTCCTCCTGCTATATTACATAACTTCACAAAACTTGTCCATTTATGTCCACATTCCCTCTGAGTTCCTCCATCATCAGGTTTTCCATGAGAAAACCCCCTTAGCCTTCCTTGTCTGCCTTTTGTACACCCAAAAACAGTTCTTTTCCCCATTAAACGGCCGCTTATCTTGGCTGCCTCCCTCAATAACAGCTAGCACAGCTTTATGGTCACCTGATGCCATCACTACATTACACTCGAAACCAGAGCAATCAGTGGCCTGACCAGGATTAAATCAAGCAGGTTCCCGCATTATGGTTATTCCTTTGTACTGCCTCTTATTTGTTCAAACCCTTCAATTCACAATGCCATTTGCTATCTTTTGCGCATTACTTCCAATGTTGACCACGCCTCCCTCCCACTTGACTCCAGGCATGTTTAAGTCCCCAGCTATGATAACTTTCCTATCCCCCTGAACCCTGTCATTTATGATGGATACTACCTCAAAGTCATTATTTCCAGGGGCCTATAAGCAGCCACTACCTCAATTTCATCTCTCCCTTCAAAGATCTTCACTCCCATCAACTCATATCCAGTCTCCTTCCATGCAATCCATGTACAATCCATGTGCAATCCATGCAATCCATGTAGGCCTAGGCTAGGCCTAGGCCTACCTAGCCCCAAACGAAGTGTATTGCCTATTGGCTTAGGTAGGGGCTAGTCTCAGGGCCTATCCTTGGTTGTAGCCTCTGCATAGAGCCTAGGGCCTAGCATAACATTTCTTAAGGTTACTAATGGGCCCTTCCGCCTGGTGGCAACCACTCACTCCCCCCAGACCTAATTTCTGCCCTCCCCTAAAAACGATCTAAATTCCCTCAAAGACCCACTATCTACAACATCCCCAGACAAGTCATTCCACTCCCGGTAAAAATGCCGTATAGAGCCTCACGCAAAAAAAAAGGATTTTGGGTGCGCTCTTATCGAAAATATCCTAGAACTAGGCCTAGGCCTAGCGCGGCGCACTGTAGCCAGCGGAAAGTTCGACTAACCTAACGAAAGTAGTTTTGTAACGGAAAGGATTTCGGGTGCGTATTCATTGAAAAAAACAAGTGTATAAGTGTACAAGTGTATTTATTTTATTTATGTACTTATTTATTTATTGAATGTCTATCCTATCCAGTTTTAAACTGATTTACAAAATGCCGTATATAGAGCCTCACGCAGTCCTTGGCACTGTTTCGGTTAAGAATGGCCAACTTTTCACCACTTGTAAACTGTGTTGTGTTTTGAAGTTTTTTTTTGTTTAAAATAGCGACGTTAAAGGTTTTGAAGGTATTTTTTGTTTTTACCCAACTAGAAATATAAGCTCCTAGGAAAACGCTTAAGTCCCGCCGCGTTGTTGGATGAGCGTAATTGGTACATTGAGCTGCCATGTGTTATGCGGATTTTCTGTTGTTCTGTGAAAAAATCATTACTAAGTTGAAGATTTTTTAAAATTTAATTTAAATTAAATAAAAAATAAACATTAATTTTCAATTTTTTTAATTAATCGTAATTCTAAAAAAGAAAAATAAAAATTATTCGATTGCGCTCAAATTTCACACGAATATATTAATTCATAAAATTAAGGTTCTGTGAAAAAATTATTACAATCGGTTAAAGCATGTAGGTGTTATAAGTCGAAGACATTTTTAAAAAATCGAAAAAAATCGTAAAATTGCGATTTTGATGAGAAATAATTTTTCGATTGCGCTCAAAAACGTGGCAGCTCTAAGTTTAGAGATTTCGAAGGTCTCCAGAAAATTTCATTGCAATTGGAGTATCGGTTTAGCCGGAATCGTGCTGACAAACACAATAGGCCTAACCTAGGCCTACAGAAAAAGAAAAAAAAACATTCCGGATTTTTTCTCCAGTGTAGTGAAATGGAATCTTCGCTTCGCTCCCTACGCTCATCCAAAAATATAAAATCATTTAGGCCTACAGTGGTTTTGCGACGTTTTGAGAGAAAAAACAGTGGTGAAAAGTTGGCCATTCTTAACCGAAAGAGTACCCAGTCCTTTCCATGAAACCATACCGACCCAGATCCGCTCTTACTAGGCCTACTTAACCCTGGAACTTCCATGAATGATCCCCCCTACCCTGTGAAGCCCCTCCTGCAGCCTATTGCGGATGTCCCCCCACCCCCTACTACCCCTAGCCGCCCTGTACATCTTGCACAACCTAACCTCCCTTCGTCGTCCCTCCAATGACTCCCTACCCCCACACTCCTAACATTGCAGTGACACTGTTATATACCCTCTCTACATTCCCTTATCATCCTCCTCCCAACGCCTAACCTTCCCCATAACCCTTCTTGCCGCCCTATGTTGAACCTTCTCTACTTCCAAAAACCTCCCCCAGCTAATATGGATCCCATGCCGCTGCACCATACTCCAGGATAGGTCTAACCACCACCTTATACGCCCGATCTTTAACTCCCCGGCTGTCCCCTCTTAGATTTCTCATAACGAATCCCAGAGCCTTATTTCCTTCTTAACAACTTCTTGCACGTGATCCCCCTAACCCAAATCCTCTGCCAACATCACCCCCAAGTACTTATAAGTTCCTACTTTCTCCATAGTAGCCCCCATTAAAGTGTATGTCCTACCTAGGCCTACCTTAGTTAATCGTCGCAAAAAACCAACCACCTTACATTTAACTATGTTCAAACCCATCTTATTGCTGTGACCCATTCCTCGTCCTAGCAAAGATTAGCCATGTGGTTAATCTTTGGTTGTAGTCTAGGCACTCTTTCGGTTGGGGCGGTCCAACTACCAAACAACAACCAACAACAAAAATAACCTTCAAAACCTTTAACGTCGGGATTTCAAACGAAAATCCTTTTGCGTTGAAACTTGAAAGTATTCATATTTAAATTAGCGACGATAATGGTTTTCTGTAGAGTATTTTAAGAAACGAGGAGTGACGTGGCCTAAAGATAGTTGGACCGCCTCAACCGAAAAAGTACCATAGTCTATGCAACAACCTTCACATACAAGAGGGCCTAGGCTAGGCTGAACCCATTGCTCATAATATCTCATCAGCTAACCCTAGGCCTAGGCCCTAGGGTACACAACAAGGAAATGGTAGTATGTCCTAGGGCCATATGTCTAGGCCTAGTGTTGAACGGAGTGGATAGCCTAGTCGTACGGTCAGCAGTAATACTAGTGCAAAATTAGGGACGATTCTATTGACATGAATTTCCTGTCAACTGATACACGAAAATCTATTTTCACGAAAAATTCGTGTCTCGAAAAACCCTGAAAAGATACTGACATCAAAACAAAATGCGTGCCTTCAGTACCTACTACGAATTTCTAATGGCACAAATTGGTGTATGCAGGGTTAACAAAAACTATTGCCAAGAATCCACGAATCTTTACGCGTAGCTTGGCAACATTGCATGCCAGCCACGAATTTCTTGTCTCTTAGGCTAGGATTTGCTATTGACACAAAAATGCATTGCAATTTAAACCATTAAACCATAGATATTAATAAGCTATGATTAAACTATCACAGTGTAGGACCTTAAAAATAGCAGGGTGCTACCCCCACATGACTAGGCCTAATCTCGGCGACACAGCAGTCGCATAGGCCTATGGTAATTTAATATCTGTAATGCCACTGTTTTTGTTTTCTAAAACAACGCGGTTTTTACGCGTGTCACAGGCTTATTTTAAAAGCGGTTTACTTTCTATAATTTTATCAGTGGCGTAATTAGTCCTTGGTTTTTGAGGAGGGAATATATTATTGGTAACCTCCAAAGATCGATCAGCACAATGCACAACTAATTGACTAAAATAAACATATTTTTATTATTTAAGGGTATGTGGATTCAGTCAGTGGCAGGGCGCAGCAAAGGGGGATCAGGGTGTCTGATCCTCCCCGAAATAATCAGTGCTAGATCCGCCACTGAATAAAATACACCAAAATCATGATAATTACAAATGCTTATTTTGTTACTGCTAAGCCTAATCCACTGCTTTCGAAATGTTAGTGAAATATTTCAGCACAACCTCGGAATTTGAAAAAACCCGGCGCCCCTGTATTCTATTCCCTCCTTCTCCTTTATTTTTGCTCTCAATATATTAGGCCTACACTCGTTTTGGGTCAGTGGCATGTGGGTTGAAGGGGGTGGGGGTAGTGTTGAAAGTGGTGCGAGCGTTTACTTTTGTGAGCTAGCGCAGTCGGTCGCCGACACTGTGGTCTAGCTAACACTGTTGCCAGATCGAAATTCGTGTCATTAGGAAATCCCATCCTTGGAGGCAAGGATTTCGTGCGCTCGATTATTTCGTGAAATTTTTGTGTCTATAGTTCTACCGCTGACTGTAGACACGAATTCTTGTCAATAGCATTCAAGGGCCAGGGCCCAGGAGACACAAATTTTCGTGTCTATAGCCACCTAGGCCTAACTAGGCTATAGCTTCAAACATCACATGGCAGAGTGGTACCGCGTCCGAATTCCATGCGAAAGGTCGGCGGTTCAAGTCTTTGTTAGGCCTACATCTTTTTTTTACCAGTCTATTTAGGTCCCGATCCATGTTTTTCTGCAAATGATTTCACTACCGGTACATTCGGCCTCGTCGCGATCGCAATTCTACGTCAGAGATAATAAAAGTGTTTAAAAGTGCTTGGCCTATTTGAAGGAAAAGCCTTATCTCTACACCTTGAAGTGTAGGCAGCCTAAAAAAGGACTTTCGTTTAAAATAGCAACGTTAAAGGTCTTGAAGGTATTTTTTGTTACTAAAACAGCAAAAAAGGACGATGATAGACGACACTCCATCTAATCAAATCATTGGCCATTTGAATCATCCGAAACTTACAAGGCAGAGTGCCTATACCAACAACACTTCAGATTTTTGGCAGATTTTTTAACCATTCAAACAAATGCTTTTTATTTGGCTTGTTTACATGTGCCCCCCCTCTCCTCTAACATATAGGCCTAAGTCAAAATGAGTAAGACTATAAATTAGCAGCTATAGGCCTAAATACTCTCTCAAATTGCCAAGTCCTGATTTTTGCACCCCTAAACTATCTAGGGCGACGGTCGTCGCCCGGCAAGACAAGCGCATGCGACTGCTTAGGCGACACGAACTCCAGCCCTATATACAGCTACCAGAGTTGGGGGTTTTCAGCTATCTGCACACGCCGCCCCGAAAGAGCTACCAACCTTGAAACTCGGTAGATGACCTGCGGTATGTGGTCCATGACATACCAAAAAAAATCAACCCGATCCGACAACTCGTTCTGTGTTAAAAAAGGCTCTCAACATCGTCAAATTCCTTTCGGCTGGCTGGTGGGTGGGTGGCTGGTGGCTAGCTAGTTCTCTGCGGAGATTAATTTAGCCTACAGAGAAAACGGTAAATCTTAGAACTATGAAACTTGGACCACACTTAGATGTACTTCAGACGCAGTGACGTTTGCTTTCAAAACCAAAATCGGGTAACAGGGACCGGAGAAAATCAAAATTTGGATGATAATCAAAACGCGTAATTACCAAGGCGTGGTAATTTGTACAAACTTGAAATTAAACATGCTATTAACCATTATAAATATCTTGCGTCCAAAACACAAGGGGCTAAATTTGGGAATGACCATGGGCCCAAAAATGACAAAAAACATATCTGAACTTTAAGAAATGAATCATTCAAAGAAAACGCTACAACTGAGATGTTTCAAACGTGGAATACATTTTGATATCTCTCATTCTTTATCACTTTTGAATATGGAAAGCAAAATTGGGTAACGGGTACCGGAAAAATCAAATTATCAAAAGTAGGTAATTCCGTACTCTTATGAATAATAGCCTACGCTAGACTGAGAAAACGGTTCATCTTACAACTTTGAAACTTGGGCCACACTCAGATGTACCTCATATAACCAAAACCGGGCAATTGGGACCAAGGAAAATCAAAATCAAAACGCGTAGTTACTCAGGCGTAGTAATTTGTACAAGCTTGAAATTAAACATGCTCTTAACCATTATAAATATCTAGTGCTTAAAACACAAGGGGTATCTTTGGGGGGCCGTGGGCCCAAAAATGTCAAAAAACAACTTTGAACTTAACAAATTTAATCATTCAAAGTCCATCATTCACACCATGATAGCAAACGAACAACAAAAAGATGTAATATCCAACCAAATACAAAAATTTGTAAAAAAAAACGGCAGCCAAGCTCTCCTTCAAAAGTCTTCGGCTGTGAATGCTGTGAGATATAGAAGTTGAGCCAAGCTTTTTTATTCTTTCTCCCTAGTTTTGCTTTGAAAAGAAGTAAGATAATTTCGCCTGTTGACGAGCGCCAAGCCGACGATTTTTGTGGTAAATGGCTTGGCCTGGCCAAGCCATTTTTTTATGATTTCGAGTTTAAAAATTTTACTTTTTTACCACAAAAATCGTTGGCTTGGCGCTCGTCAACAGGTGAAATGATCTTACTTATTTTCAAAGCGAAACTAGGGAGAAAGAATAAAAAGCTTGGCTCAACTTCTATATCTCACAGCATTCACAGCCGAAGACTTTTGAAGGAGAGCTTGGCTGCCGTTTTTTTAACAAATTTTTGTATTTGGTTGGATAGAATCTACAGTGGGGTGAAATATGGAATAAATTAGCAAAAGTGAATTTGACTATCAAGGGTAGATACATTTTTCAAAATCATGTAGGCCTAGGTCGAAATAACTGGGCTGCAAATTAACAGCTATAATAATAATTGCTCTCTCAAATTGCCATCCTGATTTTGGCACCCCTAAACTGTAGAATCTACAGGGGGGTGAAATATGAAATAAATAAGCAAATAAGAATTTAATTTCCAAATTAGGATCGTTTTTCAAAATCATGTAACAGAAGTCAAAATGACTGGGCTCTAAATTAACAGAGTATATGAATGCTCTTTTGAATTGCCAAGTCCTTATTTTTGCACACCTAAACTCGGTGTTGGGTAAGTTCCCGCAAAAAAGGAACATTTTGAAAGTTAAGTTGGACTAGGCCTTCTAAGGGAACTTTTAAAAGTTACAGTTCCTTCACACAAAAAGGAACTTTCGAGTTCCTGGAATAATGAAAGTTCCTTTATCAGACAGATTATGGTACCTACGTAGGATTTTGGTCGCAATCTTTAAGCAGCGTCGTCGCGAGTAAATATGACAGGTTCATCAATCGAGTTAATTGCCTCCGAAAAATGATATATGCTAAAACTGTTTTTAATCACAGATTTTCATATCTGTATCAGCTAATCCGTTTTCAAATGTAGAGTGTTGTGTTGTGTTTGTCATTGTCATTTCCAAAAGCAAAAGAAACTTCTAAAACGCTTGTAAAAGTTCCCCAAAATTTGTAACTTTTGTGTTGAAAGTTCCTCTTAACTAAAAATGGAGCGTGTTCCTGTAAAAGTTCCCGAAAAAGGAACGCGTTCTTTTTTAAAAGTTCCTACCAAACACTGCCAAAACTGTAGAATCTTGAAATATTAAATAAATAAACAAATAAGAATTTGATTTCTAAAGTAGGAACGTTTTTCAAAATCATGTAACAGAAGTCAAAATAACTGGCCTCTTAATTAGCAGCTATGAAAATCCTCTCAAATTGCCAAGTCCTGATTTTTGCACCCCTAAACTGTAAAATCTACAGTGGGATAAAATATGAAATAAATAAGCAATTAAAGAAGTTGATTTCCAAAGTATGCCTAATAGGTACCGTAGGCCCTACTACTGATAGTAAATTAAGGAACATCAGCTCCATGTCTGTAGGCCTACCCACTTCTCCAAGTTCTTTTATTATAATTTTAATTAGGGATGCACATCGATACTTTTTTCATTATCAATTATCAAAATGGTAAAGTCATTATCGAATCGATAATATCGATATCAACAACAAAGCCTGTTCCGACTTATAAGTGGAACCTCAAGTGTGGCAAGTGTAAGTCAAAACAATACAATTGCGTTCCTTTCGCTGCCTCGCTGTCATGTGTTTATGGTTTCGTCATCGACTGATAGCTCATTTCCAAACATAAATCTCCAGTGTGACACCATCAGCCCAGCCAGTGCATGGCACAACGTGAGATAATAGTTTGGATCATGCACTATTGACCAAATATTTGATATTTCGATAATCGATAATGAATTTTGGTTATCGATTATCGAAATAATTCCATTATTGATTATCGATCGATAATATCCATTATCGTGTGCATCCCTAATTTTAATTGAGCGGCGTAGCGAGCGTCTCCACTGACTCTTATGGCTCGAATGTCTGTTTTTTTTTCCCTTTTTTCTGTTACTTCTTCGGTACAGGTCGCACCGTTTCTCTGATCGACCTGAATTTTGCACACGTGTACATACCACCTATGCGGGTTCTGTATAGTTTTGAACAAAATCCGATTGTTGGTTATAAAAAATAAAAATAAATGTTTCGATCGTTATGAAATTTTGCAGGTCCAATAGTACAACATTCTCTCCTATTTTACAATTTTCAGCTAAATCGGTCAAGACCTTAAGTAGTGACTAGTGTAGATAGAAACTAGGGAAACGCCAAGTCGTTGTTGCCGAGTGAGTGAGCCATGTGTTAGTACCCAGTTACATTACTTTTCTTCCCCCTACCTTAGGCCTACTAGCCTATCATAGGCTAGAGAGGCGCATTGACCTTACAGTTAACACGCCCGTCCCCGTATACCAACTAAACTTTAAAAACTATTATTTATACATATAATTATCAAACTTAAATGCAAATGTTCCCGGTACTCACCACATGACTCGCTCACGTCTCTAACTACGACTTTGGCGTTTCCCTAGTCTAGTTGGCTAAGGCCCCTTGTAGCCGAAATGTGAAAGAGTGGGTTCAATCCCCTGGTCGGGAAAGATTTGTAATTTCTAGATTGTATTTCAAAGATAATTAAACATGTTTTGAAATGCATATAACGCAGTGTAGTCCATCATCTGTGGCAATAGGGCCTTCTATGGTAAACATAGCCAATACGAAATACGTGAAAATATTGCAAGGTTACTACTCAATCTACGAGCGGAATTTGGGGGTACCTTGACGTGCAACATTCGACAACTTGCATGGGCACGGCATTTCACGGCCAGGCGATACAACAAAAAATATCTTTTTAAAATCTAAAACATTGTCGTTAAATAATTTCTAACATTGGAAGTCTATTTTTCGTTTATTATTTCTTGTAGGTTTAAATCGCATGAATCTTGCGATTTTTGTTAGCATCTCAATAACTCGTACCGGATGTCTGTTTAAAATTTCAGGCGCAATCGTTCAGCGATTCGGCTGATTTTCAACGTAACACACACACACTCCATACACGACGCACACAGAATTACGTAAGGGCCGTTAATTTGAATGAGATCACTCGTTCGCTGAACCTCACTCGTTTATTACATTTTAACAAAGTAACGTTATCCCAATGCAACGAATAAGTCCCACGACCAATTTCGGTCACTATGCACTGCCACCTGGAGTACATTCAATACTATCGGGAAGCAGTGTATTATTTGTTAATCACAGAGTTTAAAATATTTTCCCAAAATGAAATGATGTCAAGGTCCGTCTAGATGGCGGTGGATTTTATCCATTCTCTTCTATTTTACAAATTTTCAGCTAAATCGGTCAAGACCTTAAAAGACTTTTTGGTATGTAACATATGAGAATGTCGTACTCGGGTCGTGTTGCACGTACCGTGCTCGCTCAACAACGTGACGGGACTTTAGCGTTTTCCTATGTGTTACATATCAATAAGTCTTGGTCTCAAAAGGTCTTGACCGATTTAGCTGAAATCTGTAAAATAGGAGAGAATGTTGTACTTATTGACCCTGCAAAATTTCATAACGATCGGATTTTTTTTTTTTGTTTTTTTTTTTTTCTATAACACAACGATCGGATTTTGTTCAGAAACTATACAGCAACCCGCATAGGTGGTATGTACATGTGTGCCAAATTTCAGGTGGATCATAGATACGGTGCGACCTGTACCGAAGCAGTAACAGAAAAAAAAACAGACATTCGAGTCATAGTCAAGGGAGACGCTCAGCGTCAATTAGGCCTACTAGGAAACTGCTCAGTTGGACGCGTTGTTGAGCGAGCACCGGTACGTGCAACACGACCCGAGATACGACATTCCCATAATGTTACATACCAATAAGTCTTAAAGGTCTTGTCCGATTTAGTTGAAAATTTTAAAATAGGAAGCAATAATAAAATCCACCGCCATCTAGAGGACCTTGACATCATTTCTTTGGAAACTATTTTACTCTTGATTTCTTCTAGGTGGCAGTACATAGTGACCAGAATTCTTGTGCGACTTTTCGTTGCCATGGTAACGTACTTTTGTTTAAATGTATTTCTATCTACACTACTTATCGGATTCAAAATAAAAATAACATATTCGTGACCGGACGGACATTCTAAATGATTTGGCTACCTCAGATTTTTGTCGCCGTTTAGTTTTTAAAAAAAACTTTAGGTTAACTTAATGTACTTATAACTTTTTGAACGATTTTGCCACAAAACTAATGGCATGCAATCGGGAACGAAATTTCCGGATGGCCAAAATTTCAACTCGATCCGAGCCTCCGTTTGACCGCTATCATGAGCCAAAAAGCTGTGGTGACTTTCCGTTGCCATGGTAACGGACTTTGTATAATGTAATTTCATCTACACTACTTATCGGATCAAAATAAAAATAACATATTCGTGATCGGACGGACATTCTAAATGATTTGGCCACCTCAGATTTTGTCGCCGTTTAGTTTGAAAAAAAAAACTTTCGATTAACTTTAATGTAACTTTTTAACTTTTTGAACGATTTTGCCACAAAACTATACAGCAACCCGCCTAGGTGGTATGTACAAGTGTGCAAATTTCAGGTCGATCAGAGAAACGGTGCGACCTGTATCGAAGCAGTAACAGAAAAAAAAACAAAAACAAAAACAGACATTCGAGCCATAAGAGTCAAGTGGAGACGCTCGCTTCGCTTGCTCAATCATACTTTTACGATTTATTTTATTTTTACTGAGGTATTTTCGTGATATTTGCATACAGCAACTCCGATCTTGATGAAACTTTATGGGAACGTTCAAAATCACTGAAATTAGGTATATATGTTAGGCCTATGATTTTAGAGACATTTGAAGAATATTTCTCATAGAAATCGTACTTCTACGATTTTTTTCCCGAATTTTTTATTTACCGGTAAGTAATTAAGACTTGAACAATATAGGCTAGGATACAGTCTTGGAGAGAAGCACACTACATATATAGCATGCTACTTTTACCTGTAGCAGAACCAGTAGCGCACTACTTTATTAAGGGGCATATTGTAGCTACAATTTTGTAGCGTTAGCGTGATATTTTCGCTACTTTTTAAGTTCCCGGCGCCAGCAGTCCCAGTACCACGTAAAATCAAGTCGGCACTGCAAACTAACTTGTAACGCCCACCGCGGCGTCGCAAATGTTCTGAGTCTCCTGAGTTTCACGTCATGTGCTCGCCGTATTAGGCCGGCCCGTAATCTCGTCTCGCTTGCACACATCGGCACATCGTTAGTGATAGCATACTAAGCGCCCCAAGACTGCTAGCATGTATAGTAATGACTTTAAAGCATGTGAATGTTGGTCACCCGTGCAGTGTAGCTCCATGGCCTATGTCATAAGTTAAAGTTACAATAATAATACACAGGTGGCAGGTCAGTCCAAACAGGAAGTGGAGGAGAATGTATAGCTGCCATTTTAAATTTTGATGTAGGCCGCTAAGGTGCTCAAGCAGATGTTAAAGGGATAGTGTTCTGTATCGCAAAACATCCATAAAAATAAACGAGTACCGTGTGTTTATTCATCAACTCCATGGCATCATTATATTTAACTAGAACATTGATCAAAGAACTTATCTCTAAAGGCACATGTTCATAATCTCAATATTGAGGTGTTGTTTATTGCAATATGCACACATTCTTCATGTCCATCAGCTCCATGCTCAACCACTCTGGCTCCATGGCACTCCATGGTCATAGCGGGACCAATGGAGTTGATTTTGTCCACAGAGATGATTTGTTTGTTGTTTTAACATGCTTATAAAATCTGATCTAGCTGTCTCAACTTATATTGTAGGCCAACCTTATTCTGTATACTAGGATTCTATTATTATTGCACCAGTTGCAATTCTCCTTGCAAAAACTGTGGCAAGAAATCATATAAACATTTTTTATCTCTGCTATCATGTGAAGTTCTTAACAAATTTTAGAAGAACCTGTAGGGCCTATGCCTATGTGCAAAAGAAGTAATTTAAAATCTATAAAATCATTTTTTTTTTTTTCATCTTCGTTTTGTCCCTAATCTGGAAAACGACCCACATGTCGTTAGTGTCTGTTATTTGTGTTTTATTTTGTGTACATTTCTGTGCGCTTGTTAAAAATAATTTACAATAAGGCCTACTGCGATACGGGATTTTTAATGTTTTCTCAACGAAATAATGGTTAAAAACATTGCTGAGTAACCCTTCACTTTTACCAAACGAGAAAAAATAGTGGTGGTGAAGCTATAGGGCTAGCCCCATCTGCCACCAACTAATGGTTAACTGTGGGAGCTACTAAAACAACAGTCAACCTTATAAGCTAAGTTTTAACTAATAATATACAATATTGTCTCTTTGTTTTACAGTTCTTAATCAGTCACTGGAGGAATTGAAAGCATTTCATTGCAAAATTGTGTGTCTTGTTCAGCTGTCAAGATTCAATGATGCCTTAAAAGCTATTTCAAATGCACCAAAACTATCTGTGTAAGTAGCCTACCTAGCGGTTATTTCATCTCCAAATGAGTGATAATGTAGGCCTCGTTAAAATATGTAGGCTAGACAAGGCCTACCGATTACAGACCTATTCCTATAATTCCATGCTTGCTGCAGATTCATCGAGTCATTAACCGTCTCGATACACAAAGATTTACGGGTGCAAAGTTGTATCTTGTTAAAAAGAGCGGTCTTGGAAAAAGGCCTATCCTTTAAAAACAATTTGTTCCCCTACTTTTGTACCGTAATACAAAATCTTGTTTTATTTATGTGTGGCTTGTTAATCTTGTGTGTGGTTACCCTACCTGCTTCCAATACAGAAGGTCCATTGTTCGATTCCCGACAAAGTCAGAAGTTTTTAACTAATGATTTGGACTTAAGTCCATCAGTTCTTGTCTTAAGAATTTGTTAACGGTGACTTTGGAGCCGTCCTAGCAACGAGGCACATAATAAATTTAAAGTTGTTCTGAATCGGCCTTGTTGATTCTGGCATTGATCTGCGGGTGTTCACATGTCCATAACCATGATTGAGCTATATTTCCTATTACATAATATCGATCTTTGGTTGGTTATCGGATCGCTCACTCGTTGATTGCGTCGGGGCCTACAGGGTTGGCTTGGTCGCTTTGGTTTACTGTCCCCCACTGAAAATCAGTTATATTTAACTGAGTGGGTAGACTCTAAAATACAAATTTATTTACCTATTTATTTGATTTGTGGTCTAAATCAGATTTTTATTGATTTAAGTCAGCCTATCAGTTTCAAAACTTGGCAAGTTGGTGAGCAATTCAAATACTTCCACAAGTATTTAAGAAAAACACTTTTTTAAATTTTTCTAAAGAATACCTTGCATAAAGTCAGTCTCAACTCTTTTGTTTGTAGCTAGAGATGGACAGCTCTCTCCAAATGAAATTAAAATGCACTTCATTTAAGTCAACAATTTGATTTAAATCAAAACTGCCCTGTAGGCCCTATAAAAGCTGCATGCAATATTACAGCTCCTCTGGATGCGTTGTGTATATATGCTTGTTGTGTATCTTTGCTCTTCGTTGTTTAGTGACATCACGTTTGAAAAAGCTTACTGCCAATACCGTCTAAACCAACCTCATGATGCACTGACGACCGTTCTGTCTGCACCATCGCTTTCTCCTAAACTGAAGGAATTGAAAGCACAGATACTGTATCGCCTTGAAGAGTATGGCGATTGTTTTGATGTTTACCGGGACCTTATAAAGAACAGTGACGATGATTACGAGGATGAAAGAGAGACCAATTTCTCTGCAGTGTTAGCACATCTGTGCCTGATAGCTCAGTAAGTTTATTTATCGTAGAGTCTACAATATTATGTTAGGCCTACTTGTAAGCTACCCTAAAAAAAATATTGTATTTAGAGTCTACCCACTCAGTCACATTAAACTGATTTTCAGTAGGGCCTAGGTAATTTAACAGTAATTTAACCAATGTTGTGATAGATTGTTACTGGCCACTTTGTGAATGCTTATAACTTCCGTGTGGATGGATGAACATGAACGTATTTGGTGCATTGAGCCATTTTTTCCAATGCTATAATTTTTCTTTCCATCAATTGTTAACAGATTTTTTAATGGAAGTGGTAGGCCTAGGCCCTGCTACCTACTAAATTGTGTTGATCTTTATGGATGCAGGTTGTTCTTAGACATAGGCTAGGTTTTTTTAGCGTTTTAGGTTTTTGCTTCTGATGCTACAAAATGCTAATTTTGACAATTCAAAGTGCTAATTTTACTAAAAGTAAAGTTTAAAAGTAAAAGTAGTTTAACAACGTATTCTAGTGTTTTATTTTAATGTGACTAACCCATATTGAATTGAAATGTTCCTATAATTCATCATTTACCAAGTGTAAGAAACACCCTACATTTTACAAAATGCTGAATTTGTCTAATTAAATATTCTAAATTTAAATGCTAAAGAAATGTATCTCTATCTATACCAACCAGCAATACCCTCCAGCAACACAAGGCTGTAGATAAATTGCAAATTTTTAGTGAACATGTTTAGTTTTGCTTAAGTGAAAGAAAGAAATTGCAGGCTTACCCTATGAGTACGACGTTTAAAATCGATATATGATACAGTATACTGTGGGCCTAGTGAGATTTCCATGTAGGCCACTACCACTACGGTATATAACAGGAAAACGCTTAAGTCCCGCCGCGTTGTTGGATGAGCGTAATTGGTGCATTGACCTGCCATGTGTTATGCGATTTTCTGTTGTTCTTTGAAAAAACCATACTAAGTTGAAGATTTTTTAAAAATGAAATGAAATTAATGAAAAATTAACTTAATTTTTAATTTTTAATTAATTGTAATTTAAAAAGGAAAAAATTTGAACACTATTGAAATTTTCATAAGAATAATTATTTGATTGCGCACAAATTTTACACAAATATTGAATTTATAAAATTAAGGTTCTGTGAAAAAATTATTCAATAGGATAAAGCATATAGGTGTTATAAGTCAAAGAATTGTTTTAAAAAAGAAAAAAAACGTAAAATTTTCGATTTTCATGAGAAATAATTTTTCGATTACGCTCAATTTCGCACGAATATCTTAATTAATGAAATTAAGGTTCTTGTTAAAAAATCATTACAAACGGTTAAAAAATGTAGGTGTGATAAGTCAAAGAAAAGTTTTAAAAATCGAAAAAATCGTAAAATTGCGTTTTTATGAGAAAAAATTTCCCGATTGCGCTCAAAACGTGGCAGTTCTAAGTTTAGAGATTTCGAAGGCCTCCATGAAATTTCATCGCAATCGGAGTATCGTTTAGCCGAATCGTGTTAACAGACACAAAAAGCAGAAAGAAAAAAAAAAACATTCCAATTTTTTTCTCCAGTGTAGTGAAATTGGAATCTTCGCTTCGCTCATCCAAAAAAGTATAAACTATAAATAAATAAGGGCTTTGATTTTACTCGAAAATGCTACAATGCTGTATATAGGCCTACTATATCTTCTCTGAAGTTCATTCCAAATGAATCATGATATGTCTGGAGCTAAAAAAATTTTTTTCAGTAGAACACTATCCCCCCTGCAACCATCTTACATTCCCTCTATTGGCTGGACATGTGTCTCAGTTGTACCCCAAATGTTAATATTCACTGCTAAAACTGCTTTAAAACTATCAATAAATACCATCTCATGCAATCTCTTTTTATTCTGATCTGCAATATTTTGTTTTAGGGCCTAAGCCTTAAGTGTAGCACTGAAATAGGCCTACGTTCTTCTAACTTTCTTACATGTGCTTCTTTTATCAGACAAGAGACATTCCACAGCTTCGAGAACACACATATGAGCTGTCTTATAACAATGCGTGTCAGTTAATTGGGCGATCCCAGTATGTTGATGCCGAGAGGAAGTTAAAAGCCACTGAGAAACTTTGTAGAGAATCTCTAGAAGAAGATGGGATGGCTGAAGATGATATTGAAAATGAGTTGGGAATTATTAAGTATGTGCTTTCAACATATTTTTTTAAATTTTGAAGATGGTTGGCTTCTTAAATACATAATTGAGGGGCCGGGAGCATAAACCGGTGTAACTGACAAATAATAGATCTGAGATACGAGCAGTTGCGCGGTCGGTAAAGCTAGAAGGCACGCGTAAACTACTGCAAGCTATCACATATTCGTTCACTGTGGCGCTATCTGTGTGCAGATTGGTCAACTAGGAAGTGTATTATGACTTTAAATAGAACGGCGCGACCACATCTGGCCGTGCAAGCATAAACCATGTAACGCGCGTTACACCGTTTATGCTAGCGGCCCCTCAATTATCAACGTAAATGGATGAGGAAAGTATCCAAGAGCCAAACATTTACTTTCCTACAGTACATGGCCATGGTGTTACTAAAACATAATGACAATGTTGTATTTTCTGTTTCAGAGTGCAGCTCGCATACTGTTTGCACAGACAAGGTCGTGAAAAAGAGGCACAATCCATTTACACGGCTGCTCTAAAACGCAAGCCAGATGACATTGGTCTTGTTGCCATAACTAGCAACAATCTTGTTTCTCTTAACAAGGACCAAAATGTCTTTGACTCTAAGAAAAAGATGAAAAGTGCTACATTAGACAGTCTTGAGCATAAGCTTACATCACGTCAACGAAAGACTATTGCAGTGAACCACTGTTTATTGACCATGTATACCAATCAAGGAGAGCACTGTGAACAACTTTGTAAAAAACTAGCAACAACTTATCCAGAAACATCTGCTGAAGCAGTTCTTATTCGTGCAGTCCAACTCGCAAAGAATGGAAAGGTCACTGAAGCAGCTGCAATTCTCAAAAAAAGGTCCCAAGAAGACAAAACAAATGAATTACCTCTAAAATTGGCAGCGATTCAACTACTTCTGGTTAATGCTGAGCGAAAAGAAGCCTGCAGAGTGCTCGAGAGCCTTGGTGACGCAATGTTCAAACCTGGTATTGTTAGTGCTTTAGTGACCCTCCACCTTGCCGAAGGAAACCGAGATTCAGCTTCGAAGATCTTAAAGGATGCAGTAGATTGGTACCGCAAAAACAAAGAAAGTGGGGATTTGAGCACCTTGTGGCGCCAAGCGGCTGATTTCCATCTTCGAGGAGGCGAGCCATTGGTAGCGGCCAAAAGTCTCGAAGAGTTATTACGACTTAATCCAGGAGATAAGAAAACGCTTGCTCAGTTAGTCATAGCATATGCCCAGTTTGATTCAGCTAAAGCACAAACAGTGAGTAAGCAACTGCCTCCGTTGGATTTCACAAACAGCACAGATGTTGATGCTCTTGAAACCTCCAATTGGATGATGGGCAGTAAAATCATTAAAAAGAGCGTTAAAATAGAACCTTCGCCAAGTCCTAAACCAGGGTAAGTAGTCCCAAGTAGGTGGCCTACAAGTACTAACACTTTTTATATGATGAGCAGTTACCCTTGCCTTGAAGTGTGAAGTTTGTTATGTATACTCGAATCTAGCGAAGCTATTCAGCGATAGGCGTACTTAAAAGTTTATCAACAGTTTATTACTGGGCTTCAATTTATATTAGTGCACATTCAAATCAGTAGCAATGAGAATAACAAGTGTCTCCTGCCAATAACTGTAATTGTCTCTCATTGTTATTTAATTTGCAGTACTCCTGGAGATGAACTAATCCAGAAGAGAAAGACAAAACGCAAACGTAAGGGTAAACTGCCCAAGTACTATGACTCGAGTGTAGTGCCCGATCCAGAACGTTGGCTACCACGCCATGAACGTGCAGGCTACCGCAAGAAGAAAGACCGACGAGTTAAAGAAGTGATGAAAGGAACTCAAGGTGGTGCCATGGGAGCAAGTGACCAATTGTAAGTTTAAATTCATCATCAAATTAAAAACATTGTACGGTCCCCACCCACCCAGTCCTTGGAAGTTGTGTTGTGTTGTCTGTGCCTTTTAGTTTTAGTTGAGCGAGCGTAGCGAGCGTCTCCACTTGACTCTTATGGCTCGAATGTCTGTTTTTTTTTTTTTTGTTACTGCTTCGATACAGGTCGCACCGTTTCTCTGATCGACCTGAAATTTTGCACACATGTACATACCACCTAGGCGGGTTGCTGTATAGTTTTTGAACAAAATCCGATCGTTGGTTATAAAAAATAATAATAATCATCATAACTCAGTTCCAACTATGTCGGGTTGAGTGGTGGTTTTCCACCATTATCAAGGGCATGAAACTGTAGATAGGCTACTAAGCTTGCCAGACTCAGTGTTTCTTCCACATAAAAATAAAAAATAAAAAAATAAAAATGTTCCGATCGTTATGAAATTTTGCAGGGTCAATAAGTACAACATTCTCTCCTATTTTCCAAATTTTCAGCTAAATCGGTCAAGACCTTAAAGACTTATTGCCTGGTAATCATAATTCAAAAAATGATGTTAAAAAATGAAGGAGGCAGTGAAGATACAAAGCTACACTTTAGAAGGCATGACGTGAATTAGTACAATGAAAAGATGTTGGAATAGTATATAGTGTACAATGTCAATATCCAGTTAAGCCTACACTGTGTGGTGGGCCTTATAGGAATGTCATACTCGGGTCATGTTGCACGTACCGGTGCTCGCTCAACAACGCGTCCAACTGAGCGTTTTCCTAGTTATTCACACTCATAATCTACCATATTGCTTGGTTCTCCTTTTGAACCTACCTTTAGGTCTAGGTAGGTTCTTAGTGTAGGATTGTCCCATTTCCTCCCATATCTTTAGGTACGGTACTCTACAGCCTACACAATAATTTCCTCTTTTGCAATTCAATTAAATCATCTCAAACACATGACAATTATTAGCATGTTCACTTTCATTGGTTTGGTTGCAAGGATCTTCTGAACTTAATTCTGTAGTATTTAAAAGTATTTAATTTAATTAATTTAATTTAATTAATAATATATTAATTAATAATAAATTAATAATTTAATTAATTAACTTAATTTAATTTAATATTAAGTATTTAAATCAAAGTTGTGGTCCACTGCCCTTCGAGTCCTACTCATTCCTATTGTCACAAGTTTTAAGTACCTACTTTGAAAACTGGTGCTTTTACTGTAGGTAGTGAGTTTATAATAATATTATGTTTCTTCTTAACAGTGACATCACCAAGATGACGCCAAAGGCAACACCCATTCCACAGAGCAGTCCTGCCCCAGAAGGCTTGGGTCCTCGACAGCAACAGCGAAAAGTCCAGCAAAAAAAGAAAAAGAAAGGAGGAAATCGGTAGTGCTTCCAACAATGTTTTAATGTTTGATACTTTTTTGCAGTTACCTATATGAGTATTGAGTACCTATACTGATTTACTATATTTTTTTTAAGAACTTGATAGTATTGCAGATACTGTGCCCAAATTCAGTAAATTGTTTTACGTGTGGTGCCAGTAATCATCTGTATAATGTGGACAGTATTGAAAGAAAAGAACATCATGACTGCTTAAAATGTATGAGATTGTTAAATATGGGAAATAAACTTGGTGATTTTTAAATTAACCCTTTGGTCTATTTTGTTTACAAAATCACCAATAACATGCTCTCATATGGATCTGGTATTAACTTCACACATACCTATCTAGTATCTACACACAATATCTATGACTATCCAAATTTTGAGCCGCCGGAAATTCGTGTACAACTACCTAGTTGTTAATTGCTTTATTTTTTTACCCCATCACATTGCATTACGTCCGGTGAACGATAGAAAAAAAATAGTTGCAAGCCCGCAAGCCGGAGATGAAGCAAAACAGTACCGCCATCCACCTTGCAAGTTACAACTCGTCAACATCATCATTCTCCATCGCGGTTTCCCGCTTCTGATAGGGTCAGCTTGAGTTTTGAAGCCAAATTTTTCCTTTTCTTTCTATCCTCTTACAATCTTCTTTCTTTCTTCCTTCCATATTTTCTCAGCTCTCTCCTCTTGGCTAAAGGTCTTCTTTCTGCCACAGTCTCATTCCATCTCTTTCTTGGCCACCTCCATCTTCTTCAATTCTTCTGTCACCACATTCTCTTTGTCATCCTCTCTTCCACCATTTGTTTCATTTGCCCAAACCATCTCAACCGTGTCCTTCCTATAGGATAGGGCAATGCCAAGCTGTTTCACCCAAATTCTCCGCCAGGATCGCATGATCGGGGTTTGGTCACAGGACTCTTTACATTGTGGTTCCAGTGGAACTTACACATGGCGGTGACAAAATGTCCATCGTTCTGCACTCTGGTAAGAAATCTGTCACCCACCACAATGATGCACTACCCGGCTACGTCAAAATGTAAAAAAAATCCTATTTTATCAACGTCCAGACAACTGTGACCAAACCCCGATCGTTCTGCACTCTGGTGGGAGATTAGTTTGACCAAATTGCCAGTTTCTGTACCTACTCTACAACCAGCATTTCTCTAATGTCTGTGTTTCTGATTCTGTCTCTTCTCGTCTTGCTCACTGTGCTATTCTGAAATCTCACCTCTGCTTCTGGTATCTGTCTTTCTTCTACATCTCCCATATAGTCAACTAAAATAGGTTAACACTTAACTGCCTGTTGCCTAAACACTCCACTAAATTGTAATTTTAAATATTGTGGGCATCTTGTTCCATAATCAACCACACTGTTCTAGAACCCCACCCAAAGAGGCATGAGGTTTGTTCGTTCGCGGACCTAGTGTTAACACTAAATAAGTCAGTGTCTACACTTTACACTGGCTTCTAGGCTAGTGTTATGAGTGCCAGTTTTAACACTGAAGCAAACGAACAGACCAAAATGGCCCATTTCACAAAAGTGTGTACGAACAAATGAACCTATGTACTACCATGTAGAAGTTCTCAAAATTGGGAGTTTTTTACAGTCTCTCCAAATTCCTAGATTTCCAGAACGTTGTAGTATAGTATGATTTACTTACCTTTTGCTAGTTAGTAACATGTTACAATCATAAACAGACCGTCTTGGGGATGCTACTTTTAAAAGTAGCATGCTATGGCTAACGCTACATGCCCCGAAAAAGTAGCTTCACTACTTTTTCGCTACTCTTTTTCAGATGTAGCGACGCTACATTCCGCTACATGTTCATGTTTAATCGGGGGGTGTCGAGATCTCAAATTATCAAATCAAAAGTATTTGGCTGTGAATGCTGTGGGATAAAGAAGTTGAGCCAAGCATTTCATTCTTTCTCCCTAGTTTCGAATTGAAAAGAAGTAAGATCATTTCGCCTGTTGACGAGCGCCAAGCCAACCATTATCGTGGTACTAGTAGTAAAAATTTGAAAATCAAAATCATAGAAAAATTACTTGGCCATTGACTTTTTAGAGTTCTCGTAATGAACCAAATTTAATGGCCAAGTAATTTTTTTTTATGATTTTCAGTTTAAAATTTTGACTTTTTTTTTACCACAAAAATGGTTGGCTTTTGCGATGCAAAACTAGGGAGAAAAGAATGAAATGCTTGGCTTAACTTCTGTATCTGTACTTAAATGCAAATGTTCCCGGGTACTCAACACTTGACTCATTCATGACTAACGACTTTGGCGTTTTCCTAGTTTTAAGTTATGAATGAGTTGCCTTTTGTAAACATGCCATCAATATTTTTTTCTTGCTTCAATAATAATTGTAAGCTACCATATAATTGTATACGCATTTTTAGAGGGATGATAAAGATCGTCAAAAAGTGTCCCGTTAGAAAATGATCCTATCACCCTAGCCGTTTGTGGAAAATAATGTTAGAACAAGTTCTGGTATTAATTTTTTCTTTAAATTCTGGTTTGGATAGAGATATTTGTAATATGGTATCAACAAATGTTACCACTTTTCATGAGTCAACCTTGTTATTTTTAAGGAAGCAACCTGCTATGCTTGTATACCAAGGCAACTGCCCTCTTTGATGACACCACCCATAGCTGCCTTTAAAAACAAATTAGTACGTACTGTACTTCCAAGGATAAGTAGGTAGGCCCTCAAGGTTCAGGCCAACACATTTAGATACCAACAAGGAATAGAATAGGGCCTAAAACATTCTGGCAAAAATGTCTTGCTTGCAGATGTGTTTTAATCCTCACAATACAATAATATAATGCAAATAATTAATTTATAAATTATCTAGTACTTTGTACATGTAATATAATAATATCATATAATACAGTGTACCGGTACCTAATGCTTAACACATAGGTAGGCTACATAATTATTGCAGTCACAAATTGGGAACAGATCAAGCATTATGTAGTAATACAGCAGTGTTTGCAAAAATGTAAGGTACCTTTTGATCGTATTTGCAAAATCAAGTTATACAGACTAAAATACTAATTTGCTATCATAGTAACTTCCAAAATTGCATCGAAGAGATACTTTTTTTTAGCATTTAAATTTAGAATATTTAGCATAATTTTGATAAATTTAGCATTTTGTAGCATCAAATGTTTTCCTTTCCACCAAAACCCTAAATGTAGGGTGTTTTGTACACTTCTAATGGTAAATGATGAATTATAGGAAAATTTCAATTCAATATACTAGTCACATAAAACTCTAGAATACATTGATAAACTAGTTTGCAATAGGCATTAAAAACATTATTTTTACTAAAATTAGCATTTCAAATCGTCAAAATTAGCATTAGCAGTGGATTAAGGTAACAAACAACTTTAAATTAGCTGCAGTTGTCATCAGCAGGTGAAGTTTTGTTGCCCCCAGCCCTTCAGACTGGGCTTTATCTTCTCTATGCTTTCCCAACCTGTCAACCCTTCTCCAATCTAAAAAAAAATTAAGTATTTTGTAGCATCAAAAAACCTAAAACGCTAAAAACCCGTATCTCTACATGTATACTATTAGTTGTTTAATGTTCATTGCTGATTTTATGTGATTACTGATTACCGGTATTTCAATATTCAAAGTAAAACCCCTTTCATAAGTTAACTCTCTAGAAAGTTAGAAACCATTCCATATGCATTTTCCATTCCCCATTCGTACCCCTTGAAAAACATAGTAAATGGGTTTACTTTTATCAATAAATTTACAAGTACGTGTGTACATTGTACTATAGTATTTTGAACATTTATCATCCAAAGTTATCATGTAAAAATGTTACATTTTACTTTGTCAGTGACTAGTTAATATAAATTCGAAGACAAAATAAAAATGTATGATAATATTTTTATAAGGTACTGCGTATACACTGTGTATGCTTTTATTGTCTTTGTCTTGACGAGAACCCTTTGTTCATCAAGCAACAACTTCAATTCTAAAGGCAAATGTGCATAACGTAACAATAATTGCCCATTGCACCAGTAGAGATGGGTCAAAATAAAATAAAAATAGCATTTATTTTTTCAAATTTAGCATTAATTTGTAGAATAAAGTTTTTATTTCTACCATAAAACCCTAAATGTGTGTGGTTTCTTGCACTTCTAATGTGAAACCATTAACTACAGGAACAATTCAATAATAGCCACATAGTGTTGCTAAACTAGAGTCCATTAGGACATTTCCCCCAAACAACACAATCAATCTGGTTTTAATTTTTTTTAAAGTGGTCAGTACAAAAAATCTAAAAAATCTATTTTTAATAAGAAAAAGCATCAAATTAATATGGATTTTTTAGTGATTTAATTTATTTCAGAATTAAAATACAAAATAATGGGGGAACAGCAACATATTTGTAGTTTTTTTAATAAGAGTCTCCTCTATGGCTATAGGGTAGTCACAAGAAGCATATTAATCATTTTCTTTACATACCATGATTTTCAATTACACTCTACTTAAATAATGATGTACATAACGTAACATTACATTATTAATTTATTATTATTAATGACAAATCTCCATGAACAAGCACCGGTAATGCATTTAAAGTTTAATAAGGATTTAAAAAATAGTAATGCATTACATTTTCTGTGAAGATTCTTTGCCTGCACTGGTAATTGCCAATTGGTGACAAGGCATGCATAGAAGTCGTTCGAGTAAAGACTGTTTCCATTCTACTCTTGATTGTTCTTTGTTGGGTTGGATGTATGGGCATACTATACAGAATACATAGTATAGATAACCCTAATTCTACAATTGTCAAAACAAAATCAGACACATTAACCATCATAAGGTAGTGCAGGTCAATATTAATTTCCTTGCTATTGATTGTGCCATGTTTGACCCTACATAACAGTGGTAGATAATTAATAATAACACAAAAACAACCCAAATGGCAAATGCATTCAAACTACATAACTCTACAACTATAGATTTATCTTTATAATTGAGCAAATATTTTTATTATGTCATGGCCAAAACAGAGATCTATTTTAGCAACAATGCAACATACCAAATCATTGTGAATAAATAAGACATACAAAAATAATCAGGAAAAGTCCATTCATATTTCATATTAATGTAAAGAATGAGCGATATCGGTCGAGATGGGTAAATTTGTTAAAATTGTAACAAGAGCAGTAAAATTCAGTTTTTGTCGAGATGCCACAAACTTCACTTCATGTATTTACTATTTTTACTCAATATTTATTGAAGGTCTTGACATTTTTAACTGAATATATTTTTTTAGGAAATAAATAGATAATCCAAATATATGTACTAAACTAACATATAGAATGCATGCCACAGAGACATGGACCTTGGGATTCAAAGCAGAAAGTCAGATTGTGGCACCAGAAATGAAGTTAGTTGTAGGCCTACTGGGTGTGAGGAAGAATTACTGGATTAGGAGTAGTGCAATCACGACCAGGGAAATACTAGGTGGTGAAAGTGTGCAACTAAGTTTGGAGAGAGAAAGTCTATGTTGGTTTGGGTAATACTGTAGTATGAAAAAATGAAAAGAATGGACCCGGCTAGGATACCAAAAAGACAATTCGAGCAACGAGAAGAGTACAAGAAAGTGGGCAGGTAGACAAAAGTCAAACAAGTGGGTGGATCAGATTAAAAACATTAGACAAGTGTTGAAAAAAAGAGGAAGGACTTGGAAAATAAAGTGGAAACAGAAAAACTGTGGGAAAACTGCAATAGTAGGTGGAGGGCGGCGGTAATGACAATGTCTTTTACCGCACGCCAGAGCGTTCGCCCGCCGACGGTGGCTCCGTTCACCGCTGACCAACCGTCCTGGCGCGGTGATCGACATCCGTCGACCTTCTCCGCCGACGGGCCATGCATTGCCTGTCACCACTATTGGACTATTGGACAGACCTCCGGTAGCGGAGGAGATGATTGAGGGAAAAGCTGAAGATGTGGTTGTGTCAGGCCTTGCTAGACGTCAACATAGATGTTAGCCCTAGAAATAGAGTACATAGTGCGCTGCTGCCCCCAACTCAATTAAATATTGGAGATACAGGGTCAAGATATATGACGTAAAATACTATTTTAGTACCTAATTTGGTAATTGACAAATTTGCAATATTTTAATTTTAAACAAAAGATAACAACGGTTTTGTACTATTTTAGGTGTATAATAAATAGCCTATGGTGAGAATAGCCCTACATAATTTTTATTTTGCTGTTTAGTTTTTCATGCTTCACATAATCGAAATTATGAATAATTCTAATCTGGATATCATGAATCATGATACTAGAACACTATTTTTTAATTTCAAGTTGCTTATTTTTCAATGTTTTTCAATTAGCATTTTTGCCCACTTCTAACTATAGATATTGGCCAATCTATAAAAAGCTTTCTTATTGCCTACGTAATCAATTCTGAAATACTAAATTAAAATCTAGGGCGACGGTCATTCGCCAGTAGCCAAGCGCCACGCGGCTGTGCTTAGGCGACGACGAACTCCGCACTGTATACAGCTACCAGAGTTTTTTTCAGCTATCTGCACACGTGGCCCCGAAAGAATTACAATCTTGAAACTCGGTATATGACCTGATATGTGGTCCATGATCTACCAAAAAAACAATCACCCTGATCCAATAACCCGTTCTGTGTTAAAAAAAGTGCCTCAACATCGTTGTAATCCTTTCAAGTGGCTGGCTGGATGGCTAGCTGGGGGGTTAATTTTCTGCGGAAAGTTATGAGCCTTCAAAGAAAACGGTACATCTTAGAACTATCTTCACCTGATAACTGCTCCTGCAGCATGTGGTGGTTGGAATGCACTCCCACATGTGTGTGGACGAATCTAAATTAATGGTTCTATCTGCTGTCAGATCAAAAGTATTATTCGCACCTCAAAAGGAGAATAATGGGACTACAGAATCTTTACATTTATCCTATTTGTAATATGAACGTCCCGGCCCCTACGTCGTGTTTGAATTCACGCTCCAAAACCATGTTAGTGTGAAGAATGCTTAATAATGGTAACGGTATTTCATTGATTTTTACAAACAATTATTTCCAACTAAAACTGGAGAACTAATGGATAGCAACATCCTGTACAAATTTAGGTGCTATTTTCAGTAGGGATGTGCGAGTCCGTGCGTTGATTCGAGGGAGTCCGAGTCCAAAAATACCCGATTCGAGTCCAATTTGAGTCCGAGTCTTAAGAGCTTACACATTACTTCACAAATGTTGATACAAATATAGTGACATGATATATTGTGCAAAAAAGTCAAAACATTCAAAAGAAACAAATTGTATCAATAGATGAGGTTACTATAGGAAAACGTCAAGTTCGTACGTCTGTTGAACACGAGCACCGGTACTTGCAACACTACGAATAGACTTCATATGTACATACATAACTTAAGGTCTTGACCATTTAGTGAATTTAAAGGAGGAATGGTAAATCCACGCACTAAGACTTGATCATTCTGTGGCGAAACTTTTTAACTCTTGATAACATATACATGCTTCTCGATAGTATTTGTTACCTAGGTTTGGCAGTTCCCTAGTGACCAGTTCTACACTACTTAAGGTCTTGACCGATTAAGCTGAAAATTTTTAAAATAGGAGAGAATGGTGTACTTATTGACCCTGCAAAATTTCATAACGATCGGAACATTTTTATTTTATTTATTTATTTTTTATTTATTTTTTTATAACCAACGATTGGATTTTGTTCAAAAACTATACAGCAACCCGCATAGGTAGTATGTACATGTGTGCAAAATTTCAGGTCGATCAGAGAAACGGTGCGACCTGTACCGAAGCAGTAACAGAAAAAAAAAGATTTTGGTTCATTTGGATTAAGGGACGCGTAACCGTTAGGTCATAATGCACCACTCTAGCCTAAGGGGGGTGGGAGGAGAGGCCCATGCTGGTCAGAACCAGCCACGGGTTAGGGGAGGAAGGGGGGTTTCTCATCGTCGCGGTCGTCGTCGTCTTTGTCTTCGTTCGTTTGTCAATCGTCATCGTCGCCGGGGGTTCGTCAGGGGAAGGGGCGCAAGGTCCCAGACGACGATATTGCCAGAGCTCGCCTCTAGTTTGGGGAGTAAGATACTCCGCTCTTACTAGCTGATGTTTGCGAGGTGGACTTTTCCTCTTGAATCGCCTTTTACGATTAGCAAGAGCCATGCTCTGGGCCTATTCTACCCCGGGCCAGAAAAAAAAGAAAAAAAAGAGACATTCGAGCCATAAGAGTCAAGTGAGGACGCTCGCTCAAATATGACTAATCACTAATCAGAGTTGGTAAGGTAGTGCCAAAAATAGATAACGATTTTTAAGTTTTTACACTCGCCCGCGGGGCCGCGACCCGGCACCTCCACCAAAATCGTAAAATAAAAAAATATATATTTTTTTTTGAGACTCGATTTCGAATCTTAAATACCCGACTCGACTCGAAATTTCGGGTCCTCGCACACCCCTAATTTTCTGCAGTTCTTTCGTCAATCTTTAGTTGTCGACATCTTGATTTACCCCCACTCCACGGAATGCTACAAGTGCTGAGGCGAAAACCTCCGGCGTTCACAGCGCGCTGCAGATGCTGTGAAAGCACTTTTGGACTACTCGTGACGTAGCGTTTGCAGGACTTACAGACCAGCCAAAGCGCGCTGCAGATGCTACAGATGCTGTCGCAGCTCATTTCGGAATGCACTCTTAGATGTATCTCAGAGACGCAGTGCATTTTGCTTTCAAAACCAAAATCGGGTAATAGGGACCAGAGAAAATAAAATTTTTGGATAATAATCAAAACACGTAATTACTAAGGCATGGTAATTTGTACAAACTTGAAATTAAACATGCTCTGTGTACCATTATAAATATCTAGCATCCAAAACACAAGAGGCTAATTTGGGGGGACCGTGGGCCCAAAAATGTCAAAAAACCACTCTGAACTTAAAATTGAATCATTCAAAGAAAACGCTACAACTGAGAAGTTCAAACGATGTGGAATACACTTTGATGTCATCACTTTTGAATATGGAAACCAAAATTGGGTAACAGGTACCGGAGAAAATCAAAATTATCAAAAGCTAGGTACTCGTTTACACTACAATCCAGACCAAGGGCAAGACAGAGTCAGGGAAGGAGAGAGAGAGAGAGAGACAGAGCAAGAAAGTAACAACTCAACAGAAGTCGGAAATCCAACACTATGAGTCTTCAAACTTCAAACAAACCGCCAATATCTGACACAGCAACCCACTTTTGAAGGAATCGACTCCTTGAAACAAATTTAATCATTCAAAGCCCATCATTCACGCCTTGATACGAAACAAACAGCAAAAAGATGTAGGTAATATCCCCCACATAAACAAAAATTTATAAAAAAAAAACAGTAGCCAAGCTCTCCTTCAAAATTCTTCGGCTGTGAATGCTGTGAGATATAGAAGTTAAGCCAAGCTTTTTATTCTTTCTCCCTAGTTTCGCATTGAAAAGAAGTCATATCATTTTGCCTGTTGACGAGCGCCAAGCCAACCATTTTTGTGGTAAAAAGGTTAAATTTTTTATGATTTTGAGTTTTAGAATTTTACCTTTTTACCACGAAAATGGTTGGCTTGGCGCTCGTCAACAGGTAAAATGATCTTACTTATTTTCAATGCGAAACTCGGGAGAAAGAATGAAATGCTTGGCTCAATTTCTATATCTCACAGCATTCACAGCCGAAGACTTTTGAAGGAGAGCTTGGCTGCAGTTTTTTTTTACAAATTTTTGTTTATGTGGGGGTTATATTTCCTCCCAGCATTTATGACTAACAGTCGTTTGTACAGTACTTATTTATCTGGTACACAAACTGAGTTTGCTGACAATACAATAATTTCAGGTAACTTGCTTCTTTATTAAATTATATTATTACTCTCAAAAATATATATTACTGTACAATGTATTTCCATGGCAGTAATAGACGGCAGACATTAGTGGCTCATCATTGTCAACAGGTTCTGGTACGTGCTCTGAAACCAGAATACATAATATGTATGTATTTATTACGGTAATATTTTAATTTTAAAACAATGATAATGCACTGTAAGGTCCTGTGCCTGGTCCAATTCACATACAAATCAACTGGATCACTAAAAGTAAGGGGTATATATTAAATTGGAGAAGGGTTGACAGAATGGGAAAGCAAAGAGAACATAATCCCAGCCTGAAGGGCTGGGGACGACAAAACTTTTCACCTGCTGATGACAACTGCAGCTAATTTCAAGTTGTTACCTTAATCCACGACGCGTTTCGTCCTTATGGGACTCATCAGTAAGTAGTAGGGTTGCCGTCGATAATCGAAATATCGATCGATTATCGATATCAGTAATATGATATGATAATCGATTCAAGTATTTTGATATGATATGATATGATTATCGATTTAAATAGTGACATCGATGTTTTCGCGGTTTACCATGCTTAAAAATGCCGCGCTGTCGTATCAACGCGCCGATTGGTTGTCGGAGTAGCCAATCGCTGCTCAAGTATAATGCCACGCCCACCGCCGCCAGTGCGCATGCGCTCGCAGCGCGATACAAGGCGATACGAAAACATCGTCCGGCCCGATTGCGATGTATTCAGTACGGCTCGACGTGTTGTGGCGTGAACTTCTCTAGCGTCAGTCTGCCCAATTATATTGAATTCGCGATGTTTCTTCCGTGTTTCTGCTTCCTAGGCTCAATTTGGAATTTGATATGATAATCGATTTGGGTCTATGATATCGATATATTTCGATATGATAATCGATTCGATGCCTCCGATTATCGATCACGATTTTCACATCGAACGGCAACCCTAGTAAGTAGGCTAAGTAAGTGGTGTGAAAATATTTGAAATTTGAATAATGTTTGGAATAGTTTATAGTTTGTACTTTTCAAATTTCAAATCCCACCCGTCACCTCCACCAAAGTAATGGTGGCGGTTCGACAAGTTTGGCAATTGTTTCTTTGCATGTTGCAATCTAGCCAACTATGAAATTTTACAGTTTAAAAAAAAATTTAGAGGTCAGGGGTGAACAAATCAAGATTAGGAACATTACCAATATTTATTAAAAATGGGAAAAAATTAAAAACATTGCATGCAATGCAATGCAATGCAATTGTGGCTCACAATTCATTTTTAATTTTTTATGCCTTTCACTTCATGTGCAATCGCCGACCTATAATAGAGCAAATTACGGCGTAGGTTGCCAGAGGTGAAAATACTGCTTAGTATTGCGTGAGCGGGGGCAAACGGAGCACCCCTTGACCTTCACTGCACTGCTGCTAGTGAGGGGAGAGGAAAGCGACTTCATTACTCATCCGGGCAGCGCTCGGGCCAGTGAATGACATCCCTCGCTCCCTGCATCGTTCGTCAATAGATACGTAAATTCAAGGCCGGATATTAGGAGGACTTGAAATTCAATATGTAAAGTCTGGGAATTCGTTGATTGATTGGATATTGCTTTATGTCTCATATTAATGCACATTGGCTATTTGAGACGATGGTTGGTGATAGATGAGGATGAAGTATGAACAGAAGGGAGGGGAAACTCAAAACTGGCACGTAACCTACTCCCTTCGAAGTAACGTCCCATCCGAAAGGACTGTGTAACCTTGACAGTCATATAGGTTCCTCCACTAACCTGGACTGCCGAGGAGAACGAAGCCGTTACATAACACTAGCTCTCGAACCCTCCATCTGCTCTAACCAGCGGTATACGTGAGTTTCAGGCAGCTGGGATTTCGTAAATATATTTCACTAATTCAAGAAATAATTAACATTGTACCTGTACCATAAAATAAAAATTGTACCATAAAATCAAGGAATTTGTTAATTCAAGGAACGTTTATTAAAGTTTCACGGTACACATATTTTACCCAGCCTACCTTATTTTTCAAAGCAGAAAGCAGGCACAGAAACTCAATTTCCTCCGATTGTTCCTTCCCATGCTTCATCCTTCAGACGAGCTTCCAATTTCTTCTTTTCTGTAAAGTAAAAAAAAAAGAAACTGAAACCACAGAGGTTTCTCAGAGGTTTATACTTATGGATAGAGATGTGCAAAAATGTTTTTTTAAAGTTTGAAAATTCGTGCCTTAAAAATAAAAATTCGCGATTTGTCGCGATTTGCCAAAAAAACTCAATTTTCTCATGCACAACAAACTTTTTTTTTTTTTAAAACAAGTTTCAGGATAATTTATGATTGATTTTAATGAGTAGAGGTAGTGAAAAATGGTGATAACGAAATTCGCGAATTTTTTTAAATGTCCTTTTTATTGCCTAAAATGTAATATTGTCGACGAATTACATCATTTAGTGATGGAAAAAACACATTTTGAAAACGCGAATTTCGCGAAATTTTGTGTATAGCGCGAAATAACGAACGAAATTACATCAAACTGGTCAAAACGCGAATTAAATCGCGAAATTGGACCTTTTAGTGTGCAAAATGTAAAGTGATGTGGAGGTGCCGGTCCAGTTTTGGTGGAGGTGCCGGTCCAGACCGAATATTACGCGCGCGGTAGGCGGGGGTACCGTGACGTCACGGGCTTCACGGAAATATACCTCCAAAATAACGGCGCGTATCACGGCTTCCTCGAAAATAGTATACCAAAATAACAGTGCGTACAATTTTTTTTTAGTGATTTTTTATTTTTTAGTAACGTTTTTGACAATTTTTTTGAAATCGCGAAAAACGCGAAATTTGGGTTTTTTAAAACGAAATTTGGGTTTTTATATCACCATTTCTCATTACCTCTATTAATGAGTTAAAAGAAAAACAAGCACATGAGAGTGAAATTCAGAATCAGTTTTAATTTTAAGCTAGTTTCAGCCTTCAGTTTTCAAAGTTTCCGACAGATTTTACCAAAATTAATTTCCACAACCCGGCACCTCCACCAAAATTACGAAATTATGCATTGTCTTTTGATATGGATATGAAGTATTTTGAGCTTACTCGCGTTCAAACGATTATTACGATCTCACAATCGCGTTGTATGACCCGGCACCTCCACCATATGTACCAGCCAGGATTAATTTAATTTCGACTACGTACCCGGCACCTCCACCAAAACTATGAAAAAATACTTTTTTTTAACCCAGGGAGTGCCAGGCGCCGCATTTTGCGTTCTTTATCCCGTCCGTGGTATGCCACGGCCGCATTTTGCGGTCTTTATTTTTCGTGCGTTTTCAGCCTAGTACTGCTACCTATCGGCAAAATTTGGAACTCGGTGTAACCAGGGATGCGTAGTACAGCATTGCAGAAGTGTTAAGAGAACCATGACTCTTATGTATCTTAGATATTTGATTACTGTTTACACGAAAAATAAAGAACTGTAGTTCGAAAATGGCTGACAAAAGAGAGGGCTTCCTTCCTGTTCTCGACTTTCTGATGGTGAACTTGCTGTGATATTAGATGAAGGTAGTGATTTTGAAATTGAAGAATTATAGATTCTTCAACTTCTTCCGATGAGGAGGAATATTTCGACAAGAACGTGTTGGATCCAGAATAAACTTAGGAAGTCAGTAGTGTCAACTATGTAGGCCTATCAACTCTGAAAAGGGTTTTACTTTAGGCCTGGTATATTCATTGCTTGAACTTTTGCAACTTGTTTTTTTTTCCATTGCTAGTGGGCAATATTATTTACTATTTTCATGTTTTGTTGATGGCTATGTCATGCACTAGGGTCTATTTTACCCGCAACCCCATACTTCGGGGAAGGCCTAGCACTAGCCTAGGCCCAGACGCTTATTGGTAACCAAGGTTACGCCAGTGAATACTAAAATATTCATAACTTTTTTGGTTTTATAGGTACGTACATGCAACTTTGGAATTATTTTCTTGAATATATGCCCAACAATTCTACTATTACAAAAAAAATTATTATTTGGAAATATTTTTTTATAAAAATTGCACCATAGGGGTAGAAAAATTTTGTAACAGGGGTTCAATTTTTTTTGGCTATAAAATTGTAAAAAAAATATATATTTAGCCAAATTTTATTTTTTATTAAAATTCTTCATTTTTTTAGCTTTTGTTTGATATACTATAACATTACATAGTCGACCCTTGTACCGAGTTTGATTTCTCTGAAGAAACAACCCTAACAAACAGGTGAATTTGGCCTGGCAAATGAACTACTTTCACTGGGCACTGGGAGGGTTTAAAATTTCGTGATCTAATTCGCGTTTGAAGACATAATTGCTAATTTCGCCACTAGTTCGCGGTATCAACTAAAATTTCGCGAATTGGAAATTGGTACCATTCAATCACAATTCAGGAGATTCATGTGCAAACTGAATTTGAAGAGATTATTACAACTTCAAAAAAAAAATCAAATTTTGTTGTCACCAATTTTGCACATCTCTACTTATGGTCCAGAACATCTAGCATTAGAGATTAAATGTGAGAGTGATGTAAAGGGTTAACAAGCAAGCAGTCAAGACCAAAGATGATTGTTTGGAATACCTAAACCATTCAATTCATTAAACTTTAAAAATTCTATAAATTCTTAAATATATTTACCTGATCTATTAATTTTCTTTTTTTAAATAGGTATTTTACAATTTATTAATTACCCCTGGCCTGGTTAAGAAGAACCTTTTCAGCTTCACGTTCTTGCTTTGCAGTCTTAAGTCTCACACCGAGCGCCCCAGTGACTAGACGCCTTGCGAGCGCGGGGCAGGTTTCGGGCCGAGTTCTGTACGGGCGAAGGAACTCGGACGATCGGCGAGCCTTCACTCGGGACTCAGCTGTGGCCTCGTACAAGGGGCGAGTTTTCACAAATGGGTGGTCCGTAGCCAAAACGTCAGCAGCTGTTAAAATTAATAATAAGTTGACATTCATTTTACATACTTTTCAATTTTCCATGCAGACCATTGAGCCCTATGTCAATAATAATAGGGCTGGGCAAAGAAATCGATATTTCGATACGATATCGATATGAGCCGATTTTTTCGATATCGATATTTAGTTGAATATCGAAAAAATATCGAAAAAAGTAATTACGTAATTTAAAAATAAAATAAAAGTGTATAAAATTTTTTTTTTCAAAAATCAAGTTATGATTTCTAATGTTCCACATTTCAATTGCCTGTGAAAAAATATTATAACTTTTAAAACTTTTGTTCTCATCACCTTTCATCTCCTCCCCTCACCACTCGTCGCTACACTTGTCCGTCCCCCCTTCACCCGCTGCGCGCGCATAACCAGCCGGCCGGCCGGCCGGCCGTGTCCGTCTTACAACAAAACATTTTGAACAATGTTAGGGCCTAGGCCTATGGTTTTTAACAGGGTAGGGCCAAGCACAAGCTCACATATTATGCCAACCACAGTCCACAGTTCACCAGTCTGATTCCTGGTCTTCATTGTTTTGAAGTTTACGTCTTCGCAATTCCTTGCTGATTTGTAAGGCAGAGGAACCTTTCTTTTCCACGCGATCAGCAGTCTTCATTTGTTCATCTTGAGTCATTTCATCTTCTTCTTCTTCATCACTCATTATTACGTTACGTAGACTCTTAGCAACGTAGATAGACAACCCCGACGTTCACAGTCTATGTAGGTCAAGCTAGGTCACGACGTGATCAAGACGAGTAACTGTGCGACGACTAGCAGACAGCTGGTCTGGTCGAGGCCGTCGGCTAGGTTCGCCCGAGTTCGGCTGGCATCGAGTGGGTGGGCGGGGCGAAGCGCAGCAGCCGATGCGCGGGAGTTGTATTGCGGGTGGCCTATGTTCAGGCGCTATTTCAAATGCAAGCGCGCGGAAATAACGCGAGTGCTGTTTTTGAGATTGTATTTTCGGAAAAAAACATCGCGCTATTCGGACCGATAGGGTAATAACAAAAATACCCTTCATTAAAAGTTTAATCAGTTAGGCCCTAATAACCACCCAAATGTAATTAATCAATAAATACAATGGTTTAGAAAATACTTTGTTTTTCATTTCACTGCAAACTGTTATGTGGGAGAGGATATTAAAATACGTGTATTGCTTTCGATATATCAATATCGATATCAAAATTTTTGACAATTATCGATATTTGAACTTTATGTCATAGCTCTGCCCTAAATAATAAATCCCATAGTAATCCATAAAGTAAACATTACATTTGTAAATTGTAATGCATCTATCTGCACAACAGGCATACATTTTCATTTACCTATGATAACAACAAATAACTTGTAAGTCCAATTATTAGGCCTACCAGTATGTTTCCAAGATGCACGATTAAAAAAAAAGACAATTTTTGAAAAGTGTGTGAAATATTTTAGTCTCCACGATCGAAATGTACCAAAATGTACCAAAATGCCAGCATGTGAGTGATAGAGAATGGGCCATAGGGTTGCGCAACACCAGGCATTTTGAAATTGTGGTGAGGGATGTCTGTATTAGCATATTCAAGACTTTCACGGTTGGTATTAAAAAACTGTAGAGCTACACGGATATCCGAAAGCCATAAAATGAACATAATTTCATAAATACTGTATTTATGCGAGTATAGGCCTCGGGTATATTTGAAGGCGACGACGTGAGAAACTAGCGCGCTTCAACCGGTTAGGTCATAGTGCGCCGCCTGTGTTTATGACAATTGAAATTGTCAAGTTCAAAAAGTGGGGTGCGGCCATTATGCGAAGCCATTAGTCAATAGTATTTATAGCCAACTCTTTAAAATCTGAGTGTTCAAAATAAGGGTATATATATATATAGGGTAAGGGAACTAGTTCTGGATCGGGGTTGAGTTGTGGATCAAAATCTTTGGGCTTGTGTAAGTTCTACATGTAATGTACTAGTTGCACTGTCAGTATATTTTTCTGATGAATTGATCCAAGGAGCATTGGAATTGCACACTGTCATCACCAGGTTGAGTCATTTGTCAACTTAAGTAGAAATAGTCAACAATGCTATCAAAATGGTTGCCGTTTGCAACAGACGCAATTGATATACGCGTTTCCAAGCAAAGGGGTTGCTACCTGGTGGCGAAAAATGCAACTGTCCGATCAGTGATAGTCGGAGGAGCGCGCTATGTGCTTACCTGAAGAATACATGTCATTCCGTGTTTGTCACTTATAAATATGTACAATCACAGGTACATTGTCGTTGCTTTCCCAAAATGTTGTTAATTGATGATTATCAAAAGCATGGGGGTGCACCAAAATAATAAAATCGCTCTCCAATATGCGGGATTCGAGACCATGTTTACCAGAATAATATTACTATATTCAGACCTGCGCCCAATGCACCCATGAGACACCAAGGATGGCATTTGTATCCATATTACAATTCTCTAATTATAATATCATAATAAATCATTGGTATTTATAGGCTATATACCAAATATAAGCTAACAGGGTACGATATAAATACTAAATCAAATTCAAACAGTCAAGAATGTTCACAACTCATAGTAAACACACACATACAGTATCGCTCGCTTCTTATGGCACTTTTAATTGAGATATATTTCTTTCGTTTTGTTATGATAATTTAATATAAATAAAGTCATACTCATAATAACAATAACAAAACAATAACAAATATAATATTAATTGTATTAGCGCTTATGCACAAGTCCCAACTCCTTTACCGTCATTGTTCATTACCAATATTTAATACATAATATTTTACATAATATCATAATAAATACGATTTATATTATAACTATAGAATAAGTATAATGATATGACCTACAAGATTTAAAAGCTGTCTGCAGAATGACGCGTCATAATATGCCATTATTGACATACAAAACAATAATAAAAATAGGCCATCAGCTATTCAATAGGCCTCCTTTTCATAAAATGTATATTTAAAAAACCGGAAGTCCTAAGTGTATACTAGATAAATATAGGCTATATAGGCCTACTCCGATTTCGTTTACATTGTAAAACGAAGTAGAAAAAGTGCAAAACAAGAGGGCTATAATTTGCTAGAATCTCTTTTGATTTTGGATATCAAGTAAATTATTGAAATTATTAGTATTGGGCAACATTTTCTTGGCAAAATATCATCGATCTTCATATCATTCAACATTTTTTATATACTTGTTTCTGTATTTAATAGTTTAACAGTGTGGTTTGTTCTTTTCGAGCTCATATCATCAAATAATCTCAATTATTTGTTGTAATTTAAAATGCCATTAAATTCCCGTTATTAACCAAGCCGATCCCCAAAACTTACGAATTTTACTAATAAAAAACGCAGACGGTATGCGACATAATCAACAATGTTTTCGCAAATGATCAGAAATGTAACAAAAATCAAGTTGAAGCCAACTGAATATACAGCGCCCGCCGTAAGCAGCTCGCCTCTATCACTGATCGGTCCGACATGTTGCGTTTTAGTGCTGCCATCTATCTTTGCTTGGAAACGCGTATACACATTCATTTATCATTGTAATATTTCATCAGTTATTAGCACAGCTTTCAAACTTTATCAGAATTTTTATTATTAGTTTTGCTAAAAATTGACTATAATAGGTTTACTGCACAACTACTCAAAGCACCCTTACGCGTGTCTACAAATAAGAGGTTTTTGTCCGTTTTTTTAGATCGTAACACCATGTTAAATGAATAGGACATATGCAGCAAGCCTAATAGTGTTTAAAAACCAAGTTAAAAGTAATTTAGGCACACTTATTTTTAGAGCTTGTCTTAACAGATGCAAATCTAAAAAAAAAAAAAAAAAGTTTTGGTCTAGCCTAATTTTTTTAATATTTTTTTCAAAATTTTGAATTTGATATAAATTTGTGTTTAGAATATTTGGCTTATAAAATTTATACTCAGGTGTTAGCTCTTGTCTTTGTCTTTAAATTTTGTATGAAAAAAAAATTGTGGTTAGCATAATTGCTGCAAATAATTCACAATTACAATTTTGATCCACAACTAATCCGGGGACTGATTGTGGATCAATGCTGATACCGGGCGTCCAGAATCAAATTTGTCAGGTGCGGCTGCATCACTACTTATGAAACATATCAATGAACCCCTGATATCAATTTGAAAAGTTTTAGGCTGATGATCCACAACTGATACCCAGGTATCAGTTCTGGATCAAAGCACTACTTTTTTTAATTGGCTCATTTTAGTACTTTCGTAAACTTTTTTTACATTTTTTCTTTTGCAAACATTGACGGAAAGTTAATCAATAAGAATATAGTATGTGGGAGTAACAAAAAAAAAATCCTGATACTCAAAATTGTAATATTGCTTAACCCGATCCAGAACTAGTTCCCTTACCCTATATATATATATATATATATAACATACATAGGTTATTATGTCGCATCTTACATACGTTAGGAAATAATGAATGAATAAGGTTAATGTTGGATGTATGTAAATTAAGAACTTTGGTGTGCTCGCTTAACCTTGGCAAATGCCAGGCACTTTGAGACCGCCTACTCCTATTGTAATCAATACTTGGACTTGGATCATTTACTTTCAAATATATTTCCCTTGCGTAGGTAGATTTTTCACAACCTGACCTGTTTTTTAGTCGTCCTCTCTAGGGATGCACACGATAATCGATATTATCGATCAATAATCAATAATGGATATTATTTCGATAATCGATAACCAAAATTCATTATCGATTATCGAAATATCATATAATTCGTCAAAAGTGGCACGAACTAAACTCTAAAGACGGGAGATTATCTCACGTTGTGCCATGCCACTCGAGATTTTTGTTTGGAATTGACCTATCAGTCTATAATGGAAGCCAAACACATGACATCGAAGACAGCCAGGCAGTAAACGGAGCGTGATAGTTTTGTTTTGACTTACACTTGCCGCACTTGAGGTTCCACTTATAGATCGGAACAGGCTTTATTGGTAATATCGATAATATCGATTCGATAATGACATTACCATTTTGATAATCGATAATGAAAAAAGGTTCGATGTGCATCCCTAGTCCTCTCTACATAGGCCTATTCTTTTCCAACAATCTTTCCTTTTACGCCTATTAAAAACAAGCAATATTTCACGATGTTTTAGAATCATTCCTACATATTATACATAGCTTTAAAACTACATTCTACGACTACGCTCATTAGTAGGCCTATAACTAAGTAGTATAAAATAGATTCTAAGATCATACCGACATTGGAGCTGCTGAAAACACCTAAGGCATGAGTATCATCCACCCATTTAATTTCAAAGCCTGTGTCTTTAAATGGTGAAAAAATGTTCACTAGATCTTGGGTCTTCAATTCCGGAGAAAAGTTGTAGATCTCAAGCACGTGAGAATATTCGTCTTGGGGTTGAAATTCTGTACGTGTAACAAAAGCCTTGTAGTCCGAGCGAGGAGATTTGATGGCCACTTTACCAACTTTACTTGTGAGCTGAAAAAATTAATAAACATACCTCAAACACCGCTCAGAAATGTATAACCACAGACGAAAGTAAATTGAGAAATTTGGCTATGCAGAAAGAGCACACACAACTGGCTTTTAAACAAAATTATAGGCCCTAATGCCATAAGAAATTTCTTATCTGTAGGTCTATACCAACTGACAAGCATATTGCTCATTTCATTAGCCATTGTAGCCCAATTATTAGGTACCATAAGTCTGACAGTGGCTAGAAAATAGAAGCCATGATGCTGACTGCAATATAGTAGTTGTGAAGTAAACCTACTGTACTTGAAATAGCACGCAGACAGATAAGAATAGAATGATAAAATAAAAAGGTATCGTAAGTCCACAAGAGCTATCATCGTACAAATGTTTTAGCTGCAAGGGCAAGGATAATAATAAATAATAACAAAAGGTTTTGTAGTTGAGTTGTGAATTGTGATTCTTGGCACAAATGTCTGCACATTTGTACACAAATTTCGTATTTTTCAATCCCATAAATGGACCCCCCGTTAAATTAATAGAGGTGGGAAAATAAGAAAATAAAATGTAAAAACATAGGCCTAAATAATAAATAATAATAAATAGGAAAGCCTAGGCCTATAATCAGGTGAACTTAATTTTGTCAACCTCAGTCATTCATAACCATAACATACCTACATATGCAACGAGCTTCTGATTAGGTCCTACTGTATTTTTATTTTTTCACAATTTTTAAGATTCTAATTTGTCCAATAATTTTAGATGAAGTGATATGCCTAGGCCTAATCAGAATTTCAGAATGGTTTTGCATCACTCTTTGCCTTGCTTATGTGTCTCTTTGATATGTGCTTTGGTAGCCGGTCATGGTGGAATGGGGATGACCGGATGGGTGTCACTAGTGCACCCAAGTAACGAGCGGAGATTCAAATGCTAAACCTAAAAAATTACAGTCATGCTATGACTATGAGCAATCTGAACTAAACTGAATTGAACTGAACTGTCTAACTTGCAAGATACCTGTATTTTGACTTCAAAATTGCAAGCTTGCAAGTGGAATTATTGAATATTGTCATCTGGCCAATTTCTACATGCCTACCTTACCAGCCCATTTACCTACAGTAGGCCCACTAAACTAATAAATGCCCTGCGCTAGGTTGTTTTGACACAATAAAATAAGCAAACAATTTGGTCTAGGGATTTTGTGGTAGGTCTACGTACAAGCATGAATGTTGGAATAAAAATAAAACGACTAATGAGTGACTAATGAGTAGAGGTAGTGTATTTCGCTACTAACGATAAAACCAAAATATGTGCATATCATTTATTTTCACAAACTGAGCATGAATAATGATCAAATCTAAAACAGGAAATGTCAAAATTGAATCACCGCCAAACACAAATTCACAAAAATCAAGTTTTCAAGCACTAAAAATAAGAATTATTGTTAAATACGGTGTAATAATCAATATTTAGACGAGTGAGCGCAGCGAAACGAAGTCTTTCCTAACGCTACTCGATTGGGCCTTGGCCGTGAGCATTGTCTGTATGTAGGCCTATGTTAAATGTTTGTATGTTAAATGTATCCTATGTTTGTCTGTCCGGTTCCATACGGCCGAACGGCCAAATAGATTGAGCTGAAATTTTATTTTTATTTTTTATGTATGTTGACGTCCATATTACTGTTGGGAGGACATAATGCATATGTTTATAATTTATATTCTATGTCTGGTTTTTCCGACATCCATGTGATCCAGTGACTAATAAAACAATACAAATACAAATACAAATAGACATCCATGACCAGGTAACTGAGAACTGCTAACAAAATGAGCACAAGTACTTGAAGTCATTTAAATTATCAAATAATTTTTGGTAGGCCGTGATTAGGCTACATGCATAGCTGTGAGCAAGGTTTATCGAATCTGGTACGACCAAGGTTCCACAAATTCCGCTGGGACATTGAGTAAACCTTGCAATCTTTACTCGTATTTCGTACTGGCTATGTTTTCCATAGTATTGTATGCATTTCAAAACATGTTTTATAATTTTTTAAATACAATCCAGAAATTAAAAAATCTTTTCCGACCGGGGGTTTGAACCCAGGTCTCCCACATTTTAGGTATGAGGGCGCCTTAGCCAACTAGACTAGGGAAACGCCAAAGTCGTTAAACGAGTGAGCGAGTCATGTGTGGAGTATCCGGGAAAATTTGCATTTAAAATTGATAATTATGTTTGTATAAATATTAAGGTTTTTAAGTATAGTTGGTGTAAGGGCACGTCTACTGTAAGGTCATAATGCGCCACTGTAGCCTACGATAGGCTAGGGAGGTCTAAGGTAGGGGGAAGAAAAGGAATGTTACCGGGTACTCAACACATGGCTCACTCACTCGTCTAACAACGAATTTGGCGTTTCCCTAGTGTATGCAGTAGCTACTGTTCAATCAACAAAATGTGTTATGAAATAACTATCAGAAAAAATTGTGAATTTAGTCTTAGTCTAACCAGTCTGTTCATAAGTACATTCAAACTTGTTTGATATGTGACTAGAATAATACGATAGTTAAGAACGAATAATTATACGCATATAGGCCTAAATTGGTAAATAACTAGGGAAACGCCTTGAAGTCGTTGTTAGACGAGTGAGTGAGTCATGTGTTGAGTAGGCCTACCTGGGAACATTTGCATATTTAAGTTTGATATTAGTTTAAATTGATGTTCTCTAGCTTTCCCAACCTGTCAACCCTTCTCCAATCTAAACTAAACTAGCCATTTGGCCTTTTCCAAACTAATTGAATAGTTTGATATTATATTCATATAAATAATAGGGTTTTTAAGTTTAGTTGGTATCAGGGCGCGTCAACTGTAAGGCCATAATCAGACCTGGGTAAGTTACTTTTGAAAAGTAATGAAATTACATTACTCATTACTTCAGTAAAAATGTAACTAAATTACTATTTAGTTACTTTTCCAAGAAAGTAATGAAATTACGTTACTTTTTATGGAAAAAAGTAGTGAAATTACTTTCAAAAATTACTTTTTAATTTAAAATGTATCTGAGGTGCGGACGAGTATGACGCAAGTGCTTTGTCTACCGATGGCGGGTCTCAAGACAGGGTGTTATCCACGCCCACACTTTAAAACCAGCGGAGGCCTACACAGAGATATTGTAGATATCAACGTATAGATGTATAGTAAATTATTGATTACGCAGGTGACATCTATCGGCGAAATGTTGTAACTACACTACAAGTGTAACAATTCGACTATCGATTTATTTGACACAGACTTGAATGTTTGATGTCAAGTAGATAATTACGTCGTCAACGGCGCTCATCAAAGGCGGAAGTACCTACCAAAAGTAAACATGGCTAGGTTCTGAAATAAAAACTCGGGACTAGAAATCTCTCGATCAGACCTACGAAATGTCGGAAATGCTGCATGCACATGCACATTGTTCAAGCGGGCAATACGTAGAAAGGCAGCAAGCGCACTGGCCCAGTGACTGATTTTGATACACAAAGGCACGAGCCGCGCGGCAAAAGTAACGCGTTACTAACGCCAAATTACAATGATAAAAGTAGTGAAATTACTCTTTCGTTACTTTGAGAAAATTGTAATTAAATTACTGGCTCGTTACTGAAAAAAGTAATTTCGTTACAGTAACGCGTTACTTCCGTTACGTTACTACCCAGGTCTGGCCATAATGCGCCACTGTAGCCTAAGATAGGCTAGATAGGCCTAAGGTAGGGGAAAAAAGTAATGTTACCGGATAGGCCTACTCAACACATGGCTCACTCACTCGTCTAACAACGACTTTGGCGTTCCCCTAGTTTAATTTATAGATTATATTTTAAAAATGATTAAACATGTTTTGAAATGCATATAACGCAGTGTAGTCTTCATCAACTGTGACAATACTATGGAAAACATAGCCAGTACGAAATACGAGTAAAGATTGCAAGGTTTACTCAATCTCCCAACGGAATTTACGGGGACCTTGAGCCTTAAATATTCTATACACAGTGGTCACGGCATACAATCACGGCCTGCCAAAAATTATTCGATAAAATGTAGGGGTGTGCGAATATTCGAAATTTTCGAAGTATTCGAGAATAATTTACTATTCGTATTCGATTCGAAACTTGAATAGTAACTATTCGAATTTCCGAAGTATTCGAATTCACGAAGTATTCGATTTTAAATCCCGCTAGTATGCAGGAAACTACATTACCGATCGACGCACCCTATCGTCAACTCCGCGCAACGTGTTTCAGCGGTCGTACCAACCAAACCAAGCTGTACCAACCTCGACAAACAACAGCATCTGATATCACCGTTGTCACGGCGTCGTTGAACGTAAGAAATTACTCCGAAAACGTGATGCAAACCTCATCTTTCTTGCGAAAAAGTTCTAAACATGGTCTTTTCTCGGGTAAATGCTCATGTAAAAACCCGCATAGGGCTCTCGTGCTTACAGATTACGAAGAAGCGGGCCTTGAGCCCGAAACGGACATAGCCCTAGGCCTAGCCTAGCCCTACCCTCTTCAAAGTCTAGGCCCTAGCCTACGGCAAAAAAAGTGCGATTTGGTACTTTTTCAACCCAAAAGGGAACGAAGCCGAATGTATGCATTGCAAAAAAAATTAAAAACCCCCACAGGTCAGAACAACGAACATTGTTTTTAATTCCCTGTGCTTTGCACAATGCTAGGCCTAGGCCCCTAGCCTACCTAGGCCTACCTAGACCTAGGCCCTAGGCTAGCCTACCTAGACCTAGGCCTAGTGCCTAGGGCCTAGTGCTAGGGGCTAGCCATTGAATTTTGCCAAGGCTAGCCTAGGGTAGACCTAGGACCAAAGATCCTATTATTAATTAATAATATTAAATTTAATAGCCATAATAAATAAAACTTAAAAACAACTAAATGTTTATTTTTATGTGTGCGCACTGTTTTGACAACTATTCGATATTCGACTTCGATATTCGACTTTTTTACTACGTACTATTCGATATTCGTATTCGAACTCAAAAATCACTATTCGCACACCCCTAATAAAATGACTTCAAAAAGTATTGTTGTTAAAATGAAACCTTCACATTTCACGCCTATTTTCAGTTTATTATTTCTTGTAGGTTTAAATCGAAATGGATTGCGCTCATTTTGTTAGCAGTTCTCAGTTACCTGGTCATAGATGTCTGTTTAAAATTTCGGCTCAATCTATTAGGTTGTTTGGCCGTACGGGACCGGACAGACAGACATTTAACATTTAACAAACATTTAACATTTCACATACAGAATTAATCACGACTAAGGCCCAATCGAGTTGCGTTGTAGACTACGTTCGCATAGATAAAACCGCTGAAATAGAGCTTTAAACCAATAACACCGAAATCTGCAATTTGAAAAACGAAATTCACTACAAAATAAAACAACTTTCACGGACCTCTACTAATTTGAGTAGGCCTAATGACTAATGAGTAATGAGACATCTTGATTTTTGATAAAATTTGAAGAGGTCAAAAAAGTACTGCATTGGTAAGGCAATAGGATAAAAAATAATGGGCCCGAGTGCGATTGCATTGCTGACCAAATACTTTCTACAAACCTCTTCCATAAGATGTGGGTGCAGACAATCACCGTTCTCATCGAACATCATATCCCACGTGCATTCCTCTGGATTCAGTTTCGAAATATCGAAACTTGACGGGTCCTCCTTTTCATCTAGCAGCACTGCAGGTCTCTCCTTAGGCAAACATATTGACTTTGTAGGCAATAATGTTTCAAGGGGATTTTCACTACTTAATGGTGTAAAATCTTGAACTGGTTCGGGATCAGAAATCACGAGGACATCCGACATAACTTTGCCATGGAGAATTAATCGATTTTTTCGATTTTGTTCTTCGTGGTTTCTACTTGTATCTTCACACTTTTTACGGTTGAACGACACTAAAATTTCCGATCCGTAAGTTGTATTATTGGACTTTTCATCCACAGGTTCAGATATTTGGGTGTCACTTTCTAGCTCCATCAATTCCATATCTATAGAATTAACGTCAACATTGTCTAACTGATTAGGTTGAAAGTATAATGAAGCATTATTATCAGTCTTACTTCTTTTGTGTTCACTCACGGTCGAGGCATGATCACTGCACAAATCCTCAACCTCTTGTGCCAAACTAACCGAACTGCAATCCGGTGGGAACTTATGAAATGAATTATCAATGTTTCTACTTGAGTCTGGGACACTCACAGAATCGATTGAATGTCTTGCCATTTTGTTGATTTGTTTGCTGTTGGTATCAATATTATGGCACGGCTCTTGATGATTGTCATATGAAGATTTGTTTCCTTGTCCCGAACTGTCAACAGATGCACATGACAGTTTAATATAACTCTGGCTAGAAAGGACTGTATCGTTGCGAAGTGGGTTTGGTGCTAAATTGGAAGGGTGCTCTTCAGCATGCTTAGAGGTCGACTCCTCTGCCGTTATGTTTACTAAAGACTTGCGACTAGCGGGGGTAGGTGTCGCACTTGACGTCGGCTCACATCCACCAGCGGATAATCGCTTCGGGCGAGGAACATAAACCTGAATGTCGGGTCGACGAGGCTTGCTTTTTGGTTTCTCTGGTACAGGGTTAGCAGCTTCGGCTTGCTGTGCACTCAGGCGGCGTGCGGCAGGCGGCCGATAGATGTCAATTGCTGCCATCACTTTCCCTGCAGAAAGAAAAAGAAACATTGAAACATTTATTTTATGTCTTACAATTAACTGAACACTAGGGTTGTGGAAACTTGGATTTTTAATTTCAAACCAAACCTGAAAAGAACTCGAACAAACAACAAACAATCAAACAGTTACAAATAAAATAGTGGTAAGTCTGGACCGGCACCAACACCAAGAAAGTTTGTAACTACTGTAACTTCTAACTCCACTTTCCATTTTTAATCAATTGTTACCTGTAAATTGAAAACCATTTTTTGAATTGTAAAATAATAGGTGCCACACACCACCACAAATTAGTAAAAAAATATTTTAAATTCAAACTTTTTTTTCTTTAAACTTTTTTTTCACTCAAACTTGGTTCAAACTTTTTTCAAGTTTGAGTTTGAATTTCAAAGGTTTGCACATCCCTACTGAACACCCATTGAATGATGTTGGCATTTCTAGTTCTTGACCTGATGGTTTGGCCCAAACTATTTTACACAGGAAGGATTATTCGTCAAAAGGAATAGATTGTTATACCACTTGTAAACCGTTTCTTTTGAAAAACTCTTTATTTAGCAAAATCAATGGCATTATGAAGCACTTGTATTTCTTTAGAATCTTCCTAAAAGGGAGACAAAGATGCACCTACTTATTCCGCCTGACTGCCAGCAGGAGATTTAGACAAGGCAAGCGGTCAAGAACCTTACCTACAGTTGTTAAAAAGCAACTTTGCCAAAGCTGGCATCATTGGTGGGTCAATTGTAGCCAATCTGCATGCCCGAATTCAAAATGCTGATTTCTGAATGGCCTCAATTCATCTGTTAATGCCACCAGAAATGGCAAACTTAAACTTGCTTTAGAATAACTACAACATCAATGTAGAACAGTTAGGCTATCAAAACAATCTTGTCAGGCCAATTGACGTGTTTATTAGTACTTAAGTTTATTTATAGTACTTATGACTAATGAATAAATGATAATGACAGCTCGCAGGATGTGAAAGAGATGTTTTACGTTAAATATGATCACTGATCACCCTAACACTTGCATTGAGGTTGGTAGCAATATTGCGGTAAAGTTGAAATGAACAATACCAACAAGACAACCAAAATAAACTATAAAAAACCCATTCCTGTTTTTTTACTTTTATTCCGTGCTGCTAAAAACTTATTTCAGGACAACCAATCTCAGAACAACCGCGAGGTTCAAAACTTTTTTCGAAGATTACCGGATGGGAGGCTTGAAACTGGACTGATGAAGATCACACATTGACACACTCTTTAACAATCGAATACTGGTCTGCATTTGCATGCTCCTTTTGCATGCTCCTGATCTTAACAATAATTACTATGAGTTATGATTTATGACTCATGAATTTCTTATGAGTAGGATAGATGCCAAAGTTTTATATTATAGTGAATTTGGATGGATTACTTTAATTTAATTGAATGTACCCTCCCAAGCTACGTCCAAGGCATCTGGTTGAGCTGAACCTTTATTCTCTGACTGAGGCGCTCTAAAGATAGGTTATTCCCCACTACGGGAGACCTGTAAAAAAGCAAGAGATAGCTGCGAGCAATCATGTTCACTTACCACACGTTTACTTAGAACAGTCATGGTTGTGTCCGTTATGTTGTCTCGCAATTTTTGGTTAAAAAATGTTTTTGTGTGTTGTGTTGTTTCAGTGTTGTGTGTGTGTGTGTCTTAATTAAAACAATCAGCTACATTTTCAACAGACAATGAATGCTTGCTCCATTATCGTTGACAGTCGGCACTAGGTAGTCCAGAGAACGAAGGCTTCACACATGGGGTTGTGATTTAGCCGTCGCACAGCTTTCTTCAATTGCATAATCCTAACAACATAATTTTATGTGTGACTTGTGTCGATTTTTTAACTGAGCTGATTCTGTCATACAGCGTAGCGCTGTCATTCAACGTTGTACGAAAATTACACTTGGAAGGGCACATATACTATGTGAACAAATTACATTTAGTGCAATTTGAAACAATTCGTCAGCCCCAAATTGGCATAACAAGTCAAAAATTTATCACCAGGAAACATTGCCAATGTGATGAATGCGATGAATTACAGTCAACCTCAAATTAACTTGATTGCTGTTTGATATTATTAAACGAGGGAGCAAAGCGACCGAGTGTCTCCATTCAACTCAAATGGCGCTTATTCTGTGTGTCTGTGTGCATGTGTGTACATCGAAAATCAGCCGAATCGCTGAACAGATTGCGCTGGAATTTTAAACAGACATCCGGTACGAGTTTACTGAGAACTGCTAACAAAATCAGCTAGATCCATTGTGATTTAAACCTACAATAAATAATAAATTGAAAAATAGGCTGCGATGTGTAGGAATTATTTTAACAACAATGGTTTTGTTTTTGAAAAAATACTTTTCGTTTGATATTTTTCAGGCTGTGGAAATAACAAGCAGTGACCAAGGTGTATCGAATCTGGCATACCCCAAATTCCACTCGGAGATTGAGTAAACCTTGCAATATTTTCACGTATTTCGTGCTGGCTATGTTTTCCATAGTATTGTCACAGATGATAGACTACACTGCGTTATGCATTTCAAAACATGTTTAATAATTTTTAAAATACCATCTAGAAATTACAAAAAAAATTCCCGATCACGTGATTGAACCCAGGTTTCGGGTATATATTTCGGGTATAAGGGCGCTTTAGCCAACTAGACTAGGAAAACGCCAAAGTCGTTGCTAGACGAGTGAGCGAGTCCTGTGTTTAGTACCCGGGAACATTTGCATTTAAAATTGATAATTATATTGGTATAAATAATAGGGTTTTTAAGTTAAGTTGGTATAAGGGCGCGTCAACTGTAAGGCCATAATGCGCCACTCTAGCCTATAATAGGCAAGGGAGGTAGGGGGAGGAAAGAGAATGTTACCGGGCACTCAACACATGGTTCACTCACTCATCTAACAACGACTTTGGCATTTTCCTAGTATTGTTACTATACTAGGAAAACGCCAAAGTCGTTGTTGGACGAGTGAGCGATTACCACATTTACATTTGCAGCTGCAGCATAGCATGCATGCATGCAGCTCTGCATGAGTCATCGTGTCGAGACTTGTCTGCCACTGATCGCTATGCACGTGGATGCGGGCGACACCAAAACAATGAAAATATATCACTTCGCCAACGCCAAAGTATTTAAAGCTACCAAGATTCCAAAATATGTGTTAGAAAGCTCCATACATGAACCCGAGTTTGACTCGATATGTTCTGCATCCATCTTTTATGTTCCTCAAATCAAATCCAATTTAGTAAAGCTCTGCAAAACTCGATGTTTTGCTGAAATTATTTTTTTGTAAGTTGGCAGGGCAAGATAAAATTCTGAAATTTTTGTCAGTTGTCAGCATTCATAGTGATAACATTGGTGAGAAAGGGTATTTTTTCCAAATAAAACTTTAAGTTTAAAAAAATAAAGTAGTAATTTGTTTAATTTTAATTTTTTGTAGGTTGGACTCCTGCAAATTTTGCTGTCCATGTTAACAGCACTCTATCTATTGGTCCTAGATGATGGTGTGAAATTTCGGCAAAATCGGACGAGTAGTTTGGTCCCTACGCATCGAACACACAGACAGACAGACAGACATACATACATACATATACATACACACACACACATAAACACAACGAAGTGCCGAAAACTTGCCATAGAGGACTCCGTTCGCTCCGCTCACTGGTCCAATCATTCATATTGATCACACATATTTAATCAGTAATTATCAATATAGGTATTTTTTATTGAAAAATGGATCAAAATTTCAACTTTTTTGTAGCCTATCTGCCAACGAACAGCCCCAAACTAACCAAATGAAACAAAAACACAGTTAAAAAAGCTATTACCTAGTTACTACTATTAGCTATTATTAAGTAGTATTGCAGCCAATTATTCACATTATTTTGTTCTCCGCCTATGATCCGAAGGTTACATATTTGGACCAACGTAATAAGCAACATTATTTTATTTCTAATTGCTCCGAACCCTGGTGGGGTGACAATAGGAAAACTAATTACTCTTAGCATATTAAGAGAAACACTAAAATATGCTATGTGCTATTAATAAAGTTAATTTTTAAAGCTGTTAGGCATAAAAGAATAGGTAAACAATTTTTCTTTTTTAGAATCACTCCTTGGCAAGGATTATAGAATAGGAATTACAAATTAAATTAATCTTAAAAGCAAAGCAAAATACAAAATGTACATTTTTCCAACTACCGGTACTATGTTAAAACACTAAAACGACGAAAACGTAAATGAAAAACTTATACCAAGGTCACTACTTACATAAAAACAAATTTTTGGGTGAACCTTCCTCACCCACAATCAGATTGATGCCGCTTCACTGGCCTTGTTTGTAAGTTTTTTATTTCCATTTTTATGTGTAGGGCTAAGTGTAAAATCATGCTTTAAGCAATGCTTCATCCCAATATACATGCATATATATATATTATATATGTTTAACCTTGGCTTTATAGTAGGCGACTATGACGTTATGTTAGTACTTTTGACAGAAATTAAAAAAGTGACTACACCGGGGTTTGAACCCGGGATCTTAGCTGTCCGGGCTATGCTCTTACCAACTGAGCTATGCAGCCACCAATTTAAAACTGTCTAAATTCTTGGTCTGTTTTGTACATTGTTAATAATGTGTGTAGAGCAGCTGAATGCACTGCCTTTTAGACTACATACAAAATTAACTGGCCCTAGAGTTGGGATATATGATGTTTAACCTTGGCTTTATAGTAGGCAACTATGACGTTGTTATGTTAGTACTTTTTTTTTTTTTTTTTAATAGATTTATTTACAGTGCTGTGCTTGTCTTTGGAGTGGAAGAAGCAAAGTGCAAGGTCTACAAACACATTAAATTAAATTAAACTAGGAAAACGCCAAAGTCGTTGTTAGACGAGTGAGTGAGCCATGTGTTGAGTAAACAAGAAAAATTGAGTAAAACATTTCATAAAATCGAGTGAAATTTGAACCTAGGACCCAAAGTGGACGGTAAACGTTGCAGGTTGTCCAAAACACAAAATTTAATAAATGATTGCTTTTTTCTATCTAGAAATTTACTCTTTTAGTGCTAGAATAATTTATTTGAGTCATTTGGGACTGGTTTTTGATTGCATTTTGTTTCCATTGATCTCCAAACAATATCGCCAGAGACAATTCCGCCATCTTTGCCAATATTTGCGACCGCAACTTTACCGACGCAAGTCTTTGTGCATGAGGGGATTATTAGCCTCTTTGAAATTCAACAAGTATATAAAATATAGGCCTGCATAGAATATTTGAGTTTTAAAGTTTATAGTTGTGTTTTTAGTTTAAGTTTTTAGTTTAGTTTAGTTTAGTTTTAGTTTAAGTTTTTCATTTAAAGTGTTTAAGTAAATATTGTTGGAAATTGAAATACGAGATTATTATGTGTCATTGTATCTGTCACCACAACTCATATTGTGGGCCTTTTAATTGCCCAATAAACTAAAATACTAAATATAAATATTGTATTAATTAGAGTGTCAGGCCTATCTACTCCAGTCCCAGAATCAATTTGATATTTAAAAACCAGAGTGATTTTTCACTGAAGGCAGGGCTGGTCATGATTCGGCTAGGCTTTGTCACAATTACATGAGGTCCCTACCAAGCAACTACTAATCATTTTACAGTTTAGAGTAGGAGGACTTGAATATGACAGATTTGTAATGCATTTATCATTTGCATCATTTGCCGGCAACTTTTTTGCATTTTGAAAATGTCAGAAAAGTCTGACATTGTGATGCCATATCAAAACCTAACCTTTAGTTTGACATTAATTTGAAACGTCTAGTCAAAAGGCAGTCCTAGTTTTACTTTTTACTAATATGCAAGACTGCATTCAATGCTGGTTATTCAATGAATTAAGGGTATGGGCTCTAGCCTACACCACTTACGAGGTTTTGCTGTTTCAGCCACGATGTGTGATGCCATCCCTAGGCCTGAGCACAACTGTAAAGCAGAGACCTAGATGTAGTTGTTTTGTAAGTTTACGGTAAAAAGAAGAAAATCAAGTGTAACCATCACTGAGACACTGAGCAAGAATTAAGTAGAAGAGTTATGGTACTGTATTGTTCCTTTGAGTCTTTTAAATTTTAATGCAATGATGCTGTTTGAGACAAGTGATGATACTAATAGATGGAGATAAAAGGTAGGCACTAAACAATAACAACAAAAAGTGCATGCTTTAATTAGGCCTTTTTTACAGGATGCTCCGTGGCTCCAGGCTTACTTTCCTCTACGTAAACCACATAAGTTAGGCAACCGCATAAGTTTTTTATTTTGAACAAGCAGCCGTTCCTTCTATTTTTACTTCATTTCTCAAGTACTATTTCATCCTTCCTCTCTTTAATTGACCAAATTGTTCCCACTGTTTTAAAGCATTCCATCATCATTTTGCATCATTATCTTTACATTTACAACAATGTTCATAGCCATTAATTTCCTTTAGTTATTGTCAAATTTGTCATTGCATTCATGTAACATATTTATGTAGGCCCCGTAGGCTACTTTGTAAATGATTAGTACCCTGAACCCCTGTGGTCATCCAATGCAATTTGTCCAGTTGTAAAATAAAATTTTAATTTACTAGGAAAGCAACAAATGTTGCTAGACGAACGATCGAGTCATGTTCCACGCTAAAGATGAACTTAAAGTTTAAACAATTGGGGATTTCATAAAACTCTCAATTAAAAGTGGTCTTAGACTTAACTTCTTCATGAAATGCCATTACCATTATTATATAACATCTTCTAAAAAGCATGCAAGCATGCACCTACAAAATTGGTCTTGGATGTTTGTTTAATTTCAGCAAAACCTGTTCAGTGGTTTGATCTGCGCAACAGTCAGACACACACTAAAAAACACAGAGGAAGTCCCATTTCAGTTCTGTTTTAACAACACCTAGGTCCTAGGATAATTAAGCACAATTTGTTTCGGATCCCTAATCTAAATTTTACTACCGGTAGTTTGTAAGTATATGAGTGGAAAACTGGAAATATAAAATAACTTGTGTATTCCTGGCCTATTTTATTGTTCTAGTAATCTAGTTTATCAAATAATTTATCAAATTAGTAATTAATTAAGCCTTAAATAAAATATAAATTAATTGGATGAGCGAAGCGAAGACTTCAATTTCACTGACCCCCAAAAAAATTAGCTCGTTTTTTTTTTTTTTTTCTTTTTCTGTCCGTTTGTTAACTCTACCAGGCAAACGGCATATCCAATCTTGATCAATCAGACAAAATATCACAAAAATATTGCATTATAAATTGAAAAAATCGTAAAAGTACGATATTCATGACAAATATTTCTTCGATTGTAAGTAGCTACCCAAAAACGTGGCAGGTCTAAGTTCAGAGGTTTCGAAGGTCCTCTCCAATTTTCATCAAGATCGCATATGCCGTTTGCCCGGTAGAGAGCGAACAAACAGACAGAAAAAAAAACACCCGAGCTAATTTTTTGGGGTGGTCAGTGAAATTGAAGTCTTCGCTTTGCGCATCCAATTACAACAAGAAAAGTTAGGGGGTCGGCTTATATTCAGGGTCGGCTTAAATTCGGCACAATACGGTAAATCTTTTCATAATCAATGTAAATAATTACATTTTATCCCTTATCTATGTTAATTTTTTATTTATTTTAAATTCTTACACGTTTATAATTTTTAGGTGCCTATGAATAACATCAAAAAGTAAAATTTACATTTAAACTTACATAGAAAGAAGAGGGTCTACTCAGACTCAAGCTAGAATGTTTAATGAATGATTAGGTAGGCCTACTGATTACTCTGGACTCAACTCAAAATTGAAAATCAACACAATTGGACAGCCCTAGTTATTAAACATTGTTCAACAACCAATTTTTTTCAACAGCTCATCTTTACTACAAGCTATTTTATACTAGGAAAACACTTAAGTCCCACCACGTTGATGGATGAGCTTTTTTGTAAGTTTTTAGTTTGCGCAGGACCACTTTTCCTTTGCAAGTGATTTTTATGGTCCAAGTTTCTATTGTTACTTGTTAATTGTTATTATAAACCTAAAAAAACTCATATTAAAACCTTTATTCTATGGATTCTGGCTTTCTTTCAAAAAGCAATACATCACCATTACCTTAATGTCCATGAAAAATATGAACGTTGTAGCCCCACCCGTTTGGTCAGAATTGGCCCCAATGTCACGAAAATATCGCACTAAAAATCGAAAAAAATCGTACAAGTACGATATTCACGAGAAATATTTCTTCGATTGTACCCAAAAACGTGGCAGGTCTAAGTTCAGAGATTTCGAAAGTCCCCTCAAATTTTCATCAAGATCGCATAAGCCGTTTGCCCGGAATCATGCGAACAAACAGACAGGAAAAAAAAAAAAAACATTGGAGCTAAATTTTTTGAGGGGTCAGTGAAATTGAAGTCTTTGCTTCGCTCATCCAATAAACTTAAAATAGTTCCAAAACAGCTTGAATAATTCATATTTGTTTGTTCCCCACCCATAATTTAACAGGGACAACACATTTAGAGTACCGGTACCAGTATTTGATAATGCTGTCATAATCAATTCTGCCATTTCTTAAATATTATGTTTTCTTGTATGTTTTCCCTAGCCAGTTATTCTACTATTCAAACAGTCTTAGTAGTTCGGGCGGTCGGCCGGCCTGTAGAGCCTTTTCAACTAGTGGTGTGCGGACACCAGAAAATTTGGGTTGGGTGGAGGTGGAATCGATCCAATGATCAAAATAGGTACCCGATTTCTGGGAAACAAAATATATATATATAATATATATATATATATATATATATATATATATATATATATATATGTAGATGTGGATTCTGCGGTGATTTGCCCTGTGTTTTGAGTTGATGGCTCTAAAAAGAACCGTTCTTCTCGACGTTTCGAAAAGCTCGACTCAGCATCGACTCCTGAAGATGGAAGCCACAGCTTTTCGAAACGTCGAGAAGAACGGTTCTTTTTAGAGCCATCAACTCAAAACACAGGGCAAATCACCGCAGAATCCACATCTACATTACCAGCGGCCCTGAAAGCCTAAGAATCCTAATATATTATATTTAATAATATATATATTATAATATATATATATATGGAGGATGATGAGGGGCCAGTCCAAATTTTGCATTATGTTTATTGGTGGAGGTGGTGATCCAGACTTAACACTAGTGTGAGTGTGATACCCGGTCCAGATTTGACACAGCTCTAAAAGGATTTAAATTTCATGTAGCAATTCAAATATTTTTCAGAAAAAAATCAAATTTTGACATTTTTGTTCACTTTCTTTTTTTGTTATTTTGATAGGCCTATTCAAATAAAAAATAAAAAATAAATATTCAATATTGTCAATTTTGTTAGTTCCGATTTGTGACTTATTGTCGTAGGTGGCAGCACAATTGTTATTTTAAAGCCTATCAACAAAATACCATTCAATAAAACTCTGCCAAATCAAAAAAAATAAAAAATCTGCCCTGCCAAATAACCTGAGCGGGCAGAGAAGGAAGCATATATTTACTGGATAGCAGGAAGAAAAATGATAGAAAAATCAAACTTTTGGCATAGGAAAAAAAAATTAAAAAAATAAATAAATAAATAAATAAATAAATAAAAAAAAAAAATAAAACTCAAGACAATAGAAATTAGTAAATGAATTTGGAAAAAATTATAATGCAAGATTCTTCACTTAGTAAAATTTAGTATTATCAACTTCCTAACATGCAGTATTAGGCTAACAGCGTTTTTTCCAAGCAGAAAACCTGAAGCAGTTTTGTAACCCAAGCCTAATCCAACCAGATTGTCAAAACCACTACCTGCTCAGTCTTAGTTTCAACTCTTAAAACGGCATACGTAACTGTAAATAAATCAATACGACTTGGGCTAATCAAATGAATCACCAATTTAATATCTCTATCTCAGTACGTCTAAAGCCCTATGGTAGTCAAGATCTACTGAAACCCCTGGCCAAAACACACAAGTCCAAGTTGACTTGAATGCAGATAGATTGATAGAGTATAAGTGTTTGTATACTGCAAGTAATCACTAGATCTCGATGTTGTATTCTGTTATAATTACTGGTAGGCTAACCTACATAATTTAAGACTTAAACCAAGTTGACTCTCAGGAATACATACATTTTTTGTCTTGCTCATGACGAACAAATGGCCTGGAGGGAAGGTGGTATTTGTCAATCCCCATAGTGGGTTCTTCTGGAACTCTGGAATAATAGACATCAAAGAACATGATTAGCATTTTACAAAAAATAATTTAAGGCATATTTTTCATATTGGTTTTATCTGCTTTAAAAAAAAACATGTTTGTCCTAAACCAACCAATACTTAATAGATAGGCTACCTGGTAAACCTTCTGAGAGTACGCTCGTCCAATCGTACACCAGTTTTTTTGTTATTAGCCTCCGGAGTAACTTCATACAAATGAAGGCTAGGCAAAAAATTTATATTTCGATATGATATCGATAATTGGGAATATTTTCGGTATCGGCTTCATATTGAAATATCGTAAATTTACACAAATAATGATCAATTTCTTAACTTTGGTGAAGATGCACGGTAGTCAAAATTAAATTAATCCTGGCTGGATGGTGGAGGTGCCGGGTAATAAAATGCGATTGTGAGATCGTTTTAGTGATACTTTATCAACCCTATTTGGCCACAAATTATTAAAAATAGGCCCGTGCTTGTAATTTTCTTTTTTATAAACAATTACAATATTGATAATATCATATTGAAATATTTCGTGTGATAGGCCTATCGATAATTGAATGATAGGCCTATGTCATAGTCCAGCCCTAACACAAAGCTAATTAGCCAAGTTTGGTACCTAATAATTTCAAATCCACCACGTGCTGCTGTCTTTTATACACTTTGTAAGGTTTCGGGCATTGTTCTTTAATTTTTTGCGATCCCTAACATCATTTGCCTGAGACAAAGTGATAAGTGGAAGAATGTTTAAATAAGGTATGTGGTATTCAAGGATAGCAATTTAAAGCATTGCGGAAAAGTAGTTACTAATTTCAGAGAAATAACTAAAATTGTAATCAATTACGAATCCGAGGATAATAAAAGTGACTTTAACGATGCCGAGATACTTTCTGATCATACACAAGTAATTCAAACAATTGCTTATTTATTGTTTTTAAGCAAAATACAATTGAGACATAGGTACCGTAAGAAGGGGTGATGTTGAACACTTTTCCACTCATTTTTACAATAATATTAATGCCAATAGATGGAAGAGGCTAATTTAATTTTGCAAAAGTCTTATGGGAGGCTTTACTACAAGATATCATCTAATCACATTTGCACAAGTACTAATATTTTTTTAAAGTATATAAACGTAAACACTGACTTGTATTCCATGATAGCTTGGCACCCGTTCATCCTGGGGTGAATCTGAATACATCAATGGATTCGTGAGAAAAAAGTAGACTGAATTGATATGCTAGACTTTATTGTATGGTTGTAGAGATGTGTACGCAAGGAGTTTTCAAGATCAATACAACAGTTTCGTACACACGTTGCCATAATCTGTCATTTATGTTCTACTAACCTACTTAGACCTATTTATTAGGTTCTAGAATTGATTAATTTGTATTATAGGCGGAGGCCTACATGTGCTCATATTATGGTTATCACCTTTGACAGCAGAACATTTGACAAAAACAGATATGTTCAGAATCACCCCGGCATCCTCCGCATGGTAGATTTTAGCTTGCTGGTATCTAGCAGGCAGTGACAACTTATTCTGTGATGCTTAGTTCCCTTCAATACAGATAGTGCCACAATGTAAACATATTTTTTCCCGGGTCGGTAAAGTAGTTTGCCCGCTTGATTGATTGATTGGATATTGCTTAACGTCTCATATTTATGCACTTTGGCTAATCGAGACGATGAGTGGTGATAGATGAGGATGAAGTATGAACAGAAGGGAGGAGGGGAAACCCGGTACCGGCACGTAGCCTACTCCTTTCGAAAAGTACCAATGGGACCAACGGCTTAACGTCCCATCCGAAAGGACGGTGTAACTTTGAGTCATATAAGTTCCCCCACTAACTTGGACTGCCGAGCAGACGTCGAGGAGAACAAAGCCGTTACACTAGCTCTCAAACCCTCCATCTCCTCTAACCAGCGATATGTACGTGAGTTTCAGGGCAGAGCGGTCACCCACTCTTCCCGTGACCACGCCCGATTCTACTTAACTTCGGTGTTCGAGTGGGAACCGGTTAAAGGATCTCGGCTAAATCGCTGGCTAGAGTAGTTTGCCCGCGCTATATGAACTATTTTGAACAAAGCAATTATGTGAAGAAATAGAAAAATTGTATTTTTTTTTAGGCTTAAGTTCTTGAGATTTGTTTATGAAACTTACACATAATAATCTTTAATGTATTCTTTATGAATGCATATTTTTATCTTAGATATATAATCAACACTTAAAAAAATATGAAGGAATAAAAAAAAAGTGTAACTTCTGTTCAGAATCACCCCGGTGTTCAGCATATATTCAGCATACGGTAGTTATTTTTGCATATTATATGTTTTTAACATCTGCAAAGTGGCTTCATAAAAAGAGAAAAAACGAGTACCTAGTAAAGATTGGCTATTTTGGGAGATACGGACACTATTTTTTGCAGGTCCTCGCCCGCCAGATCCAAAACATGCTAACTCCGACAAGTTACGCGTGTTTTACCAACCCACACGCCTCAGTAGGTTAATAACCCTAACACACTTGTAGGTATAAGCCCTGCACCTATTTCTACTATTTTTAAACATATTTTGTGCAAAATTCGTACACAAAAATCGATACATAGAAAAACTGTTTGTTTTTAACCTTGCGCAAAGTCAACTTACAACATTTATTGGTACCCAGTGCCACCATCAACTATTAGCATAAGCCATAAAGGTAGAACAGTACCAGTAACCTTCCATACCTTTACAATGCTACGCTTACGCTCACGAACTAATATCCTACATCTAGTTATTCAGCATACAACATACTGGCATTCTTGGTATTGGAATAAAAGATGGATAAATATGACGGTGTGTACTGTGTAGGCCTACACCGACCATTCATTTAATGGCCACAGATAAGAAAAGGTTTAGAAATACTAATGGGTTTAAACTTTAAAGGAATGTAACAACTGTATTTTAACGTTGAATGTACAAAAATTTCAGTTTGACCAATACAACTTGACTTTCCATGAATTTAAATAAAATATTATAGTATTGCAGTATTAAGAATCTTTTCTCGATTTGGTTGGTCGGGAAACACTCCCGTAGGTAATTGTTATTATTTACTACAATTCAGAAATTAAAAAAGTCCGCCCCAACCGGGAATCGAACCACGGATCTCCCGCATTCCAGACAGGCGTCTTAACCACTAGACCATCAAGACGGGTACATTTTAAGCTCTGAATTGTAGTTGCATTATACATCTGAATGGATGGAACAGTCACTGGTAGTAGTTTTCAGTAACTGTTCCATCCATTCAGATGTATAATGCAACTACAATTCAGAGCTTAAAATGTACCCGTCCCGATGGTCTAGTGGTCAAGACGCCTGTCTGGGGGAGATCCGTGGTTCGATTCCCGGTTGGGGCGGACTTTTTTAATTTCTGAATTGTAGTAAATAATTAGAAGAATCGTTATTAGCCGGTTATTGCAGAACCGTTGTAGGCCTAGATTAGAAACAGGAACTGACTTATAGAATCAGGAAGTGGAACCAGAACCTTAACAATAGAGGTTCCAGTCCCTGGTTTAGGAGCAAAGCCCCAGCTGGCGGAGGCCCTTTCGCTGAAGGCAAAAAAAATTTCACCATACTACAGTTATTTCATCATGGTTTAACTGCTTTCGTACTCTGTAAACAATGTTTCACTACAACTATCTGAGGTCTAAAAACTAAAAAAATAAACGTGACGTGGCCTATTTTAGTAAATTTCAATCTTATTTTTGTGTAATGACGAAACATACAGGCAAACATATTTGTTTTACCATGGTGACTGTTGAATTGTATAAGTGTAAGACTGTAAGTGCATATTTACTACATAAATTCTGGGATTAATATTCAATTCACATAAGTCACATAAGTCCGGGGGGGCCCCCCCCCGGACCAAGCTAAGTAGATTTCATGCCTTAGATAACGTTGGGAAACCACCACTCTACCAGAGGCAGTTGGTACGTACCGGTACTGACGATTGAGTTAATGAATTGTTATTGTTTTTGTGTGTGGTTTTTTATTGTGTAAATTGACAAAGATGGCAAGTACTTTATGGTTTCCACTTCCGTTCTCCTAAACTGGGAAAACATACGTATCCACACAAAAGATTTTAAGGGTAAAAAATGTTCTCAGTCTGACCCTCGATTTATGAAGATGGGTGAACATACAATGTACTGAACATATAGAAGAAAATATTCGGAGGCTATTATCTCCTGAATACCCGCTTTTACAAAAATGCAAATATATTTTTGATATTTACTTCAAGCAGATTCCTACTTTTGGAACACTTCTCTTTTTACTGTTCATCTTCGCAGAGTGGCAGCAGCGTGGAAATCCGCATGAGACATATATTATGTATAGACCTAACCTTTACCTAGAACGGTACTTCTAAAGTTAGTTTTTCTCTTCCGTCATTTCCCTGTGACATGACCGCTTTAATGCATTGTCTTGGTAATTAACTAGTTTTTTGTTGTCATTGACAATAGACTAATAACAGTTATTATAGGCCTTGCCAGCAAAGTAACGTAAGGTAACGGAGGTAGGTACCCTTAAGAATAATTAACAACATAGGCCTGAGACAGCTTATTTTACCATGGTTGTGCTACAAGAGTCGGCTAACAGATGCCATTAATTAATATCAAGGCTAGCCTATGTAGAATGGCTATAAGATGTCTGGCTGGATTTGGGAGGTAAGGTAACTTTTGACTTACACAGGCCTATTTACCAAGGTCTTCTTTTGTACCTTACACCCTAAAGAAAGAAGTACTACTTGACATTCACTGTACACAAACCCATCTAGTAGGCCTATGTACACCAAATACGTATTATACGGTAATTATATTTAGCTCTCCAGTGTGATGCAAATTGAGAATTGCAATATGCCTATTATCATTATTCATGATTGATTGATTGATTGATTGATTGATTGATTGATTGATTGATTGATTGATTGATTGATTATCTTTATTAAAGGAGTTATTAAGGCCAGTCTAGATGTTAGTCAGTAAACTTATGTGAGTCTGCAAAAACAATGATTTGGTTCCAACAAGGTCCAGCATAGTAGTATAGTAGCCTATAGGCCCTATTCTATGGCAAGACATTGTGGATATAAACAAGCTATTTAGCACATTATGTAGGTTTTGACTTAAATCAACAAGTTTTTAAATGAGAATCAACTGATTTAAGTAAATTATATCCTGATCTATACTAGTTAGTATTTATTTGTTTAGTAGGGGAAGTTACAGGTTGGGAAAGAACATAGAACATATGGCCTATAAAGTATGAAGCACGTAAATTATTTGGCATACTCGGTATCTATTACCAGTAAATCCTACTCCCCGAACACGTCGGTAACACTAAAATTGTGATAGGTAGAACAAACGGTACTCTCGTAATTAGTGACGACATCGGGTACCCGGAAACCAGTTCCGTGGGGAACCGGTTCCGACTTTTCAAACCGGTTCAAAAATAAAAAATAAAAAAATAAATTATTTTTACAAAGTGATGTTAAAAATTTGTAATTCATAATTGACAATTTCTTATTTGTACGGAACTACGTAACAGCACCATCTTTTCTCACAGATTGTGAAGTTATTCAGCTATGCTAAGCCCATCCCACTCCAGATTGCACAATAGGCTATGGGTGTTCAAGGACGCGCGCATTGTTTGAACTTTGAAGAATGCTTTTTAAGGGCACTTTTTGACCTGCTGATTGTAAATTGTAACTTTAAAAAAAAAAAAAAAAAAAATCTTTTAGAACCGGTTCCAAACCGGTTCCGGGGCGGAGGTACCGGTTCGGACTTTTTGGACTCGATGTCATCACTACTCGTGATGGCACCATTTTGGTTATTGGGTGCCGGTAGGGACCAATTTGTGAGGTGATAAAGACTTTCCTAAAACCAGTTCATGTTTGATGTTCTAGAGTGAAGAAAAAGATTTGTTTCACAGTTGCAGTAATTCTACTCATCATCATATTACGAAAAGTGTTCCTTCAAACGCAACCATACCAACCAACACAACAAAATCACTCAAAGCTAAATGAGCTCAGGGATAATAACATTAAAACTATTCTTTATTGGAATACATATTTCAACATGAAACATTTTTCATTTGGTATAGGACAATTTCCTTTTGAAGAAACAGGATGCCCGGTTACCAACTGTGTGTTGTGGGACAAGCAAGACGGAGCACCTGGCATTCCATACGAAGAGTTTGATGCTGTACTTTTCCATGCAATTGATACAAGAGAAGGATCGTTATTATCAACCAAGCCTTTAAAACGACATGCTAGACAGAGATATATATTCTTCTTACTTGAATCGCCTGCAATGCATGTCACTGACTTCAGTCACCTAAATGACTTCTTTAACTGGACATTCACCTACCGACAGGATTCAGATATTTATTTTCCTTATGGATGGTTCAGCGAGGTACCCAAGCGCAACCACAATCAATTTCCTAATGCCAAAGTACCACTTTTCCTAGAACCAAACTTCCAAAACAAACTACCCGAGTCAACAACAATTACCAACAAAAAAAAGTTGGTTGCTTGGGTCGTTTCAAACTGTGTGACAGAAAGTATGAGAGAGTGGTATGTTGGAGAGTTGTCTCGCCACATTGAAATTGACATCTATGGAAACTGTGGGACGTTCAGTTGTGATCCAGCAGACTGTGATGCAATGTTGGAAAAAAACTACAAATTTTACCTCGCTTTTGAGAATTCGTTATGCAGCGATTACGTGACCGAGAAGTTCTTTCGTACAATGCAGTATAATATTGTGCCAATAGTTTACGGAGGAGCAGACTACAAAAAAATTGCCCCAACCATGTCTTACATTGATGTTGATGATTTTAATACTCCTAAAGACCTGGCCGAATACTTATTATATCTTGACAACAGTCCAGGGGAATACCAAAAATATATGTGGTGGAAACCATATTACAGTGCACGTAGAAGCAATAAACATTCTATATGCCAACTCTGTGCTATGCTAAATGACCCTAACCTTCCAAGTAAAGTGTATCACAACATAGATTCATGGTGGAACTGGAAAGTCTGCCAGTCCCCTAAAAGGTTCTCTCTCAACAATACCAATTGGGTAGTTAACGATATTGGAAGATATTTTCATTCAATGCATCTGTAGAATCTAGACCTAATATTGATATGATAGGGTACACATTTTATTTCACTTCATCCCTAGGCAATGTAGGTCCTATGGGAGAGTGGGGCACAGTGGAATAATGTTTAGGTAGGCCTACTACATGTACGAGATAGTTTTTTTATTTATTTTATTGGCTGTAGGCTAAGGTTGCCAGGTGTCCTGAAACAAATTGTAAATTCGCAAACTTTGCTAGCGGTATATTACGCTCATATCCACTCGCATACGGACTAATGTTCTGGGGCGCCTCATCGCAAGCAATCCGTGTCTTTCGCATTCAAAAGCGAGCCATCAGAATCATGGTTGGAGCCAATAGGAGAAAATCCTGTAAAGAATTATTTAGAAATCTAAAAATACTGACTCTTCCATGTATCCTTATTCAAATCTGTGTAATCTTTGTTCACAATAATCCTGAATGGTTTCCCCGCAATTCACAAATTCATCACCATGGCACACGCTCGCAAATCAACATTCATATCGACTCTTTCAGCACATCCAAGTTTACCAAAGGACCATTGGCTCTATGCTCAGCCCTCTATAACAAATTACCAGCAGACATCAAACTCATAAATACAAGCAGGCACATAATTTTTAAGGCTAGAGTAAAATCATTTCTGCTTGACAAGTGTTTTTATTCTATTGATGAATTTGTAAATCAGAATGACCCGACAAAACTAAACTAATAAACAGTCTTTTATTATGTCAGCACCCTGCACTATCCCTTGGGTATGTTTATATGCTTGTCAGTATAATGTTTTGTCAACTTAAACTTAGGCCTACCCTTTTATGTTATTAACTTTTGTTCTAGACTGAATTATAATTATTATACTTATAACTAAGTTAAGTATGCTCGACCTAGAATAGATACCTAAGGATATAAAGTATATCTATGTATAAGAATATATACAATTTCACACTCTCTTCGGAGCAGTGCATAGGCCTATCTGTACCATGTACACGATCAAAATGAAATAAAGAATTATTATTACCAGGGAAATCCTGTATTTGATGGGTGTTTCCCACGTCCCGTGTGCTGCAACCCATTGATCAGCATATATATCACTATTTAGAATAAAGGAGACCGCTTTTGCAAAACGGCGCGCGGGCATATAGTTACCAATTCCTCCCCGCGGCCTATCAGTTGGTGCCTGACCAGTTTGCGGCTGCTGGTAGTGAGTTAGTTGTTATTCGAGTGCATCATAAGCGCGGTGAGTCATTGTAGCAAGTCTCTTGCCGTAATGCAATATCCTCAACCTCGTGGCGTGCGTTAAATAACTCTGTAGTGTGACCAGCCAACCCGCTGGGTATGTGGAGTGGGGGGATGGTGAGCTTCCGGCAAACCACCCCAAGAGACGCGGAGGTTAGTTGGGGAGTGCGCGTCCTCCCAGGCGCATGTTGGCTTACCTATTATCAGTGTGTTTGTGTTGTGACTCTAATAATAAATCACCATTGATTAACTTCAATTGCGTACTCTTGTCCCTAGTTCCTTACATCCCCAGTTAATCGTTGCCCGTGTGAACTGTGGACCCATTACAACTCTTAGGGGTGTTTTGTAACTAAACCACGGGCTACAATCACAATCGAACTCAATGAATCAGTGACAGACACGGTAGCCTATTGACATAGATTACAGAATTTTGTTGTTCATGGAGGGAAAGCGCCCAACGCTTTTATTTTCCTAGCAAGGAAAAAGTTTGTTGGGCAAAAATTTATTTTTTATTTTTTAGTACGTACATTTAAATATAAGCGTTGTTTAAAAAAAAAAAATCATGTAGGGCCTAGGCCCTATTATTTTATACTTTTAAGTCTTTAACGATTGTTGTAGGCCTAATCGAATATGTGCTCACTGGACGTGTCCCAATTTCTGCATCTGGTTGGCCCATCTGCCCATCCTCACTAGCTGTGACTAATTTCCTACATGAAGCTTTGTTTGATTAACTAGGAAAACGCTAAAGTCCCGCCGCGTTGTTGGATGAGCGTTTTTGTAAGTTTTTAGTTTGCGTGGGACCACTTTTCCTTTGCAAGTGCTTTGTGAATGCATTGTAGATAGTAGTAGGCCTACAGTACTACCTCCCCATAACCTTAATGTCCATGTAAAATATGAACTTTGTAGTCCCTCCCGTTTGATCAGAATCGGCCCAAATGACACGAAAATATCGCACTAAAAATCGAAAAAAATCGTAAAAGTGCGATATTCATGAGAAATATTTCTTCGATTGTACCCAAAAACGTGGCACGTCTAAGTTCAGAGATTTCGAAGGTCCCCTTCAATTTTCATCAAGATCGCTTATGCCGTTTGCCCGGAATCGTGCGAACAAACAGACAAAAAAAAACAAAAAAAACATTTGGAGCTAAATTTTTTGGGGGGTCAGTGAAATTGAAGTCTTCGCTTCGCTCGCTACGCTCATCCAATTAATTATGATGAATTAATTGATTGACTAGTGAATGTGATAAATTGATTCATGTAGGGCCTATTGTCATCAAGAATATACGCCTGTGTGAAAAATTTCAGCTTCAAGTGAAGCTGAAAAGAGAGCTGAGCTGGGAAGTGAGTGAAATATTGATTCCCATATAAAACTTTGATTTATTAATTATGATGAATTAATGGATTAATTAGTGAATCTGTTAATTGATTCATCTATTGTCATCAAGAATACGTATATATGTGAAAAATTTTAGCTCGATTGGACATTGAGAAGTGGGTGAAATATTGATTATAAGATTTCATCTAGACAGACAGACAAACACATGAAGCTAATATAAGCGTTGTAAAAAATAACTCGTTGGTCTTGTGGTTAGCGTATCTGCTTCCAATGCAGAAGGTCCAGGGTTCGATTCCTGCTAAAGTCAGAAGTTTTTTAACTTCTGATTTGGACTTAAGTAAAGTCCATCAGTTCTTGTCTTAGGAGTTTGTAAACGGTGACTTTGGAGCCGTCCTAGCAACGAAGCACATAATAAATTTCAGAGTTGTTCTGAATCGGCCTTGTTGATTCTGGCGTTGATTCGCGGGTGTTCGCACTGTCCATACCACTGATTGCTGTATTTCCTATTAAAAATATCGATCTTTGGTTGGTTATCGCTCGCTCGTCGATTGCGTCGGGGCCTGCAAGGTTGGCTTGGTCGCTTTGATTTAAAGTCCCCCACTGAAAATCAGTTATATAACTGAGTGGGTAGACTCTAAATAAAATTTATTTATTTATTTATTTATTTATTTAAAGTAGTAGGCCTAATTTGTTTAATTTTAATTTTTTGTAGGGCCTAGGTTGGATTCCTGCAAATTTTGCTGTCCATGTTAACAGTCACTCTATCTATTGGTCCTTGACGTTGGTGTGAAATTTGGTCAAAATCGGAAGAGTAGTTTGGCCCCTGCGCATACATACCTACACACATTAACACTACAAAGTGCCGAAAACTTGCCATGGAGACTCCGTTTGCTACGCTCACTCGCCCAATTACATAAGTCCACAAATTTTGTCCATTTTTCATCCACACTAACACACGAGTCCCTCCATCCATTGAGGTTTGCCATGAGAAAATCTCTGATGCCCTCCTTGTCTGCCCTTTTATATTTCCAAACAAATGTGCAAGTAGGTAGGCCTATGTGTGTGATACATTGATGCGTTGCGGCTGTGGTTCACCTAGCCAGAACCAGCGACCAGCTCCTGAAGTCGATGCAACTTTTCAGAAAACATTCGACTCTCTTCGAGCTACTTGTTGGGGACCTTAGCCTATATAAAATAAATTACGAGAAAATTCGGGATATTATGTTGTCTGTTGCGACATTAACTCACATAGGGGATAGGCCTATGCCTCTACATTCAATACGATTGAGATCTAGGCTACGGTACTCCACTAGTAGGCTACATACGAACCACCACAAGCTAAAACATTGTACAACTACACGCCGCTGCGCAAAACATGTTTTCTCGATGGGTAGTCTAATAGGCCTTTAGGCTACCTATGTATATCCTATGCATAGCCTACCTTGCCCACTCCGCTGCAGACTCACCAGAATGACACGTAAGATATTCAACAAAAACTTGTAGGTCCTACGTTTGCCTCGATTTCTGTGTAGGCCCTAGGAAGTATTTTTATTTTTTTCTGCAATTATGCCAGTGTTAAAAAATCGGCACATTATAGGCCTAGCCTATATCAATCTTTTTGGGTTTGGAGGTCATCAAATGGGTACTCTTGTACTTGGCGGGTCCCAACTTTTTAACACGTTTTTGTCCGATAAAAAAACACTGAAAAACACCTTTGCAAATAAAAGTTTAACTAAAAAAAAAAGGGTTTTTTAAAAGGTACTGCCCTAAACCCTTTAAAACGTCGTTTTTTAAATATAAAGGATTTTTCAACGAAAAGGTTTCTTTTTAAAATAGGCCTAGGACGTTAGAGGAATAATTTATTTTTTTTCTTGTCTTTAATAAGGGGGGGGCTTTTTGACGCCCAAAAAACCCACCGGGGGCTTCGCCCCTGGACCCCAGCTAGTCTACTTTTAAGGGGCAGCCGCACCTCAAAAAATTTGACAAAAAAAAAAAACGTTTCAAAAAGTTGGGACCCGCCAAGTAGGCCTACAAGAGTTCCATCAAATGTAGGCCTCTACTACGGTTTGTTTTAGGCCTAGGGGCTACATTTATTTTTAAGAAAAATGTTTAGGCCCTACTTTGACATCATGATTGTAGAAGAAAGACCAATGAATACGATGGATCGGGGTCTATCAACGGCTACAGAGATAGTTCTTTACCGCACTTGTCAAATATTTGACTGTCTGCAAGGACGTGACTGGTGTGCATTGTCTACATCACTATTAGCGGCTGTGCGCGCATCCACTAGGGGCCTATTATTATTGTTATTATTACATAATGTAGGCTTACTATTGTTACTTAGGCAGTTAGGCCCCTCTGCACGGGGGTAGGAAACAACTTCCATTTTTTTTTGTCATTTTTTGGCGTTTTTTGTGTTGTTGAAGGGGTAATTTCCCCTTTTTCGGTTTTCCGAGAAAAAAATGAAAAAATTTACTACCATATTCCAGTGTGGAAATTTTAATGTTCCCTTTAATTTTTTTAGGTACCGCATTAGGGTTTTTAATTTTTGTAAACAATGTTTTTCATCTTTTCACTAGTGGAAATTTGGAGCCGCATTTGTGCGTCCACATGCACATCGCCATTTTTGATTTGGGAAAGCGTAATCTCCTTGACACGTCTCTACCGCTGCGTACGCAGCGAAAAAAAGTATTTTTTTGTTTAAAATCGCACTTTAAAAGGTTTTAAAAAGGTTTTTTTTTTAAAAATAGCGACTTTAAATTTTTTTTAAAAAGGTTTTTTTTGTTTAAAATAGCGATTTTAAAGGGTTTTTTAAAAGTTTGTTTTTGAAAAACTCGGGATAGGAAAACTAATTAATTTTTTACGTGAACCGGCGTTTATTACCTTATTCGTATTTTTGTTGCCTTTTGTTCAAAAAATTTTTAAAACCTTTAACGTCGCATTTTAAAAAAAAATACCTATTTGACCTTTAACGTGCTATTTTAAAAAAAAATACGTTTTTTTAACCTTAACGTCGTTTTTTAAAAAAAAAAACCTTTTTTTAAACCCTTTAAACGTCGCTATTTTAAACAAAATACTTCTTACGTGCGTACGCAGCGGAAGAGAGTAGGGGAGGAGTAGCGTTTTCCAAACCACCAGGGCGGTCTACGTACATGACACACAATTTACACAGGTAAAAAGCGAAAAATTAGTAACAGTGAAAAGATCGTAATGCGGTAGCGGGAAAAGAATTGGGGGACTATTAATTCACTATGTGAAAATTTGGAAAATTTTTATGCATTTTTCTCGGAAAACCGTAAGGGGCCAAAATTTACCTTTAAAGAAATGACAAGGAAAAAAATAGGACTATTGCGGCTGGGGCGCGCATCCACTAGGGGCCTTTTATTATTTTTATTTTACAAAATGTAGGTTACTTTTATTAGCGGTTAGGCTATGTACTGGTCAACTTCCTTTTTTTGTGTTGCATTTTTTGGCGTTTCTTGTTGTTGTTAAATGTAATGACAAGGATAAAATAGCCTCCTCCAAAATCCCCCAGAGGGTTTCAATTTGAGACGTGATTATTATGGGGAATGCGCTGTTTTTTAAAGTAAATTACCAAAAATCAAAAAGAGGGGCATTTGGTGTTGCCACCATGGAGCAAACATAGGCCTAAATAAAATTGTTTACATTCTTGGGAAAGACCAGGGTTGTGAACTTGTGATGTCCTTTCTTTTAAGAGACTAAAAATGATATTGACACAGGCATAGGCCTAGGCCTAGGTTAGAGCCTGTGTTTTAAATGAACCACTAGGCCTAGGCTAGGCCTAGGCCTAGGCCTAGGCATAATCTATTGAGCTTACCTGACAACGTCCTTTGTAAAACAAACTACGGTTCTTCTGTCATCTCCCTGTCCAATGGAAAAATGATGCAAGTCTGCATCTGTAGATTCATCACAAATCTTATGTATGAGGAAACGTCTGTAATTATTTACAGGTGGAAACAGCAGCACACTGAAAGTGAAAATTGAAGAGTAAGAGTGGTTCGGTGCTTGACCAGACTAACATTCTACTGGAACTAAGCATTCAACCGCGAGCTAACCCAGGGGAACATAAATTTCTTTTCATGGAGATTTCAGTAGGTAAGGCCTACCTAGCCTAGGCCTTCACATTCTTCCGGGAGGGGGGTAAAGGGGCCCCGGGTAGGTTTTTTTTTTTTTAGGGTAGCCCTAGGAAGTAGGGTATGGGCCCTACCCCGGCCCAGTAGGCCTAGGCCTGGCCCAGGCCCAGCCCAAAACAAGATATTTTAATTGAAAAGGGAGCCTAGGGCTAGGCCAACCCATGGGCTAAGCTGTAACCTGTTCTCAAGACCAGTTTAGTCACAAAGGTTACCTAGGCCTAGGGCTAAGCCCCAAGTCTTTCTTAACCCTACCTTTTTGAACTGCTCGACTCTGCACTTTGGCCTTTGAGCCCTACGTCATTCACAAAATATGTTATGTCTTTTGCAACATTTTCCAAAAATTCATCATCTGCGATATTCCTATACATTATCTATACGCCATTTAAATAATTGTCATAGAAACAAGTAAGCTAGACGCCTACAAAGCAATACACTAAAGAATATAATATAAATTCTAGCCTAGAAAACGCGAAGAAACACAAATCTTTCTTTTGTTCACTCACACTCAAGGTCACTTAAATGACAAATTCGACTATCGAATCAAAAATCGAAATTAGTCGAATCTTACCCAATAAATAATGCGTACGTTTTTTGAACGTAGCGTTGTGCTAATTTTTGTATTATTTTGATACGATGAAAACAACAATATAAATTGTATCTAGTCAGTTGTCACGAAAAGAACCAATGAACTGAAACTTTAAAAAAAAACTTGAACTTTAGTAGGCAGCTATGGCCTATAATTTGTAGACCCTCAACGCAACCTCGGTTAATAAGCTTAAACGAAAAGTTCAGTTTCGTTTTTCATGACCCACATAGCAGGCGTAATAATAACTCGACGCTCGTCGGTATTGCGTGGTGGCATAATGTGCTCTTCAATCTTAGTAACTTTGAGTTTACATTTTCTTGGTATACAAAAGCTACGACGGACGCTTCAGCCGCGTTGATGGATAAGCGTTTTTGAAGTTTTGACTTTTGATAACGCTTTTCATATGGTTTTTTACTTTCGTTTTGCCATTGTCAACATTTCAAAATTTTTAGTAGTATATTATTATTCTTTATGGTTATTGGTTATAAACCATTAATTTAAGAAATGTATCCTCGACCAGAAATAAATCAAGGGTAGCTGGGTAGGGTATAATAAAAATACAAGGTACCATGACACCTTGATTTACTTATGGTTGATGGCGTAGGTACAAGCTACTTGCAACACCTTAGGCCTATAAACATATAAAATAATACATATAATAATACATATAAACAACAACATATACTACAATGAAACATAAGAATCGAAGGAGTATCGAAAGCTCGAAAGACAAGCCACCTGTGAACCTGTGGTAATTGTCCTTCGTCCGGGATAGAATTTGGGCAAAGATTATCTCGCAAATAAAAACTTTTTGTAGAGGAGTATTTAACACGATAAATAATTTTACTCCTCTCACCGATCCTCCCCGCTGCTGCTGCAGACGACAACGACGATGACGACATGAGAAATCACCCTTATTTCCCATCCCCTTTACCTGTGGCTATCTGTCTTGACACACGGGATCTGTTCTCCTCACACCCCCTTGGATATAGTGGCGAATATGACCTTACGGAAGAGGCGCCCATAAACAAAACAAACAGATCCTTCGGGTTGTTCAATGGTATCAGGGTTCCACTTACCGTTATCCCTATTATTACCATCGGACACTTGAACTTTGTCTATGTTTGTGACAACGTCTCTGGCTTGAGCATTTTAGTTTGATTCGTTCTTCATATCTCGGGCCAAACTTCGACTTGTAGCCTAAATTATTATGCAGAACGAGCTTTGCAGATTGAAATGTTGCCCCCTCTCCCCTAACTTAGCCAAGAAAAGGCGAATCAAAGGATAGTCGTCTTCAAATACCATTGGAAATTCCCTTCCAACTCTTTTAGTCTCCTCACATCTGGACAGGGACACGAATAAATTTAACTTTCTTGTGGTACATATGGTTTACATTATTTCATTAAACAATAATATTGTTAGGTTGTTAATAAGGTTAACAACCAAGAATTATAAAATTTACATATTATATATTATAATATATGTTTGGAGTGTTGGAAACTGTTGTTTTTCTATACTCCAAAGCCTTGAGAGAGCTTGCTTGCCTCGATCTACATAGTTGACCTTTGTCAATAAAGTTCTAGGTCGTGGTGCATGTTTTGCGAGTTTCGTGCAACCTCAAATGACGTTCAGAAGTTTAAAATGGGTAGGGTTCTCTCTCCTCCATATCACAGTCCATCACATTGGTCCACTACGCTAATAAGAAATAACACACTCTCACTCAAATTCGCAGTCTGTCTCACACTCACACTCACTCACAGTCGCACTCACACTATTACACTCTCAATACACTCTCATTCACACTCACAGTACTCATACTGACTCTCCCAACCAGTCTAATTTTCATCCTTGATTTCAATCGCACACGTTCACTCATAAATACACTCAAGAGGACTAAAACCTCGGGAAAAACCTTCAGTCAGGATTTCCGGTCTCGACGGGATTTCAACCCGGGACCTCCCGAATCAAAGCGCGCACACACAGTCGGTAACGTCCAAATCTACCCATTTGAATGCTTGCCAATTTATTTATAGGCATCCTAACTGGTTTAATATATTTCTAATAGGGCCTTCAAATTCCAACTCGACACCTTCTCGCGGTTTGGCCCGTGATTAGGAGAGTTTCACTCCCTGAAACTAATGGCGAGCTCTGGGTCGTCGTTTGGGGAACCCCCTTTCCCCTTTGCTACCTCCCCGACGGCGACGACCAAAGACAACACGGACGGATGATGACACAGACGGAGACGACTAGGCATCCTAACTGGTTTAATATATTTCTAATAGGGCCTTCAAATTCCAACTCGACACCTTTTCGCGGTTTGGCCCGTGACTAGGGGAGTTTCACTCCCGAAAAATAATGGCGAGCTCTGGGGCGTCGTCGGGGAACCCCTTCCCTTTGACTACCTCCCCGATGGCGACGACAAAGACAACACGGACGGATGATGACACAGACGGAGACGACCACGACGTGGGGAACCCCTGCCCTCCCCATATGCTTGTGGCTGGTTCTGACCAGCACAGGCCTGCCCACCCTTTGTCCCCCCGCGTCATCCCTTACGTCCCTCCCTTCGTCTCGATTAGCCAAGTTGCATAAATATGAGACGTAAAGCAGAATCCAATCAATAAAATTTTCTTCCATCTTATTTTGTTTTTATTTGTATATCTATTTTTTACTATTTACACATATAAAAATGTATTATTTTATCATTGTTGTTAACATTACTATGATAGTTGCTCAACATTTTACACTTTGAACACTGTTGTTAAAGGACCTTTCGCCACACTTTAATAAAAAAAAAATACAGAGGGAATAAAACCCGTTCCAATCCCCGAGCGGAAAACACCTTCAGTCAGGATTGCCGGTCACGACGGGATTCGTACTCGAAACCTCCCGAATCACAGTCAAGCGCTTAGCGCTCGAGCCAACACTGTTGGTAAGTTCAAAAAGAGTGTTTATTCTTATACATACAGTTGGAAAAAAGTGTCCGAAATGTTCCGAACATGATTATTTTTTCAATTACTTATAATACATACACTTATTAAATTATTTGTAATGCCATAAAATAATAAAGGTTTTCCATTTTCAAAGATTTGAGTGAAATGCAAAAACAATTTAGAAATAGTAAAGCGAGGATCGAGCCCATGGTTTCCTACTTGCCAGGCGGGTACGTCTAATTCAAGGGTATGTCTATCGACTTATTTTTGTATATCTTGAAATTACTGCCGTTATTGCTCAAATTAGGAAGCGAAGCTCACTTTTCTGTCCGTCCGTCCATCTGTGCGTGTGAGATGTACCTCGATAAAAACCGAACACGACGTCCGATTGACATGCGTTTTTGTTGGAATTGCCCTTCAGCAAGGATGCAAATGTTTTTGTTAACCCTGGTGGCAAGGGGGGAGTTGATAGAGACCCCAGAAAGTTTGAAAACCCATGGCCCGGCACTTCCACCATTACTGAATGCGAGAACAAGCAATAAACATTTGTATAGCAAGCTAACCCGGCGCCGCCACCAAAATGTATAAACGCACGGCGAATTATTAGGGTATTCCCGTACCCGTGCTTTTTCAATGATAATAACAACGGCTCCTTATAACAACACATACTATGGTTTGTTGTTCTTATCTAATTGGTAGCGGAGATACAGTTACGGCTGCTCGCTCGCACGGATACGGACACGGTAATTGTACGGAAATACCAGTCGTCTCCATTGAAAAGCGAACGTGGTGTCGGAAGAAAGTAACACGCGTAACTCTACTTGCATAATGTTATACTTTCTCCTGCTCTTATAGCACCAGCCCAGGATTACCGCGCGCCGCTTGTAACTTATAATTACCATTGTTTCCAGAAATTGCGTGTGTCGGAGTAGAGTGTATAACAAGAGTAATCTTTTGTGGTATAGTGGTTTGCTCCGCGTAATGTGGATGCACTGTCAAGGTCGTTTAACACGCGATGCATAGTGAAATGTTACAGTTATTAATCGCATCAACAGCTTTTTACAAAACACCGGAATCGTTTTGACTATATCCCGGGCACGACTTGATTGTTTTATGGGACGAGGGCCACACTCTAATTAATGCTCTCGAGGAAATGCACCTGTATGAGGTCCAGCCAATAATAAGCAACACTCAGATGAATGTGCCACACGTAGGCGAGTAGGAAGGGGGGGGGGGGAAGCCCTCTCCCACTTTCCCCCGTGACCCCTCTACTTTTTTGTGAATTCCCCCCCCCCCCCCCCCACTTCAGAATGGTAAACGTCCAGTTCGCCGTTCATCGACAAGTCTACAACTGCATAAAAACTAGTTGCAGTCAGTATGCACCTAGGGTGTGCTGACTTGTGGCTATTATTGTGCAGAAGCAAAAAATATAAAATAACAGAAGCTCAATTAAATTAAGTAATCATCCCATTCCAAGGTTCGAGTTTCTACGCGCCTGGTCGCACCCGTCACGATTTTTGGCAATCGTCCCGGATTAGTAAATGAAAATGTTATCTGTTGTTACGAGTTTATTTGTTGAAGTAAATACCATTGAGTTTGATCACTATCGTTCACTATATGTTGACCCAAAATATTTTTCTATGTAGTACATTTTTTTCATAAGTTCCTTACACCAAAAGTCAAATCATACGAAATAACATAAAATGCACGTTTGATAAATTTTCATGGATGTTGATGCATTTGAATGCAATTTTTATCTTTTGGAAGATGTATGAATTTTTTTATTATTGTTTTTTTTTTTTATTTTAACTCGCCTAAGATGCCACTTTCAATTTCAACAAGTAGTTGGTAATGAACATACGTGGGTTTAAACAATATATTTATAACTTATTTAGGCCATTCGTGTACAAAATAATTTCGTTGGTGGAAAATTGTGCAATTTGTATATTAATGTTGAGACAACCTATTCCACCATAAACTGACATGAATTAAATTGAATGTTATAACGTTATTATATCATTCTTATTATAATGGTTAATGATTTCGATGAATGTGGACTGTTAAAACTAAAATAATAATTTCAATATGGGCAATCGCTTCGGTAACCTTTTTGCTTCGCTTCAGCAAGTTGGCGACCTTGTCCCCAATAACTGTACCGCTATAGTTCAAAGACATTGCGTATTATGACGTGTTTCTAAACCACTGAGCCGCAATGCGGGCCGCCACTCTTAACATAAATACGGTAATTTGAATGCAAGTGTATGACTTAATCGCAAGTGAAAATAATCAGGAAACGTCTTCAGACAGGAAGTAATAGAACGACGGACACTTCCCCATGAATCCTTAAAAAAAGTTATTTCAGAGCTTATTTAAAACCTATATCTATGTCTTGTCTATGGGATGGTTGCAAACAACAGTGCACAGTTTACTTCATGAATTGAAGTATCATTCAAAACCATGTCATCTCCACTTTGACTTTTTTTAACACATTGAATGAGTTAGACATGAATTTGAATAGATATTTATGTACAGTACAAGTTTAAAACAAGGCCATATCCAATATTATAACACTAGAAAATCAGACATCAACTTCAAAACCAGCTAACAACTTGCAGTGAATTTCAAATTCGGCTATTTCATGGAGATGGCTATAGTATTGCATCCATACCCTCACCTCACTTTCTTAAAATAAAACCATTACTATACTTACAAGCTTGTGGGTTGTTCCTTGCAATTAAAAAAAAGCTATAAGACAAGTATGTTACTTTAATAAATAATAATTTGGTACTGATTCATAGCAATATTTATAACTACTTGGTTAATGAATTAGTCTTGTCTGTTGTGGTTTTTTAATTGTTATATTGTTTGTAAAGTAGTCGAAATATCACTTTTTTGTTTCAGTGGATAGTCCAATTATTTGTATTTTTAACGATAATAACTGTTATATAGTTTCATTTTTTACTATAAGAATATTATTATACTAATAACTGCGAATTTATTCATAAAAGTTACAGACTTCAAATTTTTATAGAATTTAGGATTTTTAGTTTTCATATTACAATATAATATGGTCATTGCAACAATGGGAGAAAACTATACAAACTTACTTTTCCCGATACAATTGATTCACAAAAAGGTTCGCCCCCCGCCACCAAACCAAAATTTTTTAAATTTTTATCGTGGGAAACCTGTTATAGGGTGCAATTAGCCCCTCTTCAGGTGAACTAGGTATGTGCGGATAGGAAATTGTGAAGGGATGTCCGAGGGCTGTTTAAGAGGACTCAATCCCTTGCATTCGCCTCAACGACTGAGGAAAACCTCGGAAAAAACCTTCAGTCAGGATTGCCGGTCTCGACGGGATTCGAACCCGGGACCTCCCGAATCAGAGTCGAGCGCTTAGCGCCCGAGCCAACACTGTCGGTCACCAAACCAAGGGTTAGTTAGTAGTTACGCCACTGTTGTAGCCTAAATCTTCTTGCAAGCTATCCCACTTCTGAAAAAAGCACAATCCGTTACACCGCAAACGAACGGTTTAGTGCCTAAAAAGAGTACAAAGCTCGACTCTCATATTTGAGTGGCTCTACATGAATTGTTGGCGTTATGTGGTTTACGAAAGAACGTGCATTGTTATCAATCTATTTTACAAAACACTTTGTTTTCTTTATAAGAGAAATTGCGGTAAGTTTGTGATTGTAAAAGTAAAAATTGTCGAATAACAAATGGCATGCCTTTGCAATATTGTCTTGGGATATCGCTATTCGCTAGATCGATACCGGAGCTAAGCAATAATTGGGGCTTGGGATATAGCTATTCGCTAGATCGATACTGGCTACCGGCAAACCTGACTGAAGCCTGAAGGTCATGACGAAGGTTTGATTTAACAAAAAGGTTTAGTCAAACAAAAGTGTTACTAGTTTGTTGAGCATACAATCTACAATCACTTTTCAAACACTGCAATATGTTAATGAATAATTGGAAGCGTAGCGTAACATTGGAATGCTTGTCACTTTCTCGCGCAAGTTATTCAAGATGCGTTATGGACATCAGTCATCAACAACGGCACCTTCGGTCTAGCCACAATGTAGCGGGTGCAAACGGTGCATGTTATTTGAACAGAGTGGATATTTTCATGTATTTTGCTCTACTCGATGTGGAGGGAGCTTGAGTTTGTTAACGAGGGAGCGGAGCGACCGAGTGTCTCCATTCAACTCAAACGGCCCTCATTCTGTGATTCTGTCTGTCTGTCTGTACGTCGAAAATCAGCCGAACCGCTGAACAGATTGCGCTGAAATTTTAAACAGACATCCGGTACGAGTTTACTAAGAACTGTTAACAAAATCAGCTTGATCCATTGCGATTAAAGCCTACAATAAATAAAAATGTGATTTTTAATAATATCAATGGCATTTGTTTCGTAGCAGTTAGCGGGACGAGGATGACGTAGCCTGCATGGCCTAGTGGTAACCATTTAGCCTTCCGCACGGATGGATGGGGTTCGATACCCGTCAGTTCAACTTTTTTATATTTTTACACCCACATATTATTTTTGAGGGGTGTTAAATGGGAAATAAAAATTAGGTGATTTTGTTTTATCTTGGAAATTTGTTAATGTTTCACGCTAATACGTTTTGAATACGATTCGCATTTTGAATGTTCAATTTAAATAATTATTGTGGCAAGCAGAGTGAGTTCCTGTAAGGTGACCAGACGGTCCGGTTTTAGAAGTCAAAACACTTGGCTAACTCACTCGTTTAACAACGACTTTGGCGTTTCCCTAGTAAAACGAGGGAGCGGAGCGACCGAGTGTCTCCATTCAACTCAAACGGCTCTCATTCTGTGATTCTGTCTGTCTGTCTGTCTGTACGTCGAAAATCAGCCGAACCGCTGAACAGATTGCGCTGAAATTTTAAACAGACATCCGGTACGAGTTTACTGAGAACTGCTAACAAAATCAGCTAGATTCATTACGATTTAATCCTACAATAAATTAAAATGTGATTTTTAAAATATCTATAGCATTTGTTTAGTAGCAGCTAGTGGGACGATAACTACGTGGCTTGCATGGCCTATTGTTAAGTATTTAGACTACCGCACGGAGGGTTGAAGTTCGATACCCATTAGCTCGAACTTTTTTATATTTTTACACCCACATATTATTTTTGAGGGGTGTTAAATGGGTAATAAAACTTAGGTGATTTTGTTTTATCTTGGAAATTTGGTAATGTTTCACGCTAATACGTTTTGAACATGATTCGCATTTAAAATGTTCAATTTAAATAACTAGGGAAACGCCAAAGTCGTTGTTAAACGAGTGAGTGAGCCATGTGTTGAGTACCCGGGAACATCGCCTTTTCTCCCATATACCTAAGGCTCGATGTAGCCCAGTATGGGGAATGATACCGGATACTATACACATAGGTCACTCACTCGTTTAACAACGACTTTGGCGTTTTCCTAGTTAAACGAGGGAGCGGAGCGACCGAGTGTCTCCATTCAACTCGAACGGTTCTCATTCTGTGATTCTGTCTGTCTGTCTGTACGTCGAAAATCAGCCGAACCGCTGAACAGATTGGGCTGAAATTTTAAACAGACATCCGGTACGAAATTATTGAGAACTGCTAACAAAATCAACTAGATCCATTGCGATTTAATCCTACAATAAATAAAAATGTGATTTTTAAAATATCGATAGCATTTGTTTAGTAGCAGCTATCGGGACCACATCTACATTGCATGCATGGCCTATTGGTAAGCATTTAGCCTACCACACGGAGGGTTGGAGGTTCAATACCCGTTAGCTTGAACTTTTTTTTATATTTTTATACCCACACATTATTTTTGAGGGGTGTTAAATGGGAAATAAAACTTAGGTGATTTTGTTTTATCTTGGAAATTTGTTAATGTTTCACGCTAATACGTTTTGAACACGATTCGCATTTCAAATGTTCAATTTAAATATCTAGGGAAACGCCAAAGTCGTTGTTAAACGAGTGAGTGAGCCATGTGTTGAGTACCCGGTATCATTCCTCATACTGGGCTAGATCCTTAGGTATAGGGGAGGAAAGGGGATGTTCCCGGGTACTCAACACTTGGCTCACTCACTCACTCGTTTAACAACGACTTTGGCGTTTCCCTAATATATTGTATACCAGCTACAGTTTGACAGAATAAGTTACACATTATAACTTGGAGAAGCATGGTACCGCATCGTTGTCGAGTTGGCGTAGGTCAAGTTCATAATATTTATAAAAATCGACTTCATGTTTTCCTGGGGGTATGCAACTGCACGTTATTTGTGCAAATTTCATTTAATGAATCATCTTCTCATCGGGTCAAATAGTAGGCATATTTATAAACTATATAAAGTATCTTCATTTGGTATACATTGCGATGTAACTTGTAAACAATAATAATTGGATGAGCGTAGCGAAGATTCCATTTCACTACACTGGAGAAATAAATCCGGAATGTTTTTTTTTGTATTTTTGGCTGTCTGTTAACACGATTCCGGCTAAACCGATACTCCAATTGCGATGAAATTTTCTGGACGCCTTCGAAATCTCTGAACTTAAAACTGCCACGCGCAATCAAAAATTTTCTCATGAAGATCGCAATTTTACGTTTTTTTTTTCGAAATTCTTCGACTTATGACACCTAAATGCTTTATCTGATTGTAATAATTTATTCATAGAACCTTAATCTTATGAATTAATATATTCGTGTGAGATTTGAGCGTAATCGAAAAATTATTTCTAATGAAAATCGCAATTTTACGATTTTTTTCGATTTTTAAATTTTTTGACTTATAACACCTACCGGTACATGTTTTATCCGATTGTAATGATTTTTTCACAGAACCTTAATTTTATGAATGAATATATTCGTGTGAAATTTGAGCGCAATCAAACATATTTCTCATGATAATTGCAATTTTACGATTTTTTTTTAAATTTCGTCGACGGATAACACCTACATGCTTTATCAGATTGTAATAATTTTTTCACAGAACCTTAATTTTATGAATTAATATATTCGTGTGAAATTTGAGTGTAATCGAATAATTATTTTGTTAAATTGAAATTATTTGGACGTACACTGTTCTTAAAATAAATATTTTATTTGTAATAACGTAACGTAACGTCCAAATAATTTCAATGAAACAATCAATTTACCTGTTCTACTAGATTCAATTTATGAATAATTATTTCTTATGAAAATCGCAATTTTACGTATTTTTTTTTTCGTTTTTATCCAACAACGCGCCTGAAAAAGCGTTTGCGAAGCTTCCTAGTATAATTATTGCTAAATATGCTTATTTATTTAAGCTTGCCAGTGTCGATAATTTAGGCGTAAAATTCAGAAACTTTAGACGGAATCAACAGAATCAGAGAAAAACGAGAAGCAAACAGTCGTGATCGTGACAGCGAGTGAAACTTGCCCGACTGTTGAGGAACAACGCCCGACACTGAGAATCGGTTCAAAATGTGTGCACATCGCCTCCCGATACCTCCACGAAATCCTGCTGGAGTGGGTATTATAACCATCCCGGGAAACCACATCCGACGTGGAAAAATGAGTCTGTAACATATATTTTTAAACTAGGAAGCTTCGCAAACGCATTTTTAGGCGCGTTTTTGGATGAGCGTAATTGGTGCATTGAGCTGCCATGTGTTATGCAGATTTTCTGTTGTTCTGTGAAAGTATTATTACTAAGTCGAAAAAATAATAAAAATAACAAAAAATTAAAAATCGTAAAATTGCGATTTTCATGAGAAATAATTATTCAATTGCGCTCAAATTTCATACGAATATCTTAATTCATTAAATTAAGGTTCTGTGAAAAAATCATTACAATCGAATAAAGCATGTAGGTGTTATAAGTCCAAGAATTGTTTTTTAAATATAAAAAAATAGTAAATTTGCGATTTTAATGAAAAATAATTTTTTGATTGCGCTCAAAAACGTGGCAGTTCTAAGTTCAGAGATTTCAAAGGTCTCCACCAATTTCTTCGCAATTGGAGTATCGGTTTAGCCGGAATCATGTTAACAGACACAAAAATACAAAAAAAACATTCCGGATTTTTTTCTTCAGTGTAGTAGAATGGAATCTTCGCTTCGCTCACTACGCTCATCCAAAAATCGAAAAAAAAATCGAAAAATTGCGATTTCCAAAAGAAATAATTTTTCGATTGCGCTTAAATTTCGCACAAATATATTTTTTTTACTAGTAAACGCTTAAGTCCCGCCGCGTTGTTGGATGAGCGTAATTGGTGCATTGAGCTGCCATGTGTTATGCGGATTTTCTGTTGTTCAGTGAAAAAATCATTACTATATTTTTTAAATTAAATTAAATTAAATAAAAAATTAACTTAAATTTTTTTTTTAATTAACGTAATTTTAAAAAGGAAAAATGTTATTGAAATTCATAAGAAATAATTATTCGTTCATAACACAATTTTTTACACGAACAATCAAGTTCATAAAATTAAGGTTCTGTGAAAAAATCATTATAATGGATAAAGCATGTAGGTGTTATAAGTCAAAGAATTTTTAAAAAGAAAAAAAAACGTAAAATTTCGATTCATGAAAACAGTTTTCGATGCGCTCAAATTTCACAACGAAAACCTAAATCATAAAATAGGTTCTGTGAAAGATCATTAACATCGGATAAGCATGTAGTGTTATAAGCTGAAGAAATTTTCTAAAACGAAAAAAAAAAAATCGGTATATTTGCGCTAAAAAACGTGGCATTCTAAGTTCAGAGATTTCGAAGGCCTCATAAAATTCATCGTAATTGGATATGGTTTAGCGGAATCTGTTACAAACAAATAATACAAACAGAAAAAAGAAAAACATTCCGGATTTTTTCTCAGTGTAGTGAAATGGACTTCGCTTCGCTCGCTACGGCCCCCACCAAAATAAATGTAGGTTCTGTGAAAAAATTCATCACAAATGGATAAAGTAGAGGTGTTTTGTCGAAGAAAGTTTTTAAAACGAAAAAAATCGTTAAATTGCGATTTTCATGAGAGATAATTTTTGGATTGCGCTCAAAAACGTGGCAGTTCTAAGTTCAGAGTTTTTGAAGGCCTCCATAAAATTTCATCGCAATCGGAGTATCGGTTTAGCCGGGATCGTGTTAACAAAAAAAAACAAAAAACAAAAAAGAAAAAGAAGAAAAAAAATCCGGATATATTACTAAGTCTATTCGAGACGATATAGATTTATATTTTTAAGATGTATTTCAAATTGACACTGAAAATATATCACTAGATATTAAACCGAGAATTAAACCCGCATCACAATAATTAGAAATCCTGTTTTGAAATAAATTACCATTAGTTTAAAATTAACGAAAACCAGATTATAAACGCACTTTTAAAAAGTGGAAACGAAATAATATATAATATGAATGCAACCTTATTTGGGAAGTTAACCGGAACCAGTTTTTTGTTGGGTCGGTAAACCAAGTTTTTTAACACGTTTACGGGAACGTCATTTAGTATTGTATTGATACAGCTGTGAACAGTTTCCCGAGAGACAAAACATAGAGAAAGTGAACACGTCTTCGTTGGCGTTGGATATCGATGAAGTTTTTAAACCTTCATTTTGTTTTAACACTACACTCCTCATGTAGTAGAGTCGGACTTCCATTCGAATATCTGAGATTGGCTATAAGCATATACTGTACATACATTTCATATGCAAATTAATTTCGATGACCCCTGGGCCCTATAGCCACGACAAGGTCATGGTTTTCCTCAGTTTACCACAGTGAATGTGCGGTGTGGTGGACTTCTGACACAACTTTCTCCACTCTACACAGCCAAGTTATCCATTACTCCACGAGCCAAGGTCATTGGTGATATCTGTACGAAGAAAAGTTGTAATGCCTATTTTTTACATACACAAATATAACAGAAATGCACAATTTATGCGCTCAGCATACATTTATAAGCGAACAAGTTTTATAAATAGCTAGCTGTGGAGGGTTGGTGACTTGGTGGTTTTAATCGGTACCATGTATGCAAGGAATGGAAAAGAGTATTTTTATTTACTTTACGGTGAAATACATTGTCAACTATGAAAACAACTATTTCATCAAAGTTATTTGGTGTGTGAAGTACACTATGAATGGTTATAAAGTTAGTTGTGCATTTTCTTCATCATTCAAACACGCTTTCTACACGATACACAAAGTGTAAAAAGATTTGAATGATCTTCCTCAGATCATGTAAAAGCCTTTCACTTTGTTGTTGTTTTATTTCAATTTGCATGCTATATCTAGTTATGTAATACCTAAAATTATAATGTGCAAGAGTGTAATATTGGTTACCAAATGATATTATAAATCTGTTAGGTACCAATGTTTTCACTAATGTAAAACTGTAAGGAAAACGCCAAAGTCGTTGTTAGACGAGTGAGTGAGCCATTGTGTTAGTAGGTACCCTGTAACATTCCCTTTCCTCCCCCTATAACTAAGACTGGATCCATAGACAGCGTTAGTTTTTCCTCCTAGCCTATCACAGGCTCGACAAGGCGCATTATGGCCTACAGTTGACGCGCCCTCACAACATATATTTAAAAAAATATATATATATATAGGGCCTACCTATATCAATCAACTTGTATGCAGATGTTCCCGCGTATTCAAAACATGACTCGACTAACAACGACTTTGGCGTTTTTCTAGTCTAGTTGGATAAGGCGCCCTTATACCCGGAATGTGGGAGACCTGGGTTCAATCCCCTGGTCGGGAAGGATTTTGTAATTTCTGTTTAAGACTAGGAAAACGCTCAAGTCCCGTCGCGTTGATGGATGAGCGTAATTTTTTTTATGCGATTTTTTTAATAGATAATTTTTCGATTACGCTCAAATTTCACACGAATATATTAATTCATAAAATTTAAAGTTCTGTGAAAAAATCATTACAATCGGATAAAGCATGTAGAAGTTATAAGTCGAAGAATTCTTTTAAAAATCGAAAAAAGTCGTAAAATTGCGATTTTCATGAGAATAATTTTTCGATCAATTTTTCCTCCGTGCAGTTCTTCGTTCAGAGATTTCATAGACCTCCATAAAATTTCATCGCAATTGGAGTATTGGTTTAGCCGATCGTGTTCACAGACACACAAAAATACAAACGAAAAAAAAAAAACATTCGAAATTTTTTTCTCCAGTGTAGTGAAATGGAATCTTCGCTTCGCTCGCTACGCTCATCCAAAAAATATAAACCATGTTTTGAAATGCATATAGTGCAGTGTTGTCATCATCATTTGTGACAATACTAGATGGAAAATATAGCTAGTACGAAATACGTGTAATTTGTAAAGATGCAAGGTTTACTCAATCTCCGAGCGGAATTTAGGGGGATCCTTGAGCGTGCAAGATTCGATACACCTTGGTCACTGCATGCAATTTTCACAGCCTGACAAAATATCATAATAAAAAATATTTTTTCAAAAACAAAACCATTGTCAAATAAATCCTACACATTTGCAGCCTATTTTTCAATTTATTATTTTTTGTAGATTTAAATCTCAATGGATCTAGCCGATTTTGTTAGTAGAGTAGTTTCAGTTAACTCGCACCGGATATCTGTTTAAAATTTCAGCTCAACTGTTCGTCTGATTTTCGATGTAGGGCCTAAACACGTACGCACCCACCCACACAGAGATGGACAGAATAATAAGAGCCGTTTGAGTTGAATTGTTCTACGTTCGCTGCACTCACTCGTCTAATAACCTGATAGGAATGATATTATCCTGGTTTTAGTTAAGTTATGTTGGAAGACTTTTTCATTGTGGAAGCAATTGCAGGGCCACTAAACAAAAAGCAACACAAAATAAATTATTAGTTACCAATAAGTAAAAAATGCATGATGTTGGCTTACTAACTTTATACAAAACCGCTACATAAATGCACCCACAGAAACTGTGACAAAGAGTACTTGAGTTGGGGTCGTCGACGGGATTACGTATGGTGACCGGAAGTTAAAAAATTCGAAACGGAAGTAATCACTATAATCAGTATTTTATATTAGTTAAAACCGAAGAGATCTTCGGTGAAGCTACAAACGTACTTATGAGGCTATCATATTGTACGGCGACGAGCAGAAAGTAGCTGCAAATTAAAAATCATTAGTATTTATGAATAAATGAGTGGACTAAAAAAGTATCATAATTATATTCAAACTTTCGCTAACCAAGACGCGTATTGAGGGTTGATTTTTGAATGACGATGAACATATAGTATTTTATTTTTATGAAATGTTTTTATATTCTCTTAATCTTCCACATTTTGTTATGGTCACCACCTCAGGACATTCATTTTTTTCCTTCTTCATCTTCTTCCTTGTGTTATTGAAATGTGTATTTTTAAACAGTGAAAAGTAATCACAAGAAAGGTGATTATAACAAAATAATAACCAATATATTATTATGACAAACTGATTTTGTGGTTCCTGAAGCAGCTAATGCATGATAAACGTGCAGAACAAATTCATCCTTAGCTTAGACTTAGAGTAAGTTAATATTTCAGTCCCTTGTAGAATGTTGATTGATGTAAATACTTTTAATTAATTTGTATTTAATATTCTTTAAAATGGATAGGGGTACTACCAGTCACTATTTAAATTATAGGTATTATTTGTAAAATACACATTAAATTATGCATTTTAGTTTAATTGACAGAGCTGTTTACATGGATCACCACAGCAATCAATACATACACACAGAACATAAATACACATATATAATATGTACACATTTGTATTTCAATAAATTACAAATATACTCACGTTATCTAGCAGCACACAACTGTTATCAGAATATCGTACAAAACCATGTCAATCTACCTCCACTTCAGTCCTCAACCATGTTAACCCAAAAATAGATGTAGAAAATATTTTTTATGCCTCATCTCGTTACTCATAGAGTTTGTTTGTTTTCAAAACATATAAGTGCATTTCAATTCTTTGCATTCATGGATTTATTTCTCCTTCATATTATATACATTATAATCAGTGTGACTATACACTTGTCGGTCATATGTATATATACACATTTGATATATTTTTTAGAGAATTATGCGGTTACACACAGAGATGCATTCTCATTTGCTATTCTGTGTTTGTAATTAAAATGACAAGCTAGACTTCCTTCAAATGTGATCAATGGTTTTATGTGTTTAGTGAGCACATAACAATGCAGTTAATTACAATGTAGACCTACCAATGATGCAGATGCAGGAGGCATTGCAAGTAGCGGTACGTAATAAAAGGACATAGAACAGTATATTTGAGGATAGTTTATGATTTATGACTTTAAGTTATGAGGCAATCGATTTAATCCTTTGTGGAAACATTTCACCCACCTCATTTAAATAATCAAATTGCAGATTTAAAATGCACTTCCAATATTATGTTTTAAGAATATTACAATTAAATGAATAAATGTATCAATATTTACTAAAAATTTCAAAGAATAGCATATCACCACTTAATATTGGTTCTTAACTAACTTACTATAGTGCTATGGCATACCTTAGTTTGAAAAAAGTAAACATTCAATCACATAAACCACTAGGTGTAACCGTGTAACATACAATCACTATACTCTGTCTATACACAATGACTGTAATAAGCCTCACGTAAGAAGTTATAGGACATGGCTTTTTTATATTGTCTCGGCTGACATCACAGTTGTTTAAACCTTGCATAGTTGTCATGGAAGCAGAATGAAGGGGTCCAAGTCACAATTTTCTAAAAACAATTTTAAGTTTACAGTAAACAAAGGTTTTTTAACATTGAATTTTGTTTAAAATGGCAAAGTCTACAATTTTGGTAAATTGATCTGGCTGATTAGCCAGAAATATTAAACATCTATGTCTGTAGAATTGTTGGTTTAAAATTTATATATCTTTGCTTGATGTAGTTTCATATTAGTAGATGCTTCCTAGTCCTGACCTATGTCAAATGTGTCCTATTCCCTCTTCAAACTTAATAAGGTCAAAACCAAAGAGGCTTAGCTTCTCAAATTACAGTAGAAGAAAAACCTCATGCAATCAAACTTCAAGTTTCAAGCTCAGTCTAACTTTTTTTACAATGCTAAATGTCAATTTAAAAATTTGCTTTATTGGCAAATCCAGCTAATTTCACATACAGTCTGGACCACTTTTCGACCTACAATTTTCATTCAAACAATTTGGATTTTTGGGACGATGTTAACAAGGGATGAGCGCATGTTGCTACCAGAGCACATTTTAACATTTCCAACTTTTTTCTTTGCAAGCATGCGAAATTACTACAATTTACCTTCTTGTTGGCATATTTACGGTCAGTTAAAAACAAAAGTGAGCAATTTTTTGAAAATGTGCTCCGATAGCGACAATTACACATTGTTACTTAACATTTTGGTGCAAACCACCACTCAATAGGACCATTGATTTAAATATTTCTTCGAAAGGATACGTTATCGAGCATGCCGCCTATGCTGTACCAGTTTAGAATGCCAACAGAAGTGAAGAGGCATGCATGCCAAATTTGTCAATTTACTGTAACACAAATCAGAAAGCTATTACCAATAATTGACTTATTTGTATAAGTAATTATAAATTATACTCGGTTAATTCTAATTTATTTTTATTCAAATGGGCGATGAAGTGCCTACAGAAGTATTGTAAAACAGATTCTAGGAACATCCTGGAGATGATTACGGATATCTGATGCTGTTGCATTTGCGTTAGCCAGAGTCGACAAAAACAAATTTATTTCACATCTGATACCTTCACCCTTACGCATAATAATTAATTACAAATGCTGACAGGATATATTGTTACACAAAGGGGTACTTTACTGTAAGTACATAAAATGTGACCATAAGAATAAAGTTGTCAGCAAATTATAATATTTAGAGGGAAACGAAACAATTTTTTGAGTGTCAAAATTGCTAAATGATTTTTTAATCATGTAGACCATGGTTCCAATCAGTCCCTCAGTGGTCCTTGTTGACGGACATGGATAACGTGGACATGGACGAACATGGACATGTTGTTAAGTAACAAAATAAAGAAGTATTTACTAACGTAACTTTTATTAGAGATAAAAGTGTTTTGTTTGGTAAACTTTTTGATGTTGATACGTTGATTATTACCGAGTGTGTTTATTTTTAAAGTGATGCCAGTGAGGGAAAAGGTATTTGTAATGTCGTGATTTGTGTGGTTTTATACGTTATTAATTGTAACTGTTAATTAGTAATATGTTTTCAACTTGCATTTCATCCATTGTATACATTATGTAGCGACTTGTGCTAAGACTACAACTATAGATTTACTGTCAAAGGGAAAAAGTATGTGAAAACAAATGGGTACTGGACCGTTTACTGTTCAGCGTTACCCGCAACACGGTAGGTGTGTCAGCCAATGGCTAGTTTGCCGTAGTAGCCGCGACAAAGCCATCAGCTGCCGCGCCTGCCACGTCGCGTTTAAGAGGGAGGGATAGTCGCAAAATTACAGTTTTTTCGTGATATCTCGAGAACGATGCAAAATATCTAAAAACTGATTGCAGGCTAGTTTGCGGTGGTAGCCGCGACAAAGCCATCAGCTGCCGCGCCTGCCACGTCGCGTTTAAGAGGGAGGGATAGTCGCAAAATTACAGTTTTTTCGTGATATCTCGAGAACGATGCAAAATATCTAAAAACTGATTGCAGGCAGCTCTGTGGTTTTTGGATAACTATTTAGCCTGTACTAAAAATATTGTAATGTGATGGTAATGAAGTTTTTTATTTCATATATATTTAACAACTAAATGCATATCTTATACAAACCGCACCGATTATTATATTTGAATATTTTTTCTTGCATTATATTGTTCTGACAAAACCACAGAGCTGTCTGCAATCACCCAATCAGTTTTTAGATATTTTGCATCGTTTTCGAGATATCACGAAAAAACTGTAATTTTGTGAAGTTTTAATGTCGCGACTATCCCTCCCTCTTAACGCCAAACAGTAAATCCAGCTTTATGTATGTATGTATGTTTCTACTCTGGCATTGTTAACATTTAATTTAATTAATTCTGCTGCCAACCTAGATACAAAAAACATATGTTGGGGAACTCTTACTTATGTGCCTCTCAAAATAATTTAGTTTTTAAAACTTTAAAAGTTAAAATTAAATTAATGTTGCACTCATTTTTGGAAGCAGTTTTAATTTAAGGTTGAATGCCTTATTCTTCAATAATTTACATGGTTGTATTTATCCACCCAACTTCTTGAATTGAAGGTCAAAATATAATCACAATCTTGCATAGTTAAGCGAGCGAAGCGAGCGTTTCCATTTGACTCTGCCGGAAAAATTAGTCAATGGTTTTGTTTTTTTTTGTTTGTTTGTTTGTTTGTTTGTTTGTTTTTTTTGTATGTCTCGCGTAACGTTCGAACGGAGGCTCGGATCGAGTTGAAATTTTGACCATCCGCAAGCTTCGTTCTCGATTGAATGCCATTAGTTTTGTGGCAAATCGTTCAAAAAGTTAAAAAGTTACATTAAAGTTAACCGAAGTTTTTTTTTCAAACTAACCGGCGACAAAATCTGAGATGGCCAAATCATTTAGAATGTCCGTCCGGTCACAATATGTTAATTTTATTTTGATCCGATAAGTAGTGTAGATGGAAATTACATTATAACAAAAGTAACGTTGCCATGGCAACGAAAAGACGCGCCAAGTTTCTAATGCACTGCCACCTAGAAGTAATCAAAATACTTTGAGGAAGCAGTCTATTATTGTCAACAAAGAGTTTAAATAGTTTTACCAAGGAGTCAAGGTCCTCTAGATGGCGGTGGATTTTAAAGTAAAGATTTACACACGGTTTACCCAAATACCTTGGCATAATAAATAATATTGGAAAACATTGCCCTGTGGACAGCGAACGTCGCAAATTTTAAATTTAAAAAAATGTGCAATGTGGGTCTAGCTATAGCACGTGCCTCGCTTATCAACGCGTCAACTGAGCGTTTCCTAGTTAATAATACTATACAACAATTAATGCCCCCCTTCCACCGATACTTTTTTCCTCGAATGCAAGAAGATATATGAATGGATAAAACGAACCATGTAAACTGTCTAGCAAGCTTCGAGTTTTGATCAGTGGTTAGTGTGTTGGTGATAGTGCTGTGATCAACAGATCATGGCACTTTAAATTAACACTGACACAGCATACGATTTAAAATCAATTGATGTACCATTAATCATGATTTCTAAAAACAGGTGGGCCTAAGTCCCTGCAGAACATTCAGTTCATACAGGACATTTTTTTTTTAAATCAACATTTTGTGATCCAATTGGGGTTTTTACTTTTTAGGGTCCCCTGCAATTCAAATTAAAGTGGTTTTACATGATCCCCATAAAATGGGTGTAGGCCTACAGTATCACAAGTAATAAGTCAAATATAAAAACAATTAAAATTTAACAAAGGCTACAAAACAATAAACAATATTTTTCAAAACCAACATTTTTTATACATGTTACCCAAAGTTTGGGAATCAAGTACTACTATATACAGTATACCCTATAATCAGATAAAACTTTCAGAAAAAAACTGGATAACCAAAATATAAATCTCTTATCAAGGTTTTTGGATGTTTGCATTTGTTTACAAATTAATTATGGACCAGAACTACAGGGGTATGTTATGAGAGTCATGGAATATTACCATTCATCTATCGGACACCCATTTCAGATGATAATAGTATTTGACATGACGATAATTTAACAACCGAAGAAATACTGCCAAAATCTTCAGGCATTTGTTTTAGCCAGCCTACCTATTCTTCAGTGTTGGGGTCGCTACTTTTAAAAGTAGCATGCTATCGCTAACGCTACATGCCCCGAAATTCGCTACTTTTTTTTAGATGTAGCGACGCTACATTCCCGCTACACAAGAAATATAGCGCGCTACTTTTCCGCTACATGTCCATGTTTAATCGGGGGGTGTTGAGATCTCGAATTAGGTATCCCGTTTTTAAAGCCTTTGGACGTCGTGCCGCGATGATTTTTAACTCCATTTGTGTCAACTCGATCGTGATCTATCATCAAAAGCACATAGTTTCGTTTTCCATTGTGATAGAATTGGCGTTCTTTTAACGTTTAGGCTAGGCTAGGCCCTAGTCTTTTAAGAATTCTAGGCCTAATGATCAACATTCATATTGCATTTCTTATTTTCAACAACGTGTTTTTCGCGGAATCACTGCAGAAGAATGCGACAAACAAGGTTCGGAATAGGCCTACTGGTGCCGTACAATAGCGATAAAGCCCGGAATGTCCCAAGGGAGGGGAGATATGACACTAATCCATTGATATTTAACTACTGTCTACAATTGGGGTTTAATATCAATGCACTTATCACTTCATTTTAATATTCAATTCAGACGATTGGCGTAATTATTGAGCGGCTTATGCTCTAAATCAATAATCCGACTTCTAATTATCGTGGATACATCTTTGTTTACGACCCTGAAATAGCACTCAAGATGCACTACGCAATTCACTGCAATATTTTTGGTAAAGTCAGCTCACACGATGTGACAGATCGGCGATCGCTCGCATCCTTCGGACGACGCAGAGAGAGAGAGAGAGAGAGAGAGAGAGAGAGAGAGAGAGAGAGAGGCTCGCTGGGAGAGAGCGAGGGAGATGGTGTGCAAGTGAGACGAGATTACGGGCCGGTCTACATGGCGAGCACATGACGTGGCGCGGCGGGCGTTACAAGTTAGTTTGCAGTGCCGACTTTTGACTTTACGTGGTACTGGAACTGCTGGCGCCGGAACTTAGAAAGTAGCGCAAATATCACGCTAACGCTACAAAAATTGTAGCATGCTACCGCTACAATATGCCCCTTAATAAAGTAGCGCGCTACTGGCTCCGCTACACGTAAAAGTAGCACGCTACAAGTAGCGCGCTTCTCCCCAAGACTGCTATTCTTTGTATGCAAGTGACATTATAAACATTGTTGGCTGACATATTGTCGTATGTCAGGGATTGTATTTCCAATACATAGCGGCTATATTCCCGTGTATGAAAGTATTGTTGAAGACAAACAAATGTTGTTAATGAAAACAAAGAATTGGTGCAATCATGATACTAAAACCTAAATGAAATTTTTTAACTACCGGTACCTATAGAGGAGTAACCATTCTCTTGTCACATTCTTTATCTTGTGTCTCATCTCTCATGAAGCCAAATTTATTGTAAATTTGTGATCTTGAGCCACATTTTCCATCAGGGAACAATTCCAATCACAAGTGAGCTATCTTGGGAATTCATTTGTCAATAAATTTATTTTAAGCAAATCATTTATGTTGTGACATAGGTGTAGGCCTACTATTATATATATATATATATATAATATATATTATATATATAAATTATAATATAATGAACAAGTAAATTATAATTGAGCTACATAGAATATCAGAATTCAGAACCAACTGTAATCCAAACAAATAGTACTGTAGGTCTACTAGGTAGGTGCCTACTAAGAAGAAGAACCCATTTATAATAGGTACTTCCGGTAGCATTCCAAGTAGGTTGGTGGGTTAACAGTGGTAAAATTAGTAGGTATTGTAAACAGATGCAGTTTGCAAAGATGTTTTAATGTGCAACAGTCTGAAAGACTTAACTATATTCCTCGCGATTATCTATTTGCCAAAATATGCTACTAAGTCAAAATATAGTGAATGGCTTTGAAACATGGCTATTTTAGAAATAAAAAATTTTTCCAATTTTCTGATCCGTTACAAACTAATATAGCACCTCAAAAATAATTTCAAACTTCAATTCGCAGGACACATTCAAGTAGGGTGTTGTGCTTTTGTGACATTAATTTTTAAGTTTTTTTGGATGACTGAGAGAAAACAGATTTATTTTAAACAATTGTCTTTCCTGCGAATTTTCTTTTTGGCGTACAAATGATTAAAAAGTAACGCCAAACGAAAAATCGCTGGAAAGACAATTGTTAAATAAATCTGTTTTCTCTCAGTCAGTCCATAGAAAAACAGTTAAAATTAATGTCACAAAAGCACAACACCGTACGTTGAATGGTGTGCCCTGGCGAAATTGAAGTTTGAAATTATTTTGAGTGGCTATATTGGCGTGTACCGGATCAGAAAAATTTGGAAAAAATATTTTTGATTTTCTAAAATAGCCATGTTTCAAAGCCATTCACTATTTTAACTTAGTAGCATATTTTGGAAAATAGAAAAACGCGGTGGAATAGCCTTAACTATAAGATATTGGGCACCTTCATCAAGAAGCACTTTGGCCAATTGTTTCTTTTTTTTTGTGAATTTTGATGCAAAAAAGGGGAATTTATGTAGGCCTACTACTTTAACAAAATTTCATGGGGTCATACCCACATTCTATGAACACATTAATAAAGAATAATAATTATTAGATATTTATTTAACATTTTGACAACTCCAAATATTGACACAAAAATATTCCAACATATCGATCGGACTTGCCTAGCATCAAAATATTTATATTTTTGCCCAGCTCTAGTTTGCACTAACATAGTACGTAACTTTAAGCACACAACTTTCCTATTTTAAAAAAAGAATTTACAAATTGTCCAATTTCAACTGGATTTCATCATGGGTCTTATCTGAACCAAATGATTAAATTGGCAAATTATCTCAAGCTTTCGAGGACTGCACGACGAGGGCGGAAAAGCGTCACCTTGCCAATGCAATATGCTAGCTAGGACTTGACAAACAATTAACAAACTAAGCAAAATAACTAGGAAGAAGGTATGTTACAGTTACTGTTAGGAGGCCTCCTACCTACAAGATAATATGATATTAGCATAATATTTAGATTGGTACTACACTACTACGGTATTATTAATTTATTAAATGGTGATGATGACAGAAATCATACTAAACTGACAGGCCTAACACATAATCTAAAAAATTCTGTTGAATGGGAGCATCATCCATAGTCTAGTTCCATTTTTATCTTTATCAAGGGAGCCATCCTAGCAACAAAATAAAAACCCAATAAATTGTATACCTATATAAAGTATTCCCAAATTAGCCTTGTTGAGACAGGCGTTGCTCACAGGTGAACCGTACTCAACCAGTTGATTGCTATTTACTATTTCAAAAACACGTTTCTGATTGGCCATTGACCCAGTGTTCTCCCCAGAGCCAAAAATTCATTGCTGCCCGGCATAGCTTGACCCCATTTTTTTTTTTTTTGGGGGGGGGGGAGAGAGGGGCTACTTATTACAATACTATTGTAGCCCTAACAAAGAAAATTCGACCAAACACGGTAAAAAACTTGCAAGATTTATGTTTTTTCAAAAACACAAAACATTTGTTTCTGTTTTGGTGGTGGTGCCGGGTTGGCAGCAGAAATTATTTGATTAAAACGTAGAGTTTTATTTATAGTGTATAGGAGGCCTTTATGATATTTTGATCATTTTTATTGATTGGTAGGACAAATAGGTTTCAAATTAATAAAAATAAAGTCATCAAATAGGCCTACAACAATATTTCAAGTTGTAGGGCTATGTAAGCCTATACTACAAATCCTAGATAATAACCACTTAGAAGAAATAACATCATCACCTTTATAAGGGCCTATTAAAACACATTTCTAAGTTGTAGGTTTACTAATAATTGTAGCAATAGGACTACAGTAATTTGCATAGCCTACATACAACAGAGAAATAATGTAGGCCCAGGCTATAATTTCCATCAAATTAGAAATGCTCTTACCACAAAACCAACTATAGTAAGTTACTTTTTGAGGGCTTCAAAAACCTCTAAACTCAACAAATCAAATCTAAGATCTCAAAAATTTTCTGGGAGCCCCATATTTGTCCCTGTCATGTGAGCACAGTACCCATAGGCCTATGTTTTTAGAATAACCATTGAATTTTTTTCTACGGAGAACACTGATTGACCCATTTGTCATTCATGCGTCAAAGACGTCGGAGCCGACAGGACTGGCTCGGACCGCTTTAAATGAAAGTTCCCCACTAAACATCCAGTTCTGTGACTGGGTGAATACACTCTAAATACAAATGTAATTATTTTATTTAGTGCCCATAGGCCTAGGCCTAGTTTCTTTTGAAAATATGAAAATACAAAATTGGAATAAGTAGTTATATGTAGGCCTACCTATAAAAACCAGTCTTTGTCTTACATCACCCAGAATGAGATCAAAACCTGTTTGCAGGGCAAACCTCCAACATCAATGTATGATTTAATGAGCAATCTTAAGCAAATGTATTTAATAATATTTATACCGTAATACCTTTCCTACAAAGTATAAAAGTATACCAGAACCTAATAATTGCACGGACTCTATTTACGATTAAATATCCAAGCGTGGTCGATACTGTAATCTCAACGGAGAATCTCGAAACCTCCATCTTGTGACAAACACAAATTTTAAAGTATGATCCTTTCCAAGGAGTTCATCATTGCACAAAATATCAATCTGTTGGAGAAAAAATGGTATTAGTAAACATAGTATGCATACTAGGTATCTAGGTAAAGCAGCGTTTAGGCCTACATCCAATTAGCGTTCATAAATTAACGTTGGTAAATGGCCTTGCCATGTTGAATACATCGGTTCCCGATCGATAGATCACCAAAGTTAAGCAACATCGGGCGTGGTATAACTGAGGGTTTATTTCTCGATTTGGTTAGTCGGGAAACACTCCCGTAGGTGGAATTATTAATATTTAATACAACTCAGAAGTTAAAAAATCATACCTGCGTAAGGTAATGACATTATAATATAAGGTAAATAATGTTTGTTTGGTCAGTTCAAAGGTTACAGATATTCGTTGCAGTAGGCTACTGTTCCATCCATTCAGATCTATAATGCAACAACAATTCAGAAGTTAAATAGTTACCGTCTCGGTGGTCTAATTGGATAAGGCGCCTACCTGGAATGTGGGAGACTCGGGTTCGAACCCCGATCGGGATGGATTTTGTAACTTCTGAATTGTATTAAATATTAACAATTCCACCTACAGGAGTGTTTCCCGACTAACCAAATCGAGAAATAAACCCTCGCTTATACCTGCGTAAGGTAATAATGACATTATAAATAGGGATGCACATCGATACTTTTCTCATATGGTAATGTAATTATCGAATCGATATCACAAACAAAGTCTGTTCCAACCTTATATAGGTCGCCGACCTGTAAGTGGAACCTCAAGTGTGGCAAGTATAAGTCAAAACAATACAATCACGTTCCGTTTGCTGCCTTGCTGTCTTCAATGTCATGCAGTGTTGAATTCAGACTTTTTATCCCAAGGGGGCTATTTAAGATCCCGGGGGTATTACAAAAGGACGAAGTATGGGGGGTTTGGGGGGCGAAGCCCCCCAACAATAGCGCCGCAGGCGAAAATTTTGAAAATCAGGTTTTTAGAGTACGTTTGGTGCGTTTTAGAAAAAGTTTTGGTCCGAACGCTATACCAAAAAATGCAGTTTTTGTGTGTTGTAGACGCTAAAAGTTCCTAAATATCCGCTACATTTACCTTCAAACCGCTAGATTCACAAAACGGTCATTTTAGCAACAAAAACAAATACAATATTTATTTTCCAAAAAGGCTGAAAACCCTTTTTATTTTTACCAATCACAGCACGATTTTGTAAAATTCGACTAATAGGAAGCAAGTATCAGTGATGTTTAGCCTAATATATAAGGAAAACTGCAATGACCTCTCCTTTTACAGGATGCCTACGCATTGGTTACCTGATAATAGTTTTCGCATCGAAAAGTACACTGACCATTTACTCAACATCTGTATCAGTACTGCAAGCGCATATCGTCTCAAGGCGCGACTGCGAGCCAAGATACAAAAGAAGATATAATTGGGAATTTCCTAAACAGAAGTCGGAAGTCGGAACCCTTCGAATGACCATACATTCACAAATCTAGTTCTTGACATCGTGAGTTGCCCACACGTTTTTTCGTAGGGTCTGCCTATTTGATTACAGTTACAAACATAAACCTTAACAACTTAATAGTGAAATTGAAGTCTTTGCTTTGCTCATCCAATAAATAATTCATAACTTATATTCATTATAAATATTGTTTGTTCACGGTCAGTTCAAAGGCTACAGATATTCGTTGCAGTACTCTTCCATCCATTCGAATCGAATCTATAATGAAACTACAATTCAGAAGTTAAATAGTTACCGTCTCGATGGTATAGTTGGCTAAGGCGCCTACCTGGAATGTGGGAGACTCGGGTTCGAACCCCTATCGGGATGGATTTTGTAATTTCTGAATTGTAGGCTTACATATTTTGATAACAGCTTATACTTACATCCCTATATTTTTCAGTGCCATTCAGAACTTTTTTAGCAATGAATTTCTTCAGGTGTGTTATAGTTGCTTGAGCTGAGCACCTAATGAATCTTCGTTTCAAAGTTTTAAGGTTAGTGTTAGTGCACTCAAGACACACGTTTACTTGTTCATCCAGTCTATGATAATCTGATTCAGCGTGTTGGTCAGGGGCAGCCTTTTCTTCCTCAAGCTCGCCTGCATTGGGCGGAATATCTTTTGGACATGGCAGACCTCTAACTCTGTAGAAATCTCGCTCACGCTTGATCTCATTGTCTTGAAGGTCAGGTACCAACTTGTAAACAATATCTTGCATTGTTCGGTCAAAACTGATGTATTGCAAGGGATGGGACTGATGAATAACAATCTGACATGTTGGACATGAATTATTGTCTTCCAAATGCTTCACAAGACACGACTTGCAAACTGAAAGAAATATATTTTAAAGAATTACCTTACAAAAGTAACACTGGCACTTTGTAGACCTACCGGTATTTAAATAGCCTGAAATAGAGGTAGGGATCTACAGGTGAGACCGCCAGAGCATACTGCATAGTACGCCTATAAAATACAAACTTATAACTTGAGCAGGTGTTGATGGAATGGTGGCAGAGATGATAAAGGCGGACAGCCCAGTTACCATGCAGTGGTTGTATTAGTTAGCCCTATTTGAGTTGTGTGGAAAGAAAAGAAAGAGAGAAAAGTAGTAGTAGTAGTAGTAGTATATCTTTATTAGCATTTTGCTATTTTACATGTCATACAACACATTATCATCACATACATAATACATTCTGTATATAATTATAAAACAATCAAAAAGAAAGAGTAATTATGCTTATTTTGTGATTTATAAGAAAGGTGGGTGATTGAAAAAAATGTAGTAGGCCTAATTACAGAGGGATCATTTTACTATGCACAAAGCAAAGATTTACTTAAGGATTATTGACAGAAGAATAGGAGGAGAGGTTGACCACACGTTGAATGACCAGGAATAATATGGATTTAGATGGGGAAGATCAACAATTTAGATTCTCTTTCAGTATTCATACTTAGAAAAGAGTTTGGAAGAAGAATGAGTGATCTTCTTAGATAGTAAAAGCGTAGCCATATGGTAGAGTGCCAAGGAAAGTGGTAGGCCCCTATAGAAAAGTCTGGAAAGAAAAGGAGTGGATAATGGACTGAGACAGGGTTAAAAGTATATTATGTAGGCCTATATGAAGTAGGCCCTATGTGAAAGCTGTGTGAAAACGCAATAAGATTGTCAAGGTGGTTCCAATAACAAAAGGGCTACGACAGGGAAGTGTGTTGTCACCACTGTTATTCATAATCATGATGGATGACATCCACAACAAGGTAAATACTATATATGGAGGCAATGGACGATGTGGAAGTTATGTTGTTTGCCGATGACTTGGTGGCATGGTCAGAGTATGAGGAGGTAGCTACTCCAGAGATATACGGACTTGTGGAATAAGAACACGTAGAACTAAGCAGATATGAAAATAAGCGTGGTAAAGAGTGAGGTTGTAACTATGCCAGAAGAAGGGGACACAGGGAATTTTCAAGCACCCTGAAAGTGGTGGATAGGTTTAGCTCTAGGAACTTAAGAAGTGAAGTAATGGCAAGTGGAAAGATTAAAAAGGAGATTAGCATCAGAATACAAAAGGCCAATAACTTCTACCAGTGTGTGAAAGTCCTGGTGTGGGATTGGGAAATCGTAGCCTACCTATTCACTGTAAGATGACACTAGGTATATACCAATGAAGAATGTAGGAACAATCTGCAAAAGGTTACTGATAATAACATCCCAGACTTTGTATTAAGTCTGTGAGGACCTGTTTCGCGCCCCTCACTTAGTTTCTTTAGTTAATGACTTTGGGAGACGGTTGCAGGCAAGCAGAGTGAGTGGACACTTTGGCGGCAGAGTTCATATTTCCGGTCTAGATTTTGTTGGTTTAGGGGGGTACGTCTTGAGAACGCAACGGCCCTCCAAATCCAACGGATAACTGTAAATTTGTAATTTTATACTTCTGGGCTATTGGTTTAAAACATTCGAATTTTTAAACCTAACCAATGGCCAAGAAGGAGGTCCAACGGGCCTGAGGAAGGACAGGGAAACGTAGGTGGAAGACGGGGAGAGTGTAGCAGACCATTGCTGAGTGCGGATGTGTGTCTAGTGATCGAGTTGATACAAAGTTGGAATACAGGGGAGAAGTGAACGTGTGCTTTGCCAAGTAGTAGTTTTGTCACCGAGTGTGGACGTGTTAAATCCGTGTGTGAAGAGTTGCCTAGCTGCGTGGACGCGATCCGACGCCGACCTTCAACCCCCGACACTGGTCAACAACCCCCCCCTTTCGTTCTACAGCCAGCGCGTCGTATCATCTGCGTGTTTGGTCATTTATTGTGAATATTATCTATTATTATCATCATTTTTCTGTCATTATAATTAATCGTATTATGTTGTGTTGTGTACCGCCGTCCACGTCACTCTGGTGAGTTGAATAAACCTGTATTTCATTATAGTAATTATCTACTTTTTTATTCATGTCACCCCTCCCTCAGACAAAGAACCCACTCCCCCGAGAATCCACTTGTTTGAACCCCCTCTGAATGCATGCATGCAAGGTTCGGTTCGTCACAAGTCTGACTAGTCCTGCTGAAGTAATCGATGTAGTAATAACTTAAAATCAAAACATTCAGCAGGGTGGGATGGTGTCTCTAATGTTATTTTAAAACATAGTAGCAATTTTATTGCGGAACCTTTGTCGCACATATTATGTAATTGCTCCTTCACAGAGGGAATTTTTCCGGAACGGCTTAAATGCTCGGTGGTTAAACATTTATTTAAAAAGGGAGATAAGGCTGAGATTTCAAATTATAGTCCAGTTGCATTGCTGCCGACATTGTCAAAGGTGTTTGAAAAATTATTTCTTAGCAGACTCCATGTGTTCCTCAATGACAATAATACAGGTACTTTGCGAGAATCAACATGGGTTTAGAGAGGGACACTCTACCATGACGGCAGCATTCCAACTTATACATGAGATCAATTTAACACCTTAGATAAG